>CM065589.1:42184249-42342360 GCA_033119425.1 Bufotes viridis
CCACCACGACGTCCCTCGTCCCTTAATAGTATTTTTTCTTCATTGTTGCGATTCCTTCGCACCACAATAAATATATTATTTTATAAGCAAAATCCCCTCACTGGAATACTTTCAGTCTTTTGACTGTATGGATTACAGATGGAATGACTTTGTTATATGTGAGTACCGCTTTCTTTGACAGATTCTAGTATGGGTACATATATGTTTTCCCAACCCCAGCACATTAGTTTGCTAATTCCAGATGTATGAAAGCGCAGGCCTAACTGTATCTAGTATATTGAGCGCCAGATAAACTAACTTGGCCTTTTTAAATAAAAAAATTCCCTCACTGGAATACTTTCAGTCTTTTGACTGTATGGATTACAGATGGAATGACTTGTTATATGTGAGTACCGCTTTCTTTGACAGATTCTAGTATGGGTACATATATGTTTTCCCAACCCCAGCACATTAGTTTGCTAATTCCAGATGTATGAAAGCATGAGCCTAACTGTATCTAGTATATTGAGCGCCAGATAAACTAACTTGGCCTTTTTAAATAAAAAAATTCCCTCACTGGAATACTTTCAGTCTTTTGACTGTATGGATTACAGATGGAATGACTTTGTTATATGTGAGTACCGCTTTCTTTGACAGATTCTAGTATGGGTACATATATGTTTTCCCAACCCCAGCACATTAGTTTGCTAATTCCAGATGTATGAAAGCATGAGGCCTAACTGTATCTAGTATATTGAGCGCCAGATAAACTAACTTGGCCTTTTTAAATAAAAAAATTCCCTCACTGGAATACTTTCAGTCTTTTGACTGTATGGATTACAGATGGAATGACTGTTATATGTGAGTACCGCTTTCTTTGACAGATTCTAGTATGGGTACATATATGTTTTCCCAACCCCAGCACATTAGTTTGCTAATTCCAGATGTATGAAAGCATGGCCTAACTGTATCTAGTATATTGAGCGCCAGATAAACTAACTTGGCCTTTTTAAATAAAAAAAAATTCCCTCACTGGAATACTTTCAGTCTTTTGACTGTATGGATTACAGATGGAATGACTGTTATATGTGAGTACCGCTTTCTTTGACAGATTCTAGTATGGGTACATATATGTTTTCCCAACCCCAGCACATTAGTTTGCTAATTCCAGATGTATGAAGCATGCAGGCCTAACTGTATCTAGTATATTGAGCGTCAGATAAACTAACTTGGCCTTTTTAAATAAAAAAATTCCCTCACTGGAATACTTTCCAGTCTTTTGACTGTATGGATTACAGATGGAATGACTGTTATATGTGAGTACCGCTTTCTTTGACAGATTCTAGTATGGGTACATATATGTTTTCCCAACCCCAGCACATTAGTTTGCTAATTCCAGATGTATGAAAGCATGAGCCTAACTGTATCTAGTATATTGAACGCCAGATAAACTAACTTGGCCTTTTTAAATAAAAAAATTCCCTCACTGGAATACTTTCAGTCTTTTGACTGTATGGATTACAGATGGAATGACTGTTATATGTAGTACCGCTTTCTTTGACAGATTCTAGTATGGGTACATATATGTTTTCCCAACCCCAGCACATTAGTTTGCTAATTCCAGATGTATGAAAGCATAGGCCTAACTGTATCTAGTATATTGAGCGCCAGATAAACTAACTTGGCCTTTTTAAATAAAAAAATTCCCTCACTGGAATACTTTCAGTCTTTTGACTGTATGGATTACAGATGGAATGACTGTTATATGTGAGTACCGCTTTCTTTGACAGATTCTAGTATGGGTACATATATGTTTCCCAACCCCAGCACATTAGTTTGCTAATTCCAGATGTATGAAAGCATAGGCCTAACTGTATCTAGTATATTGAGCGCCAGATAAACTAACTTGGCCTTTTTTAAATAAAAAAATTCCCTCACTGGAATACTTTCAGTCTTTTGACTGTATGGATTACAGATGGAATGACTGTTATATGTGAGTACCGCTTTCTTTGACAGATTCTAGTATGGGTACATATATGTTTTCCCAACCCCAGCACATTAGTTTGCTAATTCCAGATGTATGAAAGCATGAGGCCTAACTGTATCTAGTATATTGAGCGCCAGATAAACTAACTTGGCCTTTTTAAATAAAAAAAATTCCCTCACTGGAATACTTTCAGTCTTTTGACTGTATGGATTACAGATGGAATGACTGTTATATGTGAGTACCGCTTTCTTTGACAGATTCTAGTATGGGTACATATATGTTTTCCCAACCCCAGCACATTAGTTTGCTAATTCCAGATGTATGAAAGCATGAGGCCTAACTGTATCTAGTATATTGAACGCCAGATAAACTAACTTGGCCTTTTTAAATAAAAAAAATTCCCTCACTGGAATACTTTCAGTCTTTTGACTGTATGGATTACAGATGGAATGACTGTTATATGTGAGTACCGCTTTCTTTGACAGATTCTAGTATGGGTACATATATGTTTTCCCAACCCCAGCACATTAGTTTGCTAATTCCAGATGTATGAAAGCATGAGCCTAACTGTATCTAGTATATTGAACGCCAGATAAACTAACTTGGCCTTTTTAAATAAAAAAAATTCCCTCACTGGAATACTTTATGGCTTTTCACTGTATGGATTACAGGTGGACTGGTATTAGTAGGGGTGACACAAGCACACCCAAGTCCCTGATGTAGGATTTCTATGGCACAGACCACTATTACAAGTGATTAATGGACGTTGGGAGAGATTGTGCTGCAGCACTAGTCCCAAGATGGCCGCCGCCTATCAGCCCAGTAACATGTGCCACAAAATGGTCTGCACAACCTTTAAAAAAATAGCCTTGGACTGTGCTGCTAAATCGCTATTGGTCTGAATCCCAGGTGTAGATGTCTGACTTGTTTGGAGCTTTGGAATGCACACTGTGGCAGCTTCTGCTGCAGCACTACAAGTCGCAAAATGGCGGCGGCGGTCAGCTAGGTACATGTGGATGGAAAAATCACTCTGGCCACTCTAAAAATAGCCAATCCTATCAAAAAAGCAGCTCAGCTGCAGTTGTTCAGATGAATCACAGGTGGAGGAGAGAAATTTGCTTCCAGTTATTCAATTATCCCTGCCTATTCTCGCCCTAGCATCAGCTGCGTCTATCCCTGTTCTATTCACATCGGGAGTGAGCACGTCCGACGTGCGCACAAGCTTATAAAGAGGCTGAGTCACATGCTGCACTTGGCCAATCACAGCCTTGCCAATAGTAGGCATGGCTGCGATGGCATCTTAGGGCAAGTAGTATGATGCATGTTGATTGGCTGCTTTGCAGCCTTTCAAAATGCGCCAAAATAAATTCCCTCACTGGAATACTTTCAGTCTTTTGACTGTATGGATTACAGATGGAATGACTGTTATATGTGAGTACCGCTTTCTTTGACAGATTCTAGTATGGGTTACATATATGTTTTCCCAACCCCAGCACATTAGTTTGCTAATTCCAGATGTATGAAACATGAGGCCTAACTGTATCTAGTATATTGAACGCTCAGATAAACTAACTTGGCCTTTTTAAATAAAAAAAATTCCCTCACTGGAATACTTTCAGTCTTTTGACTGTATGGATTACAGATGGAATGACTGTTATATGTGAGTACCGCTTTCTTTGACAGATTCTAGTATGGGTACATATATGTTTTCCCAACCCCAGCACATTAGTTTGCTAATTCCAGATGTATGAAACGCAGGCCTAACTGTATCTAGTATATTGAACGCCAGATAAACTAACTTGGCCTTTTTTAAATAAAAAATTCCCTCACTGGAATACTTTCAGTCTTTTGACTGTATGGATTACAGATGGAATGACTGTTATATGTGAGTACCGCTTTCTTTGACAGATTCTAGTATGGGTACATATATGTTTTCCCAACCCCAGCACATTAGTTTGCTAATTCCAGATGTATGAAACGCAGGCCTAACTGTATCTAGTATATTGAATGCCAGATAAACTAACTTGGCCTTTTTAAATAAAAAAAATTCCCTCACTGGAATACTTTATGGCTTTTCACTGTATGGATTACAGGTGGACTGGTATTAGTAGGGGTGACACAAGCACACCCAAGTCCCTGATGTAGGATTTCTATGGCACAGACCACTATTACAAGTGATTAATGGACGTTGGGAGAGATTGTGCTGCAGCACTAGTCCCAAGATGGCCGCCGCCTATCAGCCCAGTAACATGTGCCACAAAATGGTCTGCACAACCTTTAAAAAAAATAGCCTTGGACTGTGCTGCTAAATCGCTATTGGTCTGAATCCCAGGTGTAGATGTCTGACTTGTTTGGAGCTTTGGAATGCACACTGTGGCAGCTTCTGCTGCAGCACTACAAGTCGCAAAATGGCGGCCGGCGGTCAGCCCAGGTACATGTGGATGGAAAAATCACTCTGGCCACTCTAAAAATAGCCAATCCCTATCAAAAAAGCAGCTCAGCTGCAGTTGTTCAGATGAATCACAGGTGGAGGAGAGAAATTTGCTTCCAGTTATTCAATTATCCCTGCCTATTCTCGCCCTAGCATCAGCTGCGTCTATCCCTGTTCTATTCACATCGGGAGTGAGCACGTCCCGACGTGCGCACAAGCTTATAAAGAGGCTGAGTCACATGCTGCACTTGGCCAATCACAGCCTTGCCAATAGTAGGCATGGCTGCGATGGCATCTTAGGGCAAGTAGTATGATGCATGTTGATTGGCTGCTTTGCAGCCTTTCAAAATGCGCCAAAATACATGCCGAACGACGAACCCGAACCCGAACTTTTACGAAAAAGTTCGGGTTCGGGTCCGTGTCACGAACACCCCAAAATTTGGTACGGACCCGAACTATGCTCGAACTGTTCGCTCAACACTAGTTATGTCTAGTCACGAAGGTGAAAAGCTATGAGAGGATCTTGTACAGCCAAAGAGGGTCCTATGCAAAGTGGTATAGTAACTGGAAAGAATGGGACGGTTAAGTAATTCTGTGTTTTTTTTCTTTTTTTTTCTCTCTCTCTCTCTTCTGCAAGGTGGGGGGTGGTTGTGGGGTGGGTTGGGATGATTTTGTAACCCTGTTTTTTTCATAAATTTGTATTTTCCTTTTTTGAGATGATTAAAATAAAACTTTATTTTAAAAAAACTGAAACTTTCGACAACATATTCCAGTCAGGAACATATCGGAGCCCTTTGCACCACTGTCAAGTTGCCTCAGTGTGGGTCCTACCACTAGACTACGTATGGTGTGTGAACAAGGTCTCATAGGTGCTCAGATCCAACTCACAGCCAGACTCCCACATATGGTTTGAAACACGCTACAGTGTTTTGTGTTTTTGATCAATTCCTCCCTTTAGGCCACTTTATTTCAGTTACACATATATATATATATATATATATATATATATATATATAAATATATATAGCAAAACTCCCATGGAAAATTACGTAGTGGACGCAGAGTCGGGTTTTAATATATATATATATATATATATATATATAAAGAAAAGGAAAACGGACAGCACTCCAAAGTAAAAACCGTGTAGAAATTTATTCACCCATGTGGTAAATACAATGCAACGCTTCGGCTCAGCTATAGAGCCTTTCTCAAGCTGAATACTTGCATGCAAAGTGCAACAATATATAGGGTGGCCAATTAAGGCAACACAGGTGATGCATAATTAACGTTGATTACAAATGTGAATAAATACAAAAAGACACTGCATCCATGATGATATAAGCCATAAAAGTGCATACTTCAATAAAGTGCCATAGTGCAAATAAATATATGAATAAAAAACACAATTTCATATGTTCACATAATACCGATGTGTATAATAAGGGGCGTGCTATAGTGACATAAAAACAAAGCGCCATAGAACTATTGCAATCACATACATACCAAACAAACAAAGCATGGTGGGGTAGCGGGACTGACATCGCACACCTTGATGACGTGTCTCCAGGAAGAGCATAACGCTCAAGGATCGCGATAGATACGAGGAGAATAGATCAAAATATGCGCATGCGTTGTATAGCAAGCACCGCTCCGGGCCATATTGAAAAGGGGCGACATGCCAGCATTGTCCGGGAAGCTACTGATTCGGCAAAGACAGAGTAGTGGCTTGTCACGGCCACAAAACTCCATCTCACCTCTCCAATATGTGCCACAAGACCTACTGCGGGACACCGCAGCGTGCCGAGTGCACTTCTGGGAGTATCCGAACCCATATAGCGCCGGCACATAGGGATCTCCTATTACGGCAAACATGCCCCCATTATAAAGTGGACACCCGAGGATGCTATAAAGTTACACTGTTTCAAACATTACAATCTGCATATCGCAAATAAAATTCCAAGCACAAAAATATATATATAAAAATAAATAAAGTGACGATGTCAAGACCCGTCATCCCATTGATCACAAATATATGCTGTTGGATATGTGTGATGCTTGTTCCTCATGTAGGCGCTGAAGAGCTTGAGCACTGTAAGACAAGAAGAAAATATATCCAATATTAATATCAAAAAGATAATATACACATATGCAGCAGGAATAGCAGAGGCAAAAACTTGATTCAAAGAAGGTGAGCCCTTATCTATGAACACCAACTCGGATTGTAGTCCACATTCAATCCATGTGGTCTTAAACTCTTTAGAGTAAATATCCAGTAGAGCTCTCTCTTTTCAATAGGAGAGATCTATTGCCTCCCTGCGTGGTGTTGGAATGTGATCAATAATACAACACCTAAGGTCACGTTCCGTGTGGTCAGCCCTGGTAAAGTGCTTGGAAACTGGTAAATCCTGTCGTTGCTGTCTGATGGAGAGTCTATGATTATTCAGATGAGTCTTTAAGTCTGTAGAGGTCTCCCCAACATACAGCAACCGACATGGACATGTCAGCACGTAAACGACATAATTAGAATTGCATGTTAAGTAATGTTGAATAGGAAAAGACAAACCTGACATTGGATGGACAAAATATTGTCCTTTGATGATGTACTTGCAATTTACGCAATTTAATCATGGATAAGAACCCTTGCTACGACGACCCAGCCAGCTTTGTGTTTCTGTTGTACAGGGGCCAACGTCGGCCCGAACCAACTGATCCCGTAGATTCCTCGCACGCCAATATGAAAAAGTGGAGGAGAAGAGAACCCTGGATCTCCCTCAGACTACTCAAAATGCCCCAATGTCGGCGGAGAATAGATTTAACCATCCCACTATGTTCGTTATATGTAGAGGTAAAGGGTATACATGGTTTTTTAGCAACTGCTGTATTCCTACTCAAAATGGTCTCGCTGTCAATCATGGTAATTTTATCTCTATGAGATTGCAGCCAGTTTTCTGATATATATATATATATATATATATATATATATATATATATATATATTGAATGTGTCATTGTGTTTTGCTGGTAACATTCTGTTGCACCTGGTAGCCTGTGTCACATGGTCTGTTATAGGTGGGGCTTACAGCCTTAATCTACCTCACATTGTATTAGTGATCCTACTATGGAGATATGTGGGAGCCTGGCTGTGAGTTGGATCTGAACACCTATCAGACCTTTTTCGCACACCATAGGTAGTCTAGTGGTAGAACCCATTGCCACACTGAGACATTTTGAAAGTGGTGTAAAAGGGCTCTCTGATATGTTCCTGACTGGAATATGTTGGCAAAAGTCTCAGCTTTAACATCAACTTGAGGGATTAGCCAGCATTGTTAGTTGTTTATCACTGTGGTGCACCTTTTTCAGTGATTTATGTATTTTTATATTTCCATCCACACATTATTCCGTCTTGTGTAGAATGCTTTTGTAGTGCATATGGTCCATAGTGATGTCGCGAACATAAAATTTTCCGTTCGCGAACAGCGAACGCGAAGCTCCGCAAATGTTCGCGAACGGGCGGAACCGGGCGAACCGCCATAGACTTCAATTGGCAGGCGGATTTTAAAACCCACAGGGACTCTTTCTGGCCACAATAGTGATGGGAAAGTTGTTTCAAGGGTCTAACACCTGGACTGTGGCATGCCGGAGGGGATCTATAGCAAAACTCCCATGGAAAATTACGTAGTGGACGCAGAGTCGGTTTTAATCCATAAAGGGCATAAATCAACTAACATTCCTAAATTGTTTGGAATAACGTGCTTTAAAACATCCAGTGTGTGTATACGATCAGGTATGATGTTGTATCAATCAGGTAGTGTAAGGGTTACGCCCACTTTACAGACATTGACAGACCAAACTCCCTTTTAATGCACCGCAAACAACCGCAAACAGTTCATTTGCACAACCCCAAAATTCCCCATTTGCACAAGGTTGGATACCAAGCTAGCCACATCCCGGTGATGTGATTGAAGGTTTCTTCCTCCACCCAGCCACGTACAACACCAAGGGTCCCCAAAAGGTGAATTGAATTGATTTTTCGAACGGGGAGATGGTTTAAAAAACTCTGGCTCCCTCCCCTTTGTTTTTATCCACGGTCACTGCGTCTGCGGCCGTGCAATTTACTGTCACACCCGATATGAGAGGTATTTTCTGTAGTACTATTCTCATCAGTTTAATCCTCTAACGTCCCCAATCTGGGGGCCATTTATTGAATAGATTTTTAGAACGGGGAGATGGTTAAAAACGCTGGCTCCCTCCACTCTGTTTTAAACCACGGTGACTGCGTCTGCGCCGTTCAATTTACTGTCACACCCGATATGAGTGGTATTTTCTGTAGTACTATTCGCATCAGTTTAATCCCTGTTACGTCCCATATCAGGAATTGCCTTTTGTGAAAAAAATTTAGGCCGGGTACCTTCGACTGCCTTCACAGTGACAGACCAAGCTCTCATACACCAAACTGAATTGATTTTAGGAACCGGGAGATGGAAAAAGCAGCTTGGTCGGTCCTCATACTCCCATATTGGGGCACTGCGCGTGCACAGAGCAATGTGCTGTGACACCCTATATGAGTGGTGTCTTAACTAGTACTATTCCTATCAGCGGCGGGCGGGTGCGTGGTAACTTGAGAGCAGGTGATCGTAGCTGAGCTGGAGGAGGATGGTGCGTCAAGGTTCTTAGCGGAAGCTGTTGAAGATTGGGTGTCCTGTCTAAGCCAGTCAACTATGTCCTCAGAATTTTTCGGGTTCAGGGTACGTGGCCTCTGAACACTAGGCATTATTCCAGGGACAGTGGAAATCACAGCACCACGACCATGACGGCCCCTGCGGGTGGACTGCCTCTGCCTGTCATTTTTTTAGATAAGTGGTACTACGCGTGCTAGGTACTGTGCCACCCGGTATCAGTGGTTGGCACTGGCAGTGGGCACACTACAGTCTGTGGAAGTGGGCCTGACACACACTGGCAGCAGGCAAGCAACTGAAATTAGACTAATGTGTAAATATTAAATGCTTTATTTATCGGCAAGCTACTGTGCCACCCGGTATCAGTGGTTGGCACTGGCAGAGGGCACACTACAGTCAGTGGAAGTGGGCCTGACACACAATGGCAGCAGGCAAGCAACTGAATTTAGACTACTGTCTAAAAATTAAATGCCTTATTTATCGGCAAGCTACTGTGCCACCCGGTATCAGTGGTTGGCACTGGCAGTGGGCACACTACAGTCTGTGGAAGTGGGCCTGACACACACTGGCAGCAGGCAAGCAACGGAAATTAGACTAATGTGTAAAAATTAAATGCCTTATTTATCGGCAAGCTACTGTGCCACCCGGTATCAGTGGTGGGCACTGGCAGAGGGCACACTACAGTCAGTGGAAGTGGGCCTGACACACACTGGCAGCAGCCAAGCAACTGAATTTAGACTACTGTCTAAAAATAAAATGCTTATTTATCGGCAAGCTACTGTGCCACCCGGTATCAGTGGTTGGCACTGGCAGTGGGCACACTACAGTCTGTGGAAGTGGGCCTGACACACACTGGCAGCAGGCAAGCAACTGAAATTAGACTAATGTGTAAAAATTAAATGCCTTATTTATCTGCAAGCTACTGTGCCACCCGGTATCAGTGGTTGGCACTGGAAGAGGGCACACTACAGTCAGTGGAAGTGGGCCTGACACACACTGGCAGCAGGCAAGCAACTGAATTTAGACTACTGTCTAAAAATAAAATGCCTTATTTATCGGCAAGCTACTGTGCCACCCGGTATCAGTGGTTGGCACTGGCAGTGGGCACACTACAGTCTGTGGAAGTGGGCCTGACACACAATGGCAGCAGGCAAGCAACTGAAATTAGACTAATGTGTAAAAATTAAATGCCTTATTTATCGGCAAGCTACTGTGCCACCCGGTATCAGTGGTGGGCACTGGCAGTGGGCACACTACAGTCAGTGGAAGTGGGCCTGACACACACTGGCAGCAGGCAAGCAACTGAATTTAGACTACTGTCTAAAAATTAAATGCCTTATTTATCGGCAAGCTACTGTGCCACCCGGTATCAGTGGTTGAGCACTGGCAGTGGGCACACTACAGTCAGTGGAAGTGGGCCTGACACACACTGGCAGCAGGCAAGCAACTGAAATTAGACTAATGTAAAAATTAAATGCCTTATTTATCGGCAAGCTACTGTGACACCCGGTATCAGTGGTTGGCACTGGCAGTGGGCACACTACAGTCAGTGGAAGTCGGCCTGACACACACTGGCAGCAGGCAAGCAACTGAATTTAGACTACTGTTTAAAAATTAAATGCCTTATTTATCGGCAAGCTACTGTGCCACCCGGGTATCAGTGGTTGGCACTGGCAGTGGGCACACTACAGTCAGTGGAAGTCGGCCTGACACACACTAGCAGCAGGCAAGCAACTGAAATTACACTAAAGTGTAAAAAATTAAATGCCTTTTTTGATGCAAAGTCCTGTGCCACACGGTATGACAGGGGTGGGCACTGGCGGTGGGCACACTACAGTCAGTGGAAGTCGGCCTGACACACACTAGCAGCAGGCAAGCAACTGAAATTACACTAAAGTGTAAAAATGAAATGCCTTTTTTGATGCAAAGTCCTGTGCCACACGGGATGACAGGGGTGGGCACTGGCGGTCGGGCACACCTACGGTCAGTGGAAGTCGAGCCTGACACACACTAGCAGCAGGCAACCAGCTTAAATTACACTAAGTGTAAAAATTAAATGCCTGTTTTTGATGCAAAGTCCTGTGCCACACGGGATGACAGGGGTGGGCACTGGCAGTGGGCACACTACAGTCAGTGGAAGTCGGCCTGACACACACTAGCAGCAGGCAAACAGCTGAAATTACACTAAAGTGTAAAAATGTAAATGCCTTTTTTATGCAAAGTCCTGTGCCAGCCGGTATGAGTGGTGGGCCACTGGCAGTGGGCACACTACAGTCAGTGGAAGTCAGCCTGACACACACTGGCGGGCAACTAACCTTAGATTAAAGTGTAAAAATTAAATGCCTTTTTTGATGCAAAGTCCTGTGCCACACGGGACGAGCGAGGGGTGGAGCACTGGCAGTGGGCACACTACAGTCAGTGGAAGTCGGCCTGACACACACTGGCAGCAGGCAAGCAGCTGAAATTACACTAAAGGTGTAAAAATTAAATGCCTGTTTTGATGCAAAGTCCTGTGCCACACGGGATGACAGGGGTGGAGCACTGGCGGTGGGCACACTACAGTCAGTGGAAGTCGGCCTGACACACACTAGCAGCAGGCAAGCAGCTGAAATTACACTAAAGTGTAAAAATTAAATGCCTTTTTTATGCAAATATAGGAAATAAGGTTCCTGGACAACACTTGATGCTTCGTGATTTATTAAAGCTTGATATACAATGTGCGTTATGCCAGTTTGTAAACATATAGTTTCAGTGACGTTTCGGCCGTAGCCTTCATCAGGAAACTGTAGATTATAACAAAATCAGAAAGTATATTCAGCAAGAAGCTATACAAATATGTCATCATGCAATAGAGTATAGTAATTCAGACAAATAATAAAGGTAACATCCATATAGGTGAAGACATCCGTGTGAGTTCAGTCGTGGGACTGTGTCCGTAGTCTGGACGATGTACAGTCGGGGTAGTGTTTTTTCTGGTTATACTGTGCGATAAAATCATTAAGGAACAGTAGCTATGTATAATAGGAGGATCCAAGAGGTCCTATGATTCTAGTTAATATAATATATAGCCTGTTAATATAAAGGATATGGGCAGCAGAATGGAGGAAAAAAAAAAAAAAAAAAAAAGCGTTCACATTAAGAGGTAGATAAACAAGATTCATAGTCAGTTCATAATGAAATCATAATAAATTCATAATAAATTCATAATAAATTCAATCCTGATATAGAAGGCCCCGGAGTTCATAGAAAAGACATGCATAATTCGCTGCACATACAGGGTGGTTAAGGTAACAGGTGTAGCGCCTGGGGGTCTATGAGTACAGGGGCTGAGTATTCAGAAGTGGATTGTAGAGAATATAGACAGAGGCATGGGGCACACGGATTACAACCGGTTTCTTACCTGGATGAGCCGCACTGTATGTGTAGGGATGGCCTCAGTGGCGTGTAGGGGGGCTCTATGGCCCTGTGGGCGGATAGGTCTGTCTGTATCAGAGCAGTAGCCTGTTTGTAGTCCGCCATGCTTTGTGGCTGGAAGTCGCGCTATTTATGGAGAGTGACTAGCATGTGCGGTGGCGCTGGGGCGTGTGCGGTGTGTGGGGAACCGGAAGTACGTCACGGAATGACCCGTCCCCTGGAGTGTGTGCAAAGTGCATATGCATGTGGGAGGGGCGGGATGTAGCGCGGTCAGCGTGATTAAATGTGACGTCCGGAAAGTAGCTGGCAAGGGGATAACTAAAGATGGCGCTAGCTGTGTCAGTACAGGGGAGCGCATGCGCGGTTCCGATGTATATGTTGGGAAAAAGTAGAATGGATACTAGCGAAGTGATATGAGTATGATAAAAGGGGGGAAAAGGGGGAGGAAGGGGAAGGGGAGAGGAGGGGGAAGGGAAGGGGAAAAGGGTAGTGTATGTGGGGTAAGTGTATGAAATTGTGGCAGTGTGCTGGAGGAACTCTAGTGGGTAAGTGGTGTGCAGAAGTGAAAAAGTTATTATAGGGTTAATAAAATGGATGTGTAGGACGGTGTGGTGTACAATTATGCATGGTAGAGTTATAAAAATGAACTGGGGATAGGGAATGGGAGGGGGAGGGGTGAAGTGGAGGGATAGGTGAGGTTGGGGTGGGGGTGATAGTTACCATACTATGATAGGGAAAAGGATATCTAGAAGTGCGGCTCCATCCAGCTTGTCTCTTAGAATCTGGTCTGTAGAAAAGAAAAAAATAGCTGAGTTAAAATCAAGAAATACATGAGCATAAGGAATACATTAAACTATAGAAAACTGCTGAGTTCATAGTCCCGATTTAATCCCTTGGGTTCCAGCGTCTGAAGGCGGTGGATCCAAAAGGCTTCCCTGTTCTTGAGTATCTTGGTAATGTCTCCTCCTCTCCTGGGGGCTTGGATTTGCTCAACTACCTGAAAGCGTAGTTGAGAGATGGTGTGGCGTTTTTTGAGAAAGTGGGCCGGGATGGGGAGATGTTTCAATTCACACCTAATGTTGGACTTGTGTTGGCAGATACGGTCCTTCACATTTTGGGTGGTTTCTCCTACATAGGCAATCCCGCAGGGGCATTTAATGACACAGTCAGTGGAAGTCAGCCTGACACACACTGGCAGGCAACTAACCTTAGATTAAAGTGTAAAATTAAATGCCTTTTTTTGATGCAAAGTCCTGTGCCACACGGGATGACAGGGGTGGGCACTGGCAGTGGGCACACTACAGTCAGTTGGAAGTCGGCCTGACACACACTAGCAGCAGGCAAGCAGCTGAAATTACACTAAAGTGTAAAAATTAAATGCCTTTTTATGCAAAGTCCTGTGCCAGCCGGTATGAGTGGTGGGCACTGGCAGTGGAGCACACTACAGTCAGTGGAAGTCAGCCTGACACACACTGGCAGGCAACTAACCTTAGATTAAAGTGTAAAATTAAATGCCTTTTTTGATGCAAAGTCCTGTGCCACACGGGATGACAGGGGTGGGCACTGGCAGTGGGCACACTACAGTCTGTGGGCCTGCAGCTCCTCACACACAGGCAGGCCAGGCAACTGCAATATGTATATGGAGGAAAAAAAAGCAGACTAATGTTGCAGCCTAAAAGGGCTTTTGGGGGTGCTGTCAGGGCGCTGTCCTTACAGCAGAGATCAGATGAGTCTTTCAGGACTGGAGTGGACACTGAATTCACTAGCCTAGCTATCGATTTCCCTATTAAATCAGCAGCAACTACACTCTCCCTCCTCTCACTAAGACTGCAAATTCCGAATGAATCTAAAATGGATGCTGTGCAGGAGATGGGAGGGTCTGGGAGAGGAGGGTATGCTGCTGATTGGCTGGAATGTGTCTGCTGACTGTGAGGTACAGGGTCAAAGTTTGCTCAATGATGATGTATAGGGGCGGACCGAACATCGCATGTGTTCGCCCGTGCGGCGAGCGCGAACAAGCTATGTTCGCGGGAACTGTTCGCCGGCGGATAGTTCGGGCCATCTATAATGGTCCATGCTGACATCCTCCATTGTGTGCATTTTTGCTGGGGATTGCCGTTAGCAGTGGACCACATGCAGAGGAACTGCTCTGTCGTGTTAGAAACACGCTACAGTGTTTGGGGTTTTTGCTTCCAGTTATTCAATTATCCCGGCCTATTCTCGCCCTGGCATCAGCTGCGTCTATCCCTGTTCTATTCACATCGGGAGTGAGCACGTCCCGACGTGCGCACAAGCTTATAAAGAGGCTGAGTCACATGCTGCACTTGGCCAATCACAGCCTTGCCAATAGTAGGCATGGCTGCGATGGCATCTTAGGGCAAGTAGTATGATGCATGTTGATTGGCTGCTTTGCAGCCTTTCAAAATGCGCCAAAATACATGCCGAACGACGAACCCGAACCCGAACTTTTACGAAAAAGTTCGGGTTCGGGTCCGTGTCACGAACACCCCAAAATTTGGTACGGACCCGAACTATGCTCGAACTGTTCGCTCAACACTAGTTATGTCTAGTCAGGAAGGTGAAAAGCTATGAGAGGATCTTGTACAGCCAAAGAGGGTCCTATGCAAAGTGGTATAGTAACTGGAAAGAATGGGACGGTTAAGTAATTCTGTGTTTTTTTTCTTTTTTTTTTTCTCTCTCTCTCTCTCTTCTGCAAGGTGGGGGGGGTGGTTGTGGGGTGGGTTGGGGATGATTTTGTAACCCTGTTTTTTTTTCATAAATTTGTATTTTCCTTTTTTGAGATGATTAAAATAAAAACTTTATTTTAAAAAAAACTGAAACTTTCGACAACATATTCCAGTCAGGAACATATCGGAGCCCTTTTGCACCACTGTCAAGTTGCCTCAGTGTGGGTCCTACCACTAGACTACGTATGGTGTGTGAACAAGGTCTCATAGGTGCTCAGATCCAACTCACAGCCAGACTCCCACATATGGTTTGAAACACGCTACAGTGTTTTGTGTTTTTGATCAATTCCTCCCTTTTAGGCCACTTTATTTCAGTTACACATATATATATATATATATATATATATATAAATATATATAGCAAAACTCCCATGGAAAATTACGAAGTGGACGCAGAGTCGGGTTTTAATATATATATATATATATATATATATATATATAGAAAAAGGAAAAACGGACAGCACTCCAAAGTAAAAACCGTGTAGAAATTTATTCACCCATGTGGTAAATACAATGCAACGTTTCGGCTCAGCTATAGAGCCTTTCTCAAGCTGAATACTTGCATGCAAAGTGCAACAATATATAGGGTGGCCAATTAAGGCAACACAGGTGATGCATAATTAACGTTGATTACAAATGTGAATAAATACAAAAAAGACACTGCATCCATGATGATATAAGCCATAAAAGTGCATACTTCAATAAAGTGCCATAGTGCAAATAAATATATGAATAAAAAAAACACAATTTCATATGTTCACATAATACCGATGTGTATAATAAGGGGCGTGCTATAGTGACATAAAAACAAAGCGCCATAGAACTATTGCAATCACATACATACCAAACAAACAAAGCATGGTGGGGTAGCGGGACTGACATCGCACACCTTGATGACGTGTCTCCAGGAAGAGCATAACGCTCAAGGATCGCGATAGATACGAGGAGAATAGATCAAAATATGCGCATGCGTTGTATAGCAAGCACCGCTCCGGGGCCATATTGAAAAGGGGCGACATGCCAGCATTGTCCGGGAAGCTACTGATTCGGCAAAGACAGAGTAGTGGCTTGTCACGGCCACAAAACTCCATCTCACCTCTCCAATATGTGCCACAAGACCTACTGCGGGACACCGCAGCGTGCCGAGTGCACTTCTGGGAGTATCCGAACCCATATAGCGCCGGCACATAGGGATCTCCTATTACGGCAAACATGCCCCCATTATAAAGTGGACACCCGAGGATGCTATAAAGTTACACTGTTTCAAACATTACAATCTGCATATCGCAAATAAAATTCCAAGCACAAAAATATATATATAAAAATAAATAAAGTGACGATGTCAAGACCCGTCATCCCATTGATCACAAATATATGCTGTTGGATATGTGTGATGCTTGTTCCTCATGTAGGCGCTGAAGAGCTTGAGCACTGTAAGACAAGAAGAAAATATATCCAATATTAATATCAAAAAGAAAATATACACATATGCAGCAGGAATAGCAGAGGCAAAAAACTTGATTCAAAGAAGGTGAGCCCTTATCTATGAACACCAACTCGGATTGTAGTCCACATTCAATCCATGTGGTCTTAAACTCTTTAGAGTAAATATCCAGTAGAGCTCTCTCTTTTTCAATAGGAGAGATCTATTGCCTCCCCTGCGTGGTGTTGGAATGTGATCAATAATACAACACCTAAGGTCACGTTCCGTGTGGTCAGCCCTGGTAAAGTGCTTGGAAACTGGTAAATCCTGTCGTTGCTGTCTGATGGAGAGTCTATGATTATTCAGATGAGTCTTTAAGTCTGTAGAGGTCTCCCCAACATACAGCAACCGACATGGACATGTCAGCACGTAAACGACATAATTAGAATTGCATGTTAAGTAATGTTGAATAGGAAAAGACAAACCTGACATTGGATGGACAAAATATTGTCCTTTGATGATGTACTTGCAATTTACGCAATTTAATCATGGATAAGAACCCTTGCTACGACGACCCAGCCAGCTTTGTGTTTCTGTTGTACAGGGGCCAACGTCGGCCCGAACCAACTGATCCCGTAGATTCCTCGCACGCCAATATGAAAAAAGTGGAGGAGAAGAGAACCCTTGGATCTCCCTCAGACTACTCAAAATGCCCCAATGTCGGCGGAGAATAGATTTAACCATCCCACTATGTTCGTTATATGTAGAGGTAAAGGGTATACATGGTTTTTTAGCAACTGCTGTATTCCTACTCAAAATGGTCTCGCTGTCAATCATGGTAATTTTATCTCTATGAGATTGCAGCCAGTTTTCTGATATATATATATATATATATATATATATATATATTTATATATATATATTGAATGTGTCATTGTGTATTGCTGGTAACATTCTGTTGCACCTGGTAGCCTGTGTCACATGGTCTGTTATAGGTGGGGCTTACAGCCTTAATCTACCTCACATTGTATTAGTGATCCTACTATGGAGATATGTGGGAGCGCGGCTGTGAGTTGGATCTGAACACCTATCAGACCTTTTTCGCACACCATAGGTAGTCTAGTGGTAGAACCCATTGCCACACTGAGACATTTTGAAAGTGGTGTAAAAGGGCTCTCTGATATGTTCCTGACTGGAATATGTTGGCAAAAGTCTCAGCTTTTAACATCAACTTGAGGGATTAGCCAGCATTGTTAGTTGTTTATCACTGTGGTGCACCTTTTTCAGTGATTTATGTATTTTTATATTTCCATCCACACATTATTCCGTCTTGTGTAGAATGCTTTTGTAGTGCATATGGTCCATAGTGATGTCGCGAACATAAAATTTTCCGTTCGCGAACAGCGAACGCGAGCTTCCGCAAATGTTCGCGAACGGGCGAACCGGGCGAACCGCCATAGACTTCAATTGGCAGGCGGATTTTAAAACCCACAGGGACTCTTTCTGGCCACAATAGTGATGGGAAAGTTGTTTCAAGGGGTCTAACACCTGGACTGTGGCATGCCGGAGGGGGATCTATAGCAAAACTCCCATGGAAAATTACGTAGTGGACGCAGAGTCGGTTTTAATCCATAAAGGGCATAAATCAACTAACATTCCTAAATTGTTTGGAATAACGTGCTTTAAAACATCCAGTGTGTGTATACGATCAGGTATGATGTTGTATCAATCAGGTAGTGTAAGGGTTACGCCCACTTTACAGACATTGACAGACCAAACTCCCCTTTTAATGCACCGCAAACAACCGCAAACAGTTCATTTGCACAACCCCAAATTCCCCATTTGCACAAGGTTGGATACCAAGCTAGCCACATCCCGGTGATGTGATTGAAGGTTTCTTCCTCCACCCAGCCACGTACAACACCAAGGGTCCCCAAAAGGTGAATTGAATTGATTTTTCGAACGGGGAGATGGTTTAAAAAAACTCTGGCTCCCTCCCCTTTGTTTTTATCCACGGTCACTGCGTCTGCGGCCGTGCAATTTACTGTCACACCCGATATGAGAGGTATTTTCTGTAGTACTATTCTCATCAGTTTAATCCCTCTAACGTCCCCAATCTGGGGGCCATTTATTGAATAGATTTTTAGAACGGGGAGATGGTTAAAAAAACGCTGGCTCCCTCCACTCTGTTTTAAACCACGGTGACTGCGTCTGCGCCGTTCAATTTGCTGTCACACCCGATATGAGTGGTATTTTCTGTAGTACTATTCGCATCAGTTTAATCCCTGTTACGTCCCATATCAGGAATTGCCTTTTGTGAAAAAAAATTTAGGCCGGGTACCTTCGACTGCCTTCACAGTGACAGACCAAGCTCTCATACACCAAACTGAATTGATTTTAGGAACCGGGAGATGGAAAAAGCAGCTTGGTCGGTCCTCATACTCCCATATTGGGGCACTGCGCGTGCACAGAGCAATGTGCTGTGACACCCTATATGAGTGGTGTCTTAACTAGTACTATTCCTATCAGCGGCGGGCGGGTGCGTGGTAACTTGAGAGCAGGTGATCGTACTGAGCTGGAGGAGGATGGTGCGTCAAGGTTCTTAGCGGAAGCTGTTGAAGATTGGGTGTCCTGTCTAAGCCAGTCAACTATGTCCTCAGAATTTTTCGGGTTCAGGGTACGTGGCCTCTGAACACTAGGCATTATTCCAGGGACAGTGGAAATCACAGCACCACGACCATGACGGCCCCTGCGGGGTGGACTGCCTCTGCCTGTCATTTTTTTTTAGATAAGTGGTACTACGCGTGCTAGGTACTGTGCCACCCGGTATCAGTGGTTGGCACTGGCAGTGGGCACACTACAGTCTGTGGAAGTGGGCCTGACACACACTGGCAGCAGGCAAGCAACTGAAATTAGACTAATGTGTAAATATTAAATGCTTTATTTATCGGCAAGCTACTGTGCCACCCGGTATCAGTGGTTGGCACTGGCAGAGGGCACACTACAGTCAGTGGAAGTGGGCCTGACACACAATGGCAGCAGGCAAGCAACTTAATTTAGACTACTGTCTAAAAATAAAATGCCTTATTTATCGGCAAGCTACTGTGCCACCCGGTATCAGTGGTTGGCACTGGCAGTGGGCACACTACAGTCTGTGGAAGTGGGCCTGACACACACTGGCAGCAGGCAAGCAACGGAAATTAGACTAATGTGTAAAAATTAAATGCCTTATTTATCGGCAAGCTACTGTGCCACCCGGTATCAGTGGTGGGCACTGGCAGAGGGCACACTACAGTCAGTGGAAGTGGGCCTGACACACACTGGCAGCAGCCAAGCAACTGAATTTAGATTTCTGTCTAAAAATAAAATGCTTATTTATCGGCAAGCTACTGTGCCACCCGGTATCAGTGGTTGGCACTGGCAGTGGGCACACTACAGTCTGTGGAAGTGGGCCTGACACACACTGGCAGCAGGCAAGCAACTGAAATTAGACTAATGTGTGAAAATTAAATGCCTTATTTATCTGTAAGCTACTGTGCCACCCGGTATCAGTGGTTGGCACTGGAAGAGGGCACACTACAGTCAGTGGAAGTGGGCCTGACACACACTGGCAGCAGGCAAGCAACTGAATTTAGACTACTGTCTAAAAATAAAATGCCTTATTTATCGGCAAGCTACTGTGCCACCCGGTATCAGTGGTTGGCACTGGCAGTGGGCACACTACAGTCTGTGGAAGTGGGCCTGACACACAATGGCAGCAGGCAAGCAACTGAAATTAGACTAATGTGTAAAAATTAAATGCCTTATTTATCGGCAAGCTACTGTGACACCCGGTATCAGTGGTGGGCACTGGCAGTGGGCACACTACAGTCAGTGGAAGTGGGCCTGACACACACTGGCAGCAGGCAAGCAACTGAATTTAGACTACTGTCTAAAAATTAAATGCCTTATTTATCGGCAAGCTACTGTGCCACCCGGTATCAGTGGTTGGCACTGGCAGTGGGCACACTACAGTCTGTGGAAGTGTGCCTGACACACACTGGCAGCAGGCAAGCAACTGAAATTAGACTAATGTGTAAAAATTAAATGCCTTATTTATCGGCAAGCTACTGTGACACCCGGTATCAGTGGTGGGCACTGGCAGTGGGCACACTACAGTCAGTGGAAGTCGGCCTGACACACACTGGCAGCAGGCAAGCAACTGAATTTAGACTACTGTTTAAAAATTAAATGCTTATTTATCGGCAAGCTACTGTGCCACCCGGTATCAGTGGTTGGCACTGGCAGTGGGCACACTACAGTCAGTGGAAGTCGGCCTGACACACACTAGCAGCAGGCAAGCAACTGAAATTACACTAAAGTGTAAAAATGAAATGCCTTTTTTTGATGCAAAGTCCTGTGCCACACGGGATGACAGGGGTGGGCACTGGCGGTGGGCACACTACAGTCTGTGGAAGTCGGCTTGACACACACTAGCAGCAGGCAAGCAGCTTAAATTACACTAAAGTGTAAAAATTAAATGCCTGTTTTTGATGTAAAGTCCTGTGCCACACGGGATGACAGGGGTGGGCACTGGCAGTGGGCACACTACACTCAGTGGAAATCGGCCTGACACACACTAGCAGCAGGCAAACAGCTGAAATTACACTAAAGTGCAAAAATGTAATGCCTTTTTTTATGCAAAGTCCTGTGCCAGCCGGTATGAGTGGTGGGCCCTGGCAGTGGGCACACTACAGTCAGTGAAAGTCAGCCTGACACACACTGGCAGGCAACTAACCTTAGATTAAAGTGTAAAAATTAAATGCCTTTTTTTGATGCAAAGTCCTGTGCCACACGGGATGACAGGGGTGGGCACTGGCAGTGGGCACACTACAGTCAGTGGAAGTCGGCCTGACATACACTAGCAGCAGGCAAGCAGCTGAAATTACACTAAGGTGTAAAAATTAAATGCCTGTTTTTGATGCAAAGTCCTGTGCCACACGGGATGACAGGGGTGGGCACTGGCAGTGGGCACACTACAGTCAGTGGAAGTAGGCCTGACACACACTAGCAGCAGGCAAGCAGCTGAAATTACACTAAAGTGTAAAAATTAAATGCCTTTTTTTATGCAAATATAGGAAATAAGGTTCCTGGACAACACTTGATGCTTCGTGATTTATTAAAGCTTGATATACAATGTGCGTTATGCCAGTTTGTAAACATATAGTTTCAGTGACGTTTCGGCTGTAGCCTTCATCAGGAAACTGTAGATTATAACAAAATCAGAAAGTATATTCAGCAAGAAGCTATACAAATATGTCATCATGCAATAGAGTATAGTAATTCAGACAAATAATAAAGGTAACATCCATATAGGTGAAGACATCCGTGTGAGTTCAGTCGTGGGACTGTGTCCGTAGTCTGGACGATGTACAGTCGGGGTAGTGTTTTTTCTGGTTATACTGTGTGATAAAATAATTAAGGAACAGTAGCTATGTATAATAGGAGGATCCAAGAGGTCCTATGATTCTAGTTAATATAATATATAGCCTGTTAATATAAAGGATATGGGCAGCAGAATGGAGGGAAAAAAAAAGCGTTCACATTAAGAGGTAGATAAACAAGATTCATAGTCAGTTCATAATGAAATCATAATAAATTCATAATAAATTCAATCCTGATATAGAAGGCCCCGGAGTTCATAGAAAAGACATGCATAATTCGTTGCACATACCGGGTGGTTAAGGTAACAGGTGTAGCGCCTGGGGGTCTATGAGTACAGGGGCTGAGTATTCAGAAGTGGATTGTAGAGAATATAGACAGAGGCATGGGGCACACGGATTACAACCGGTTTCTTACCTGGATGAGCCGCACTGTATGTGTAGGGATGGCCTCAGTGGCGTGTAGGGGGGCTCTATGGCCCTGTGGGCGGATAGGTCTGTCTGTATTAGAGCAGTAGCCTGTTTGTAGTCCGCCATGCTTTGTGGCTGGAAGTCGCGCTATTTATGGAGAGTGACTAGCATGTGCGGTGGCGCTGGGGGCGTGTGCGGTGTGTGGGGAACCGGAAGTACGTCACGGAATGACCCGTCCCCTGGAGTGTGTGCAAAGTGCACATGCATGTGGGAGGGGGGCGGGATGTAGCGCGGTCAGCGTGATTAAATGTGACATCCGGAAAGTAGCTGGCAAGGGGATAACTAAAGATGGCGCTAGCTGTGTCAGGTACAGGGGAGCGCATGCGCGGTTCCGATGTATATGTTGGGAAAAAGTAGAATGGATACTAACGAAGTGATATGAGTATGATAAAAAGGGGGGAAAGGGGGAGGAAGGGGAAGGGGAGAGGAGAGGGAAGGGAAGGGGAAAAGGGTAGTGTATGTGGGGTAAGTGTATGAAATTGTGGCAGTGTGCTGGAGGAACTCTAGTGGGTAAGTGGTGTGCAGAAGTGAAAAATTATTATAGGGTTAATAAAATGGATGTGTAGGACGGTGTGGTGTACAATTATGCATGGTAGAGTTATAAAATGAACTGGGGATAGGGAATGGGAGGGGGGGAGGGGTGAAGTGGAGGGATAGGTGAGGTTGGGGTGGGGGTGATAGTTACCATACTATGATAGGGAAAAGGATATCTAGAAGTGCGGCTCCATCCAGCTTGTCTCTTAGAATCTGGTCTGTAGAAAAGAAAAAAATAGCTGAGTTAAAATCAAGAAATACATGAGCATAAGGAATACATTAAACTATAGAAAACTGCTGAGTTCATAGTCCCGATTTAATCCCTTGGGTTCCAGCGTCTGAAGGCGGTGGATCCAAAAGGCTTCCCTGTTCTTGAGTATCTTGGTAATGTCTCCTCCTCTCCTGGGGGCTTGGATTTGCTCAACTACCTGAAAGCGTAGTTGAGAGATGGTGTGGCGTTTTTTGAGAAAGTGGGCCGGGATGGGGAGATGTTTCAATTCACACCTAATGTTGGACTTGTGTTGGCAGATACGGTCCTTCACATTTTGGGTGGTTTCTCCTACATAGGCAATCCCGCAGGGGCATTTAATGACATAAATTACATTGGAGGTGTCACACGTAAAGAAGCCCCTGATTGGGTATCCCTTGAATATACTTTCTGATTTTGTTATAATCTACAGTTTCCTGATGAAGGCTACGGCCGAAACGTCACTGAAACTATATGTTTACAAACTGGCATAACGCACATTGTATATCAAGCTTTAATAAATCACGAAGCATCAAGTGTTGTCCAGGAACCTTATTTCCTATATACTTATCCTGGAGTGGGAACCTTTTCCTGTGATCCACGAATAAAAGTGGAGTGTTACCCAACCCATACAGAATTTTTTTATGCAAAGTCCTGTGCCAGCCGGTATGAGTGGTGGGCACTGGCAGTGGGCACACTACAGTCAGTGGAAGTCAGCCTGACACACACTGGCAGGCAACTAACCTTAGATTAAAGTGTAAAAATGAAATGCCTTTTTTTGATGCAAAGTCCTGTGCCACACGGGATGACAGGGGTGGGCACTGGCAGTGGGCACACTACAGTCATTGGAAGTCGGCCTGACATACACTAGCAGCAGACAAGCAGCTGAAATTACACTAAGGTGTAAAAATGAAATGCCTTTTTTTATGCAAAGTCCTGTGCCAGCCGGTATGAGTGGTGGGCACTGGCAGTGGGCACACTACAGTCAGTGGAAGTCAGCCTGACACACACTGGCAGGCAACTAACCTTAGATTAAAGTGTAAAAATGAAATGCCTTTTTGATGCAAAGTCCTGTGCCACACGGGATGACAGGGGTGGGCACTTGCAGTGGGCACACTACAGTCTGTGGGCCTGCAGCTCCTCACACACAGGCAGGCCAGGCAACTGCAATATGTATATAAAGGAAAAAAAAGCAGACTAATGTTGCAGCCCTAAAAAGGGCTTTTGGGGTGCTGTCAGGACGCTGTCCTTACAGCAGAGATCAGATGAGTCTTTCAGGACTGGAGTGGACACTGAATTCACTAGCCTAGCTATCGATTTCCCTATTAAATCAGCAGCAACTACACTCTCCCTCCTCTCACTAAGACTGCAAATTCCGAATGAATCTAAAATGGATGCTGTTCAGGAGATGGGAGGGTCTGGGAGGGAGGGTATGCTGCTGATTGGCTGGAATGTGTCTGCTGACTGTGAGGTACAGGGTCAAAGTTTGCTCAATGATGATGTATAGGGGGCGGACCGAACATCGCATGTGTTCGCCCGCTGCGGCGAACGCGAACAAGCTATGTTTGCCGGGAATTGTTCGCCGGCGGATAGTTCGGGCCATCTCTAGTGGTCCATGCTGACAACCTCCATTGTATGCATTTTTGCTGGGGATTGCCGTTAGCAGTGGACCACATGCAGAGGAACTGTTCTGTCGGTTAGAAACACGCTACAGTGTTTGGGGTTTTTGAGCAGTTTCTCCCTTTTAGGCCACTTTATTTAAGTGATTTTTTTTTTTTTTTTTTTTTTTTTATAAATTCTTTATTTATAATGACAATGAACATGAGTATCGGGTACACTTTCAATGTGTAAGAGAACAGTACGTAAGTCACTTAAGAGAAAAACATAACCCCCAGGGGGAAGGTACAATTGCAATGAACATCAAAGTACAGTAGACAGAAATTGTCGGGTACACATTCTTGCACAAAAAACACTATAATTACACTGGTAAGATGAAAGGAGATTACATTCAAAATATAAGTTTCAATTATAAACCTCCAAATGTAAATGTCATATGGAACGTCCGGGGAGGGCGGCCATTAGGAAGTCTAAGTGTCATCGAGTTCACCTTGGATGATTTGGTGCATATCCATACTATTATGGTAATCCAGCCAAGGGCGCCAAATTTTTTCAAATCTGGCTTGAGATTTAATCGTATGCACACACATACTCTCCATAGTAGCAAGTTGCGACATTTTAGTTAGCCATTGAGAGAGAGGGGAGAGCTGGTTTGTTTCAGTACAATGGTATCATGCTCTTTGCCGTAAGAATCATATATCGCCATAGAGTAATGTTAAACATTTGAGACGAATCGGGAGTCAGGTTTAGGAATAGCATTAGCGGGGTAAGCTGTGGGGACCCTGGGCAAACCTTAAGTAAAACTCTATTAACCTTTAGCCAGAAGTCTGCAAGCAAAGGGCACTCCCACCATATGTGCAGGTAGGACCCATCAGAACCAGAACATCTCCAACATGTAGCAGGAACCTCTGGGAATACATTATGCAGAAATTGCGGCGTTTTATACCATCGGCTTACTAATTTATATGAAGTCTCCTGTAAAGTAACACACCTGGACGGTCCACAAGCCTGCTTTAGAATTTCAGTCAACTGGTCAGAAGAGAAAGTCACATTTAGGTCTTTTTCCCATGCATGTACAAATGTGGGGGTCGAATCTATGCCTGGAGCACCCATCAGTTTACATAACCTGGAGACAAGTTTAGGCTGTGAAGTAGATACTGCTGCCAACCTCTCGAAGCTCAAAAGCTCCCTGTCCATGTTTTGAGGGGATTCAATGCTTTTGTAACCTCTGAACAACTTATGGTATGTCATCAGGTCCAGGTGGCAGTCCGTGATACGAGACCGAAGAGCCTCAAAATCAGGGAATGCAGCCCCCATTGTGACATCGCCAACTTTGTACTTTTTAAGGCCCTCTGTTTGTCCAGCCATGCAGAACTAAAAGGGTCAGCCAGGCATAACAGATCACCTAAGGTGAGCAATGGAGAGGGGTGGCGCCAAACGTCCTTCGTACCATGTAAAACAGACCAGACTTGAAGAGGTGCTTTAGTTAGAATTGGGACCTTGGCAGGAATGGGAAAGTTAGTTCCCACCCCAACTACTGCCTGAGTCAATGAAAAGCCAGCAGATTCTTCCTCAATCCGCACATATCTCTTGGAGGGGGATTTGTACCAGTCTACAATCCTAGACAACTGTATTGCTTGATACAAGCGTTCAATATCTGGCAAACCAATCCCACCTCTGTCTTTAGGTCTGGACATAGTAGCATGCGCGACTCTACACATTTTCCCACCCCATATATATCTCAGAAATATGGAGCGCAGTGAGCTAAAGAAAGAACGTGGCAAGCCAATAGGGAGGGTCTGAAGGAGATAAAGAATTTTGGGTATTATCATCATTTTCAGAAGGTTAACCCTCCCAATCCAGGAGATATACGGTATCTTCCATGAAGCAATTTCGATGCGGAGCTGAGAGAGGAGAGGGACATAATTCAGTGAGTACCAATCGCTTGGGGAGGGAGAGATTAATACACCTAGATATTTTAAGTGTTTGTCAGACCACAAGAATGTAGAGCCCTCTTTGGCTCGAGTGATCATAGTGAGGGGACACGATATGTTTAGGGCCACCGACTTCGCAGCATTAATCTTAAAATTGGAAAGAGTCTTGAAGTCATCAAACATTTTGGACAAGATCGGGAAGGAAACGTCTGGGTTGGATGTAATAACAAGCAAATCGTCAGCATAAGCTGCCGTGGAATTGCAGGAGCCACCAACTCTGAGACCCTGTATGTGTGGGTGCTGTCTAATGTGTTGTATGAGCGTCTCCATTGTTAACACAAACAGCAAGGGGAGAGCGGGCATCCCTGCCTCGTACCATTATAGATACGGAAAGGAGACGAGAGGGTGCCGTTCAATCGTATTGAGGCAGAAGGGTGTGTATATAAAGCGAGCACAGCCGATATAATTTGGTCTGGAAAACCAAACTTAATCAGAACACTCTTCATAAATAGCCAGTCTATTCTATCAAATGCTTTCTCAGCATCTGTAGATAAGAGAGCCATGGGCACTCCCTTCCCCCTTGCATATTGTATCAAGTGTAGGAGACGGAGCGTGTTGTCTTTTCCTCCCGTCCCCTAACAAAGCCAACTTGTTCATTATTAATCAGAGAAGGGAGGTGGGATTGAATTCGATTCGCTAGCATTTTAGCATAAAGCTTAATGTCAGCGTTGAGCAAGGAGATAGGCCTATAACTGCTGCATAATCTCGGATCCTTCCCTTCCTTTGGGAGCACTGTAATGTGAGCTTCCAAGGATTGCATCGGAAAATTATTATAAACCGCAGCTGAGTTAAAGGACAGGAGAAGCTGGGGAAGGAGAATTTCCGAGAAAGACCTATAGTACGAGATCGGGAGACCATCAGGCCCAGGGCTTTTATGGGGAGGGGAGGACTTCAGTGCCGACTGGAGTTCCTGGATCGTAAAGGGGGCTGCCAAAGCTAAGCGATGCGTATCCGAGATTGAGGGGAGTTGAATCGAGTTTAGAAAACGATCAATCATAGAATTTCTGTCAAGTTTAGATTGGGGGGTTTCATCGGGTCTCAGGTTATACAGAGAAGAGTAAAATTTAACAAATTGGGTAGCTATGTCTTTAACGTTTGTTGATGTATTGCCATCGGGCATTTCTATGTCTTTAATAAATAGCTGCTCTTTCCTACGTTTAGCCATAGAAGCCATTAATCTAGAGCCCCTATTGCCGTGCATGTAGACCTTATGTTTAGCATGAAGATACGCTTTCGAGGCTTTGAGGTTCAATAGTTGATTAAGCTGCACTCTCTGTTTGGTAAGTTCTACTAATACCTCAATGGAGAAAGTAGATTTATGTCTCAGCTCCAAATCTGTAATAGATTGTAGAAGATCATCTATTTGCTTTTGTCGTTGTTTTTAATATACGTGCCCAGAGCTATTAGTTCTCCCCTGACCACTGACTTATGTGCCTCCCAAACCACCGGTGAGGGGATATCCACTGGAGGGTTCTCCTTAAAGTAGTGTGTTAACACTTCTTTCAGTTTAGACATGTGTTGGGACGATTTTAGTAATGACTCATTAAATGTCCAAGTGTAAGCTCGCTTAGGTAAAGATTCAATAACCAGTGAGAGAACCACAGGGCGTGATCAGAGATTCCAATGTTCCCTATACATGAGCGTCTCAGCAAAGGGAGCATATGTGTCTGCAGGAATATGTAATCGATCCTCTGGTAGGATCCATGCGCTTCTGAGTAGTAGGTATAATCTTTCTCCTGCGGATGGGAGACCCGCCAGGTATCTATTAATTTAAGGCTAGCTAGCTTCTTTTTAAGAGACCTCAGTTGTGTGCGAGAGATGGTGGGAGTCCTAGATGTGGAGTCCATAAGAGGTTCTAGAGCAACATTCATATCGCCACCTAAAATGAGAAGGCCCTCACTGAAGGACTGCAGCTTTTCCAATATTCTGGTTAGCCAAGGGATTTGACCCGAGTTAGGTGCATATATGCCAGCTATCGTGATGGGAGAGTTGGCTACCAATCCCTTTAGAAAGAGGAACCTGCCGTCTGGATCCACCATGCTATTCAAAAGAGTGAATGGAACATTCTTATGAATGGCAATGGTGACTCCTTAGACCTAGAAGTCAAATGGCAGGAGTGATACCATTGGGAGAAGTACGTGTGCGATAAATTAGGAATCTTACCACTTTTAAAATGTGTTTCTTGCAAGATTGAGACATCAGAGTGGAGAGACCTAAGGTGTTGGAATATTCTCGACCTTTTCTGAGGAGAGTTCAAGCCCCGGACGTTCCATGAGACTACTGTAATTTCGGCCATACTAGAAACAATAGTCAAACAATTAGATCAACAAAGTTAACAAATTGAGTAAGAACGGAATTGCAATTATTCAGATAGAAATTGTCTATAAACCAATAAAGGGGTCAGAGGAGAACCCCAGTAAAGCCTTAAAGTTAGAGCAACATCAATGTAATTAGCTAAACCTTCCATTGTGTTGTGTCAACAGGCCCCGCTCCAGTCTCGTATAAGGCAACACCAGCCTAGGCCATTTCAAGAAACGTTCAAAATTGAGATGGAGCTTGGGACTGAACAACACAGGACAAATAGGCCCTTTCGGCCCAATTAACTGACCCTACAACAGGTATAGAAACAAGATAAGTGGAAAACAACTAGTAAATATACTCAAAACTGTTACAGTCCGTCTTCTGGGGTATGAAGCCTCCTTCTCGATTGTCGCCCTCTGACGGGCGTCCATGATACTGGCCTCAGGCAAAGCAGGCTGGTCGGTCAAGTCCGTGATCTGTAGCCAGGAGGGAATCGCCGAGGGCAACAATCCAATGGCGTCACAGAGAGGGGTGAGGTCATCAGGTCTTCTTATGATTTTGGTGGATCCCTGTAGAGTAAAGGAAAGTCCGAAAGGGAAGAGCCATCGGTATCTAATCCCTTTGGATTTCAGGGCATCTGTGACTGGTTTAAGCTGTCTCCGTTTGTTCAAGGTGACCGGCGAGAGATCCTGGAAGAAAGTTATTTTGGCACCTTCGAACAGAATTTCCCCTTTCTCCCTGGCTGCTTTGAGAATGGCGTCTCTGTGGGTAGAGAGTAGGGTTTTACATATTATGTCCCTAGGGGCTCACCGTCTTTGGCTTGTTCCGCAGTGCTCTGTGAGCTCTTTCAAGCGTTAGAGTAGGCGCCAAGTCTGGATCCAGCAACGGGCGCAAAATGGAATATGTAACATCCATGGCAGAGACCTCTTCATTAGACTCAGGGACTCCCTTAATGCGGAGGTTGTTTCTGCGACCTCTATTGTCCTGGTCTTCAATATATGCAAGCAAGTTGTTCATTCTGGCTTGGATGATGTGAAAGGTGTCATTTGTCGCTTCTCCATGGGCTATCAGTGTAGTTTGGCGTTCTTCTAGCGTGTCTACTCTGCCCCCTATGTCTCTCAGGTCACTTTTGATGTCTGATAGTTCTGACAGAACTGGTTGCAGGGCCGTTTCAATTATTCTTTGAAAAGACTTCTGTGAAGTAACTAGTTGTGCATCTTTAGATTGTGTACGGTCGAGGCTTTCACTTTCCGCATCAGATTGTTCCGAGGGAGCTTGAGAGCGGGAAATAGTGGAAGGGGACAGAAAGTCATGTTTAGTGTGGGGTGACTTTTTCCTCAGAAACCTCTCCATGTCACGTTGGGTCTTTTTCAATTTAGGAGTAGTGGGTCCCTCTTGCTTTCCTATTTTGACCATGGTGGAGAGGGTAGTAGTGTTGCTCATAGACATAAATTCAGGGTAGGGGGTTCTCCTTTTCCCAGGTTATGTTGTTACATGGATGTAGGAACAAGTGACACCGGTGAATTCAGTATCGTAATATGTAGTTGTTAGTGTACTCGCTGGGTAGCTTGGAGTATATGAGAAATTGTATGCAGACTAACAAACGGGCAAGTCCAGAAAAAGTGGAGTCCAACTGCTCCTAAGGTTCACAGCAGCAATGCAAAAATGGCGGACCGGTCCACAGATCGGTCCATACAAAACTGGAGCACGCAGACTCCTTATACAAAGTCCTTCAACTGTATGAGGGTGGTGGGGGATGGCGACCTGAGTAGGCCTCAGACGTGGCACAGCAAATATAATAGATATGGCCTGCTCCGACCGGAGGAGGTGACAGGCTGCAGGACTCACCCCAGGGCCTGTGGATAGCGTCTCTGTGTGAGGCAAGATCGCGTGCCCCGTTCAGGTTAAATAACACTGACCGTGTCTTGATGGCCGAGGAGAGAGGGCCTCTGTTGCTGTCACCGGGTAGGTCCAGTAGGTCTGTGCAGGGGCTCCAAGTCCCGGTCGGGTAGTGCCGGCTGCGTGCGCTCCCCGGCGCGGCCGAAACTTTAGCCCGCGGTCCGTGCTCGGCTCCTGTAGTAGTAGGCCGCAGCCAAAAAATGCCAGCGGCAGGCCCACAAAAGTATGTGCGGCTTCTCCGAATCTTCAGGAGGTGAAGGCAGGCAAAAGTAGCTCTGGCAGGGCTCGGAACAGGCGAGGAGAGGAGTTAAATAGGCTGTTTGGTCAGGAGCAGAGCCAGCATGCATCCGTCTTCCACTAGCGTCAGGCCACGCCCCCCCTAAGTGATTTTTTTTAATATATATATTGAATGTGCCATTGAGTTTTGCTGGTAACATTCTGTTGCACCTTGAAGCCTGTGTCACATTGTCTGTTATGGGTGGGGCTTACAGCCTTATTCTACCTCACATTGCATTAATGATCCTACTATGGAGGTATTGTGGAATGCAACCTTAATTTTACTATCATGTTCCAATACTGTATTGAATTGGAGCCCTTAGTCAACTTTTAGCTAAAGTTAAAGTAGAAAGAGACATCCATATGTCCATATCCATGATCCCAGTGTTTATTTACAGCTGCTAAAATCACTAGACTTTACTATATCACAATAGGTGAAGATCACAGAGTTGGGACCTAGCAGAAATGTATGGTGTATCAATTCAATAAGATGGAAGCACTGATTGTATTTTTACCAAGATCAGCTTAACAAAAAAGTACATTTTGTCCTTTTTTTAGTTCACTGCCTTTTTAAATATCGCTGCTTGTCCAGAGAGCATTGAGATTTATAGTTTGACACTTGTCTTTTGTTTTCCATTTCACATGCACATGAGGAGGACTGATCTTCCATGTACGGCGACCATTACTCTAAAAGGACATGAAATATCACAGAGATCAGGCTGCCATATCATAATCTCTTTGTCAGACAGATGGGTGTTTTAGTGAGGACTGTTGCAGAAAATAAATGGGTTTTACATTTTTCATTAGCGTATCACTTTGACAGTTGAACTCTATTATGATGTCTTCAGGAAGTATCTGATCCATCCTATTATGCCGAGTGACAAAGAGAAAGCGTCTGCAATGATTCAAGAAAGGTCATCCTCAACCACCATTCTGGTGAGCTGAGCTTTCAGACGTAATTAAGGACATGGAACAGATGGAATTCCATAGTCAAATATACAATGTCTCATTTCAAAAGAAATGTTTTACCAGTTACTTAGAAGAATGTATTTATTTCCAAGCAAAATCAGTTTGTAGATGACCTTTATGTTTTTTACACAAATTGATGAGACCATGATCACTAAAGACATATCAAGAGAAATACTAGAGAAGTAATTTTGAGAGGATTACATAATAGAAATCACCCATAAATTACCCCATTTTAGAAATTACACCCCTCAAACTATTCAAACCTGTGTTACAAGCTTTGTTAACGCTTGAGGTGTTCCATATGAAATAAAGTTAAAAGGAGGTGGAATTTCAAAATGTAATTTTTCTGTCAGATTTTCTACGATAATCCATTGGTTTACGTTCACCAGGTTGGTATTGAACAGTCTCTGGGGACTAGGTACAGCCATTTTCTGACAACCATACACTTTTTTCTCAATGTAGCTGTCTGAGGACTATTTTGTGAGATGAGTTACCATCATCATTGGTTCTATTTTGAGGTACAAAGAACAAAACTTTATTTTGCTGTTTGGGAAGCAGGATAAAGGCATGTAGCAATTCTACCATTGCCTTTTGGATTTTTGAGAATTACATTATCTTTATTCAGTAGTGTGGTAAGGTGCAGGGTGCCGTCCTAGATGGCAGGTACGTGTCACCGAGGTTGCTGGCCTCGGTGAGGTGAGAGCCGGGTTTTTGTCTGCAGCAGCTAGTGCTGTTGGACTTTGTTAAATAGCATGGCTGCAAAGCCGATCCGGGCCGGCTCTTACTGGGAGCAGCTAAAGAGTAGGGTGGGTGGCTGCTCCCCACGGTCCAGTCCGAGTTTTGGGCTGGGTTTATAAACTCAGCCAGCACCACCAGCTGGGAGTGTGTGATTATCCTGGAGCTGCTAACAGGGCTGGGAGTTCTCTGTCCTGGAGGAAAGAGCTCAGCAAGGAGGTGTTGTGTTCCTGGCTACCTGAAGCTGGATTCTCCTGCGGCTGGGCCGACAGCGTGGTGCGAACCTGCACCTACACCTCCCAGGTGACTGAACCTGTGTTGGACTGTTTTTGTTTGGCTACGTTATTTCCGTTGTGTGTGAACTGTCACCAAGAGACTGTTTTTCATTTTGTGTGCAAGTGTGAATAAAACACTGTTTGTTGCACAATCTGGACTCCTGGTTTTGCCTCTAAACTGCACCCGCACCGCTGTCTACCAGAGCGACTCCCCACATTTGGTGTCGGATGCGGGCATGCGCAGTGAGGCTGGCGTGAGCGCCGAAGTTTTGTTTTTCTAAAGTGTATGGAATATATTAAGCCAGCAAAGCTGCAAGCAGGAGTTTCTGACAACATGGAGGCTGCTGTGAAGGCTCTCATAGAGGCTAACGTGCAGCAGCGGGAGACCAACCAACTATTGCTACAACATGTGATGGCGTTACAGGCGGCAGGAGCGTCCCACCACGTCCATGATGCCCGGAAGCGGTCCGTGCGGCGATCCCAAAAATGACCCCCGCAGGCGGCGTTGAGGCGTACCTGGCGGTTTTGAGAAAGGTCGCCGTGAGGAAAAAGTTACCCCGTGACCAGTGGGCTGAGGTGGTCGCTCCGTTCCTGGCTTCCGGACCCCAGCAGGTGTTTTTGACTTGTCGGACGACCAAGCGGCAGATTATGACACTGTGAAAGGAGAGGTCCTAGCCAGACTGGGCGTGAAGCGTGCTGGTCCGCGCTCAAAGAGTCCACCAGTGGGACTTTAAAGCGACTGAACCCGCTAGGCCGCAGTTCTACGATCTGCTGCACAGGCTGCAAAAGTGGCTGCAGCCCGATCTACTAAGTCCCACTGCCATGCTGGATCGACTGTTGGCGGACATCTTTTGGAGGGCCCTGCCTTATCCCCTCCAGCACTGGATCGGCCAGGTATCGCCCACCAATGCCCTGGAGATGAGTCGACCTGGTAGGCGCTACGAGGCCACCAGAAACCTGCAGGGGACTCTTGCGGGGAAGGGTCAGTCAAACCCGGAGGCCTCTGCCCCAGTTCCGGCGTCCGGCGACAGAGCGGCCTGCCGGAATATACCCCCTGCGAGTCCGCCTCCCGTGGTATGCTGGAGGTGTCAGGAGCCAGGCCACATCAGGGCCGACTGTCCGCATCGGGATGAGCCGATGGATATGAACTACGAGGGTCGTCACTCCCTGTATGCACGGAAGCTGTGCGCAACTGGCACCCGTGAGGTGCAGGACCATAACCACCTGTGTCAGGTAGAGGTGGGAGACTCTCTGGCGGTGGCTCTGCTGGACTCCGGGAGTTTAGTCTCCCTGGTAAGGGCTGCACTTGTACGTCCTGCGGAGTATACTGGCCGTAAAGTCGGGGTCCTGTGCATCCACGGAGACCTGAAAGACTACCCCACTGCACTAGTGACTTTGTCCACCGCGGCTGGTAGGTGGACCCACGAGGTGGCTGTCGCTACTAAACTCCCACCGAACTGATACTTGGGAGGGACTTCCCGGTTTTCCGAGCGCTGTGGCCGGTAATAAAGGTATCTGAGGACCCGAGACAGGGGTGACCCTAGTGGAGTGGCCTGATACCACTGGAAGGCCAGAACCCTGGGAGCCCGAGTCTGACGGGCCAGCGGTAGGGGTGACCACTGCTCCAGCGGTAGAGGGAGACAACCCCACTGAGTGTAATGGTGGGAGACACGGAGGACTTGCCACCGGGACCTGAGTTGGCAGACCTCAATGTCTCGGGGAAAATTTTGGGACCGCACAACACCGGGACCAAACCCTAACCAGGGCCTGGGAGAATGTGCTGGAAATTGATGGTAAACCCCAGAAACCAGGGGCTGAATTAATGTTCCCACGATTTATTGTTCTGCAGGATATGTTGTATCGGGTGAGACCAAATCCGAGGCGAACCTGTTGAACAGTTGGTGGTGCCCACAGCGTATCGCAAGCTTGTCATGGAGCTTGCCCACCAACATGTTCTTGGGGGACACCTGGGGTGGCAGAAAACCCAGGACCGCATACTGCAGCGATTTTATTGGCCCAGTGTGTTCAAGGAGGTAGAGAATTATTGTAAGTCCTGTCCGACCTGTCAGATAACTAGCCCCCAGCCACATTTCCGTAGTCCTCTGGTACCTCTGCCAATTATTGAAGTACCGTTTGAGCGAATCGCGATGGATTTAATTGGGCCTGTACCAAAGTCTGCCAGGGGCCACCAACACATTCTGGTAGTTCTCGACTATGCCACTCGGTATCCGGAGGCGGTGCCTCTGCGACATACCTCAGCTAAGCTCATTGCCAAAGAGTTAATGGAGATGTTTTCCCGTGTGGGCCTGCCAAAAGAGGTTCTGACAGACCAAGGGACCCCTTTTATGTCTAAAGTAATGAGGAACTGTGTAAATTGTTGCGTATAAAGCAGTTACGGACGTCCGTTTACCATCCGCAAACAGACGGTCTTGTGGAGAGGTTTAACCAAACTCTAAAAAATATGTTAAAGAGGGTGGTGTCTAGAGATGGGAAGGACTGGGATCTGCTTCTGCCCTATCTCATGTTCGCAGTGCGAGAGGTGCCCCAGGCCTCTACTGGGTTCTCGCCCTTCGAACTGCTTTATGGCAGACACCCTCGGGGCCTGTTGGATATCGCCAAGGAAGCATGGGAACAACAGCCTGTCCCCCACAAAAGTGTCATTGAGTATGTCGCCCAAATGCAGGAACGGATGGAAAGGGTGTTGCCCTTGGTCGGGGAGCATATGGAGGCAGCGCAACAAGCCCAGAGTAGGGTGTACAATCGTCAGGCTCGGGTGCGGGACTTCAATCCGGGAGATCGGGTTTTGGTTCTGGTACCCACCCTTGACAGCAAATTCCTAGCTAGGTGGCAGGGCCCCTATGAGGTGATCGAGAAGGTAGGGAAGTAAATTACAAAGTACACCAGCCAGGGCGGCGCAAGCCGAGCAGGTGTACCACGTGAATTTACTTAAGCCGTGGAAAGATAGGGACGCGGCCGACGACCACAGCCCCGGCCAGGGCTTCTAGGTGAAAGGGTCCAGCCCCACAGTTCGAGGCCTGTGAAGCCGTAACCACGGTAAAAATTGCAGACAGCCTATCTTCCAAACAAGTTCAGGAAGTCAGGGAGTTCCTCAGTCGGAACACGGATGTGTTCTCGGACCTCCTGGCCGCCGTCTCTCATCCGACATGACATCGTCACTGAGCCTCAGGCCAAGGTCGGTTAAAACCATACCGGGTACCCGAGGCTCGGCGACGGGCCATCGCGGAGGAAGTGCAATTAATGTTGAAGCTCGATGTCATTGAGGAGTCGAAAAGTGAGTGGGCCAGTCCCATAGTCCTAATACCCAAGCCGGATGGGGCGTTGCGGTTCTGCAACGACTTTCGCAAGTTAAATGAAGTATCCAAGTTTGGCGCGTATCCCATGCCCCGAGTAGGCGAGCTTGTTGAAAGTTTAGGACAAGCCCGTTATTTTTCTGTGCTGGACCTCACTAAAGGGTACTGGCAGGTACCCTTAACGAGTCGGCTAAGGAAAAAACCGCATTTGTTACCCCGCAGGGCCTGTATCACTACAAGGTGTTACCCTTTGGCCTGCATGGCGCCCCCGCCACTTTCCAAGGTTAATGGACATAGTGCTGCGACCACATCGTCGGTGCGCCTCGGCCTACTTAGATGATGTAGTCATCCACAGCACCGACTGGGAAAGCCATTTACCCAAGGTGCAGGCGGTAGTGGATGCCCTGAGGAAAGCCGGTCTGACCGCTAACCCAAAGAAGTGCTCCATAGGGTTAGAGGAGACAAAATATCTGGGATATGTAATTGGGCGGGAGTCATCAAGCCTCAGGTAAATAAGGTAGAGGCAATACGGAGTTGGCCCGACCGGTCACCACCAGGCAGGTAAAGTCGTTCCTGGGGATTGTGGGGTATTACATGAGGTTTGTGCCCCACTTTGCTACTATTGCTTCGCCATTGACAGAGTTGTTAAAGGGCGTAAGACAGGGATGGTCCGCTGGAATGAGCAGGCGGAAAAGGCTTTCTCCGCCTTGAAATCGGCCCTGTGTGGGTCCCGGTTTTGGTGACACCCGATTTCAGGAAGGATTTCGTAGTCCAGACCGACGCCTCTGAAGTTGGCCTTGGTGCGGTACTGTCGCAGGAAGTCAGCGGGGAGGAGCATCCGTTGTCTTCCTCAGCCGCAAGCTCACCCCAGCAGAGACTAGGTACAGTATAGTCGAGAGAGAGTGCCTGGCCATCAAGTGGGCACTCGAGGCCCTCCGTTATTACCTGTTGGGCAGAAGCTTTCGCCTGGTGACCGACCACTCCCCACTCAAGTGGATGTCCCAAGCCAAAGAGAGGAATGCCCGGGTCACCAGGTGGTTTCTGTCTCTACAGAATTTTAAATTCACGGTGGAGCACAGAGCGGGCCGGTTATTAAAAAAATGCAGGCACGCTCTCCCGGGTACACTGTTTGTCCTGTGTCCACCCCCTCAGGGTTGAACAAAGGGGGGTATGTGGTAAGGTGCAGGGTGCCGTCCTAGATGGCAGGTACGTGTCACCGAGGTTGCTGGCCTCGGTGAGGTGAGAGCCGGGTTTTTGTCTGCAGCAGCTAGTGCTGTTTGACTTTGTTAAATAGCATGGCTGCAAAGCCGATCCGGGCCGGCTCTTACTGGGAGCAGCTAAAGAGTAGGGTGGGTGGCTGCTCCCCACGGTCCAGTCCGAGTTTTGGGCTGGGTTTATAAACTCAGCCAGCACCACCAGCTGGGAGTGTGTGATTATCCTGGAGCTGCTAACAGGGCTGGGAGTTCTCTGTCCTGGAGGAAAGAGCTCAGCAAGGAGGTGTTGTGTTCCTGGCTACCTGAAGCTGGATTCTCCTGCGGCTGGGCCGACAGCGTGGTGCGAACCTGCACCTACACCTCCCAGGTGACTGAACCTGTGTTGGACTGTTTTTGTTTGGCTACGTTATTTCCGTTGTGTGTGAACTTTCACCAAGAGACTGTTTTTCATTTTGTGTGCAAGTGTGAATAAAACACTGTTTGTTGCACAATCTGGACTCCTGGTTTTGCCTCTAAACTGCACCCGCACCGCTGTCTACCAGAGCGACTCCCCACAGTAGATTTACAGAGAGACCAATTTTATATGTATATTTTTTTAAGGTTAACTACTTTTACACAAAGCATTTTTAAAAAGAAAAAATCATGTTTTTGCTTTGCCATTGTCTGAAAGCTATATATTTCTTATTTTTCTAACAATGTTCTTGTTTGAGGGCTTGTTTTTTTTGCAGGAGGATTTAATTGTTACCATTTTGGGTTACATACAACTTTTTGATTGCTCGATATTACGCATTTTGTCAGATGAAATGACAAAAAAATGATTGTTCTGGCACATTTCTTTTTACAGCTTTCACTTGAAGGGGTAGATCTTGTGATATTTTAATAGAGCTAGTCGTTATGGATATAGCAATACCGTATTATGTGTACTTATTTTATTGTTTGTGTTTGCAGAGTGCTGTAGCATTTAGTTTGTCCTTTACTTTTGTATTTTCAGCCATAGTGACGTGCACCTGCACATTGGGATGTGATGACTGACCCACAGTTTGTTTCTCTTGCAGTTTGCATTGGAGATGTGGCTGACTCCATTGCAGGTCGTGCACTCCTAACTAACCTGTCTTCCCCACAGGCTGATTTTAATTAGTGCAAGAATAAAGCTGTAGCCTGCTCTCAATGCATTTATCGGAGGCCAGTAGGCACCAGGAGAGGTGGAATACAGAGTGGGCTCAGCATTCATGTGGAACCTGCATTCCCTAAACATAACAAAGGTCAGTGTGGCATCAAAGATGTACAACATAGTGTGAGCTCAGCATCCATGTGGAGCCGGCATTCTCTGAAATTAGTGGAGGCCATTTTGGCACCATAAGAGGTACAACATAGTGTGGGCTCAGCATCCATGTGGAGCCTGCATCCTTTGAATTTAACCACTTGCCGCCACGCTAACGCCGATGGGCGTCAGCGCGGCGGCTCTCTGAGGTCTCAGTCACGCCTATCGGCGTCATCTCGTGAGACCCGAGATTTCGAATGAACGCGCGTGCGCCATGCGCGCGCGTTCATGCGCGCGCGTTCATGCGATCGTGACCGGGACAACTGAAACTACAGCCTGCCAGCGCTGATCATGCGCTGGCAGGCTGTAGATTCGAAAAAAAAAACGCATTTAAAACGCATATCAGACGCTGTTTTGTAAACAGCGTCTGATATGCCTGCTGTCTGCTCGTCTGGTGGTCCCTTTGTCTGGGACCACCAAAGGAAACATAAGTAAAGTGCACCAATCACTACACACACACAACCCCCAACCCCCATCACTGAATAACCCCTGATCACCCCCTGTCACCCCCCCTGTCACTAATCACCCCCCTGTAAGGCTCATTCAGACGTCCGTATGTGTTTTGCGGATCCATGAATCTGCGGATCAACAAAATACGGACACCGGCAATGTGCTTTCCGCATTTTGCGGATTCGCACATTGCCAGAACTATATAGATAATGCCTTTTCTTGTCCACAATTGCGGACAAGAATAGGACATGTTCTATATTTTTGCGGAACGGAAGTGCAGACCCGGAAGCGCGGATCCGTAATTCCGGATCCAAGCGGGACAAAGTCTGTCCCCATAGAAATGAATGGGTCCACAATTCTGTTCCGCAAACAGAATTGCGGAAGTGTGAATGGGGCATAAGGGTCCCTTATCACCGCCAGTTAGCTAGCTACTTGTTAGGTAGTTAGCGCCCAGCCCACCCCACCGCAGTCACTGATTTTGGCAGAGATTTTTTCATCCACATTGATGGATGCGAATGAAAAAATCTGCGCCATTCATTTTTTTTCTTTTTTCAGCCAAGAAGCTGAACGGAAAATCTCATTACCCGTATGCTCAATATAAGGAGAATCGCAGAAACTCCTAATGCTGGCCATACGTGTAATGATTGCGGAGACCCTCAAATGCCAGGGCAGTACAAAAACCTCACATGTGACCCCATTTTAGAAAGAAGACACTCCAAGGTATTCTGTGAGGGGTATGGTGAGTTCATGTTAAATTTTATTTTTGTCAAAAGTTAGTGGTCACTTGTGGGTATTTATACTGCCCTAGCATTTTAGGGGCCCTAAAGCGTGAGAATCCAAATGCGTAAAAATGCCCTGTAGAAATCCTAAAGGTACTCATTGGATTTAGGGTCCCTTTGCGCATCTTCCCTGCAAAAGGGTCACTCATGTGCTATCGCCATACTCAGGAGAAGTAGGGCAATGTGTTTTGGGGTGTATTTTTATATATACCCATACTGTGTGTGAAATATCTCTGTAAATGACAACTTTTAAAAAAATGTATACAAAGTTGTCAATTTACAGAGATATTTCTCTCACCCAACATGGGTATATGTAAAAATACACCCCAAAACACATTGCCCTACTTCTCCTGATACGAGCGATACACATGTGTGACACTTTTTGCAGCCTGGAGTGCGCAAAGGGGCCCAAATTCCAACGAGTACCTTTAGGTTTTACATGGCTACTCACAATTTCGCCCCGCCCAAAATGCCAGAACAGTAAACATGTCTCCAAATATGACCCCATTTCGGAAAGTAGACACCCCAAGGTATTCACTGAGGGGCATAGTGAGTCCGTCTGAGTTTTTATTTTTTTTTGCCAGAAGTTAGCAGAAATGGAAACTTTTTTATTATTTTTTTTTTCCTCAGAAAGTGTAATTTTCCGCTAACTTGTGAAAAAAAATGAAATGATACATGAACTCACCATGCCCCTCCGCGAATACTTTGGGGTGTTTTCTTTCTAAAATGGTGTTATTTGGGGGGTATTTATACTATTCTGGCATTCTAGCACCTGAAGAAACATGACAGGTGCTCAGAAAGTCAGAGCTGCTTCAAAATGCCGAAATTCACTTTTTTGCACCACAGTTTGTAAACGCTATAACTTTTACCCAAACCAATAAATATACACTTATTGGATTGTTTTTTATCAAAGATATGTAGAACAATACATTTTGCGAAAAATTTTACAACAGAAAGTGAAAAATGTCAATTTTTTGCAAAAATGTAGTTACATTTTTATTAATAGCAAAAAAAGTAAAAATGTCAGCAACAATGAAATACCACCAAATGAAAGCTCTATTAGTGAGAAGAAAAGTAGGTAAAATTCATTTGGGTGGTAAGTTGTATGACCGAGCAATAAACGGTGAAACTAGTGTAGTGCGGATTTGTAAAAAGGGCCTGGTCACTAGGGGGTAAAAACCTGTGGTCTTCAAGTGGTTAATGGAGGCTTCTATTTCACTCAGTGAATGTGGTATTTAGTGTTAGGTTCTCGTCTTAAAGAGATCACCTTGATGCCGACAGACGGGCACAAATAATTTTGTACAAAAGTATTTGCCAAGAATCTCCCTTCAATAAGGTGGTATTAGTATTTTATATAGTGAGTAGTGCATTATTATATGTACCTAATCTATTGTTTGTGTTTGCAGAGTGCTGTTGCATTTTGTTTGTCCTTTACTTTGGATGCAGCGATACCTAATATGTCTATTTTTTATTGTTGTTAAGTTTTACAAAGTAATAGCATATTTGAAAATAAAAAATCAGCATCTGTGGACGGCTTAGTAAATTTTCCACTACAACCTCCTTTTGATGCTTTGTGCTGGCAATTGGCCAACTTCTCAAACTGAAATACAAATACATAAATGGCCTGCTGCTATTGAATTATTACAATCAATCAATTTTAATCATATTACACATGTACACTGTATAAAAAAATTAAAATACTATCAGCATAAAATTGATATTATATAGTCCCTCCTTTCTTACTCATCCTGAGCTCTTGCATAAAAAGTAAGAATGTCAATAATGTACCTTAGCGATATTTTTATATATAGAAATCTCTGTGATGAAGCTTGTAAAGTTTTGTCCAAAAACCGCTGTTTTATCTGCACTTCCCTGTAAATGTGCGGTTATACATATGTCTCTCTCAGACCTGTATCAACGCAACAGACTAAATAAAATGCTGCTAACCAGTACAACGTCTCTGCCCGCTTTACAGATGAATATAATTCCACAAACCATAAATACGTGTTGAAATCTGGTATATTTTCCAGCTGATAGTGTTTGTGCTTGTAATTCAGACCTGATGCCAGTGCTGGCACTATGATTTTCTGCGCATGCAAAGTGGTGGTTGAGAGTCGCCCAATGTGTTCCATGGTATGTCCATGCTTCAATGTTACCGGTATGTCCTTTATTACCGGACAATATAGATGTCGCTAGCGGGATCTTGCTCACCAGACGCGTTTCAAAACTGAAACAGTTTCTTCCTCTGTGGTATTCTCAGACTGTCCTTAACATAGTGTGCTTTATTAGTCTGGAACAATCTCCTTTGATGTTGGATTGCCAAGCGCTGATATGTTTCAGGGTCCATTCAGCAGTATTGTGTCTGGCAGAAAGTCATTACTCATGCCAGAAGCCCTGCAGACTATTGTTGATCGAGCACCCAAGTGCTCAGGTGCTCGGGCCAAACACATCGGGATGCTCGGGTATAATGGAAGTCAATGGGAGAACCTGAGCATTAAACCAGACACCCTCTGCTTTAAAGAAGGGAGGATGCCTTGTTCATAGGAAAAGGTCAGAATTAATGGAAACACCACCGAACTGGTTTGGGAACAGCATGGGGAAGATGTCTGGATGCATCTTGGACTCCCAGGTCATTGTTGGGAATGATGTTGTCCGAGCAGTACTCCACTTTTATAGACTGACAATAAAACGCACAAAACCAAAGATAGAATTGATTTTAGAGGAGTAAAAATTGTTAGTAAACATTCTTTCCTGTATATTTACTTGTATATAAAGTGCAAGTGCTGCCAAAAATTACAAGCAAGAGGCACTCTGATACAACCTGTATATCACATATAGGGCCTTATTCACATTGTGGTACAATTGTTCATGTAGTGGGACTCCTACACTTATAAAGCCTATGAACTAAGTAAAAGGGCTGCCAAAAACTACAAGGAACCGACACTCCAATACACCCTTTGCTACACATAAAGGAGTTTATCATACGCATCCTTGAAAAATTATGATTGTTGGCCTGCTGGTGACCATCTAAAACATTAGGGGCGAGGGCCTGCTGCTGAGCTGACCCTATAAAAGATTGTAGGTAAGGATTTGCAGGTGAGCTGACCCTCTAAAAGGTTGTAGGTGAGGGCCTGCAGGTGAGATTACCCTGTAAGACATTATATGTGAGGGCCTGCAGGTGAGCTGACCCCATAAAAGATTGTAGGTGAGGGCCTGCTGGTGAGCAAACCCTCTAAAAGGTTGTAGGTGTGGGCCTGCAGGTGAGCTGACCCTGTGAAACATTATATGCGAGGGCCTTCAGGTGAGCTGAACCTGTAAAACATTATATGTGACGGCCTGAAGGTGAGCTGACCCTGTAAAACATTATATGCGAGGGCCTGCAGGTGAGCTTACCCTGTGAAAGATTGTAGTGATGAGCGGCAGGTGCCATATTCGATTTCGACGAAATTCGCGAATATTCGAATGAATATTCGTTTCATATTCGTCGAAATCGAATATTAAGTCATTTTTCTAGTTATCGCGATTAACATGCGATTTAAATAATCGCATATTGCGATTTGTACTTAAGGCTACTTTCCTATTGGTTTCATATCTAGAATTAGCGAGGATGACGAATATGACGAATGTATTCGTCATATTCCTCAAAACGAAGATAACGAAGTATTCTACATCTTCGTTTTAGCTACCTATTCGTCAACTTCGCTAATTCTAGCAATCAAATAGGAAGGTTGACTATAGAGACAGCTGTGTTAAATTCGCTATGCGATTTTTATTTTTTTTTTTAATAAATAGAATACTTATAACAATTTTATCAAGTAATATAATTATTGTATTAAAAAAATAAATAAATGCATAGCGAATTTAACACAGCTGTCTGGTAAGTCAACCTTCCTATTTGATTGCTAGAATTAGCGAATAGCGAAGTTGACGATGACGAGGCGAATAGGTAGCTAAAGCGAAGATGTAGAATACTCGTTATCTTCGTTTTGAGGAATATGACGAGATACATTCGTCATATTCGCTATTCGCTAATTCTACCAAGCCAACCATAACTTCTGTGCTCATGGAGCGTCCCCATCACCATGGGAACGTCTCCATATACTAAAATGTACTGTCGGATTTGAGGAATTACGTTGAAATCGCAATGCGATTAATTCAAGTTATATTAATCGCATTGCGATTTCAACTTAGAGCTGGGTTTATAATGGGTCAGCTTGCTAGAATTAACGAAGTTAACGAATATGGAATATAGCAGCAGTGCTAAGTTGAAATCGCAATGCGATTAATTTAACTTAAAGTATTCGCATTGCGATTTCAACTTAGCACTGCTAGTGCATAGCTATACTCCATATTCGTTAATTCTAGCCTATGTAAGATAGCAGTGCTAAGTTGTAATCGCAATGCGATTAATATAACTTGAATTAATCGCATTGCGATTTCAACGTAATTCCTCAAATCCGACAGTACATTTTAGTATATGGAGATTCTCCCATGGATGGGGACGCTCCACATGAGCACGGAAGTCGGCAGAAGCGGCAACGGGCACTGACTAGAGCAGCCAGGAAGCCAGGAATCCTCAGGACAGGTAAGAACTACTTTTGGGAAGTAGGAAAGAAAAAAATATAACTAAAAAAAACAAAACAAAAAAAAAAAAAACGAATATTCGAAATAGCGAATTTATAGCGCTATATTCGAAATATTCGCGAATTAGCGAAGTGCCGATATTCGCTAAAAAAATTCGCTTTTCGAATATTCGCGCTCAACACTAAAAGATTGTAGGTGAGGGCCTGCTGGTGAGTGACCCTCTAAAAGGTTGTAGATGAGGGTCTGCAGGTGAGCTGACCCTGTAAAATATTATATGCGAGGGCCTGCAGGTGAGCTGACCCTGTAAAACATTATATGCGAGGGTCTGCAGGTGAGCTGACCCTCTAAAATGTTTCAGGTGTGGGCCTGCAGGTGAGCTAACCCTGTAAAACACTATATGAGAGAGCCTGCAGATGAGCTGACCCTCTAAAAGATTGTAGGTGAGGGCATTAAGGTGAGCTGACCCTCTAAAAGGTTGTAGGTGAGGGCCTGCAGGTCAGCTGAACCTGTAAAACATTATATGCGAGGGCCTTGGATACTAAGACTGGACTTGGTGGAAGGCATGGTTGTACTTAACCGACTGGAAGCATTATTTGCTGCAATCCAACCGACAACCTGGTCGCACTGGTCTGACTTCAAGAGTGGTGTCCTGCGCAGCCCTAAAAACTGGCACATGAAGCTAGGTATCGTGGATGATTGTTTTTCTTGTGCTCTGGCAGCAGGCACAGTTTCAACACGCCCAGGGCCACGGCCTCTGTGTGCACCAATGCATCAGCACCACAGCCACTTTCCTGTCCCTAACTGCTCGCCTTCTTCATTTTAAATGGTATATACAGTATTCTTGAAAGTATGTGCGCAAAAAAATTAAAAAAGGTATTTGGGATGTTAAAACGACACACTGGAGATATCTCGCAGATAATGTCAATACTGTCACCAGCGGCTAATCAAAAATTACTGGGAATGTCACAGGTATTTGGAATGAGGAAACGTTATAGAGGAGAGGTACCACAGGTAATGTCACTGTCTACGGAAAATGTACACTGTATGTCACAGATAAAAATTTTATGCGCACACATTACACTGGAGATGTGGCATTGGTAATGTCACTGTCAGAAGCGGACACAGATACATTTTTTAACCGCACACGTTACACTTTGGATGCCCCCATGGTAAAGTCACTGTCAGAAGTGGACACCGTCTATTGGCAACGTACATTGTATGTCACAGATACATTTTTCAACCGCACACATTATACTTTAGATGTGGCACTGTTAATGTCACAGTCAGAAGCGGACATCATCTATTGAAAAAGTACACTGTATGTCACTTATATTCTCCCCTCTACCAGATTTCATCAAAAGAGAAACATTGTTGCAACAATCAGTAGAGAGATTTACAGGGTATCTGAAGGAGAGAAAGCATAATCAGTTTGTGAGAGACAGCAAAGATTTCAGAAAGCGCAAGATCCTTGAATTTGCAGGTCAAAAGTGGTAAAAAACTCCACAGAGAGTGAGACAGACCTCTCATCCTCGGAGTATGAAACCGATCCTGAGATAGGATCAGGAACAAACAATAGGTATCGAGAGAGAGGTAGAAGCAGAGGGAGAGGTAGAGGTGGTGATAGAGCCCGTAGTCGGGGACATGGTAACAGTGAGAGAGGTCACCAGGGAGGTTTTTAGGGACAGCTTTGAGGTCACTGGAACCGACTCAAGTGACAAGCGAATATCCACTCAGAAACAGGAGAGGCAACTAATGGTGACAACATCTAGAGATATGTCCCAGATTATCAATCTCTCCAAACGTGTGTTAAATTTTGCTGAGATGACAGTCCTGAGCAAGGGGTTATCATTTGTGCCCGAATCTAAATTTAATCCCTTCACATGGGTAAAGGACATTAATCTATTCATTAGGAAATTAAAATGAAAGAAGTTCTTCTGCACCCATGATAGGGAACAATGTCACAAACTGGGGATTGACCTAGATGAACTCCTAGATGTGAGACTACTAGCAGGCCTTTTGAAGAGGGTGAGAGAGGTCTGGGTAAAAGGACCATTCACCGACCTTAAACTACCATCAAAAAGTACCCCCCACTGGGAACCTTCTCTCCCCTCGACGTCTTCCTCAATGTCGTTACGGAAAAAATACGGTTGTTACATGTAAAAAAAAAACCTATCCCAGAAATGTAACAGAACAGGAACAAATAGCACTGGCGGGCTTACAAAAGGATTCTAACATTGTTATCAAACCCTCGGGGGTAACACAGTAGTGCTTGATGTCAATATGTACACACAGATGTGCAAGAGAATTCTTGATGATAGGACATGTTACACTAAATTAGATCATAACCCTCTTGACACCTATAAAAGTGAATTGAACCAGATTCTGGGTAGAGCAAGAGCACGTAGACTTATAAGTGCGAGAGAGTTTGCATACCTGCTACCCATGTACCCGACACTGCCGGCCTTCTACAGTCTACCCAAAATACACAAGGGTATTGACCCTCTAAAGGGAAGGCCGATAGTGTCGGGGATAGGAAGCCTCAACGGAGAGAATCAGTGTCTATGTAGACAAGATCCTTAGGCCCTTTGTGTCCAGCCTGCCATCCTTCGTTAGGGATTCAATGGACGTGCTGAGGAAATTAAATGACATCAGATGCGACAATGATACCTTCCTCGCCAGCCTAGACGTAGAAGCTTCTCTATAGCTGTATCCCACATCAACGAGGATGTGAGGCTGTACAGACATTTCTGTTGGAGAGGGGCTCCCACTTCTGTGAGCATAATGAGCTTTTAATAACTTTGCTCAATTTTATCTTGCACCACAATGTATTCATCTTCGACCGTTCTCTCTACCGCCAGCTTAGGGGGGTGGCGATGGGCAGTCCCTGTGCCCCTACCTTCGCCAACCCTTACCTGGGCTGGTGGGAAAGAGAGACGGTGTTCAGTGATGAGATGGAAGAATGGACCTCGTCCATTTTACTATGGATGAGGTTCATTGATGATATATTCATCTTATGGAGAGGTACAAAGAGAAAATTCTCTAACTTTGTATCCAAGCTAAATGTGAATACCTTGGGCCTCTATTTCACATCAGTGATCGATGAAAAATGTCCGACCTTTCTGGATCTCCCAATTGAGATTGATTCCTCTGGATATCTGAGAACAAAAGTATTCCGCAAACCTACGGCCATTAATGCTCTCTTGAGGTGGGAAAGTGGACATCCTTACCCACTCAAGAGGGGCATTCCTAAGGGGCAATACCTCAGAATCAGATGGAATTTCTCCCAGTGGTCCGATTTTAAAGAATCGGCAGACGATCTCCGGAGACGTTTTATGGAGGGAGGTTATCCAAAAAAGGAGGTTTATCAGCATGTGGCGGCATGCGATAGAGAGAATCTCCTGCATCCAAGGAATAGGGCATCAGAGGATGCTCAACTACGCATCATAGGGACCTATGATACGGCACATATAGAGATACGTGCTCTGTTGACGGAACACTGGGAGATTTTGAGAACTGACCCAGATGTTGGGCACTTACTAGAAGGATATCCGATGATCACCTATCGCCGTGGAGGGAACATTAAGGATAAGGTGGTGCATAGTGCCTTTAATTCCCCCACCAGCGAGACATGGCTGGGGGAAAATAGACCGAATCGCACATACAAATGTGGCAGTTGTATTGCCTGTAAGGTGATTTTGAAGGGCGGATACTTCACTAGCTCAGCTACAGGACGCAGATTCAACATCCAATCATGTATTAATTGTAAGACAGTAGGAGTGGTGTACCTTGCGACCTGCATTTGTGGATTACAGTATGTAGGAAAAACGAAGCGAGAATTTAGGAGACGCATAGGGGAGCATCTACTTTTGATCAGGAACCAAGGAGATACCCCTATTGCGCAACATGTGACAGCCAATCACCCGATGGCAAACGACTGCTTCAAGTTTCAGGGGATAGAACATGTGCGACCACCACCCAGGGGAGGGGATGTGGACACACTCCTCCTGAGAAAGGAAGCACAGTGGATCTTCACACTTATCACAGTGAGACCAAAGGGTCTTAATGACGCTATTTCATTTGTATGCTTTATTGAATAAATGGCTCTTTTCTGTGTGACTTATCCTATATCAACATCTAGTATTGCCTCATCTATCCTCTTCTGTGATCTTTCCTACTGATCATCATCTCCAACTTACAGAAGTGGGAGTCATTTGGCCCCAATCATCTATAATTAGAGCGGAAGTAACTTATACCTCTGAGGGACGATGTACTACAGGCACGGCTCCACCAGCTAGTTTTACCTGTTCCAAAATGTATCTTCCATGTCTTATCCAGATCTGGTGACATGTTATGGGCCCCATGTCCCCGTTTAGTTAAAACTTTAGCATTCATCACCATTACGGTTTATTCTCCACTCTCCAAAGCAATATGACAAAAGGAGGCGTGACTGGCGATAGCGATCGGACGCCCATTGGTTGCCTGTCAGAAATGATGACGACAGGATAAGGCGTAACCGACGGCAGCGATCATGCAGTGATTGGCTACTTGTCAGAGGCTAGGCAGTGAGAGGGAGGAGTTGTCTCCACTTAACCAGCGCATAGTTCGCGCACGCCACGGCCACCACAGTGCCGGAAGGCTCGTTTGTTTGCTGCGTGCACGTTATCAGAGGCATGCTGCATGTTGAAATAATAATAATAGCTCTTTAGTCAGTAACAGGATCAAGTGTATTGGCGTGACCGCTGCGTACCCACCATCAGGGCTGCGACAGCTAGTCTCGACCAGATACTTAGATCAAAGCTCCTGATGAAATACTGATGTAAATCGGCATTAATGAAATCAAATAAAGTGTTTTTAACGTACTCTATTTAGGCAGTAAACAATATTTACCTAGTATGTCCACCCAATATCTTATCAAAGTTAATCATTGGTAATGTCACTGTCAGAAGCGGACACAGATACATTTTTAACTGCACACGTTACACTTTGGATGCCCCCTGGTAAAGTCACTGTCAGAAGTGGACACCGTATATTGGCAAAGTACATTGTATGTCACAGATACATTTTTCAACCGCATACATTACACTTTAGATGTGGCACTGGTAATGTCACAGTCAGAAGCGGACATCATCTATTGAAAAAGTACACTGTATGTCACTGATATTTTTGGGATGTGCACACTTTACACAGGAGATGTGGCACAGATAATTTAACTGTCCTCATCGGACACCGTCTATGGAAAAAGTACACTGGATGTCACAGATATTTTTTGGGATGAGCACACTTTACATAGGAGATGTGGCGCTGATAATATAACTGTCCGCAGCAGACAATTAGACGCAGGATGTGCTAAAAAAATATTGCTGCTGCCATGCACAATAGTCCTTAAATGGACTTTTGAGTCTGTAAAGTTTTGGCAATTTAACGCAGGTTGTGCTACAAATATATATTGCTGCTGTCACACACATATATAGCACCCGATGACACCTTTGGCCAGCCAATCGCTGTAATGCCAATAACCAACATGGCTACGGCATGACAGTGAGGGCAGTAACTAACTGCACGTTTATTGGCTGCGTAGCTCGTGCGGTGCTCGTGCTGAACTGGTATTCGGCCGTGCATACTTGCTTAACACTACTGCAGACCCCTTTACAGTTATGCTGGATCCTTTTGTTCTGTTCCTATGCCGGAAAAGAATATTGGAATTTAAAAAGCTATATAAACATGGTCTTACATATACAGTTTGTTCACATAAGCCATGTTTGTCACATGCAGTTTTGGCCAGTAGCTGAAAAAAGCCACATATTATTGAACAGCCAAAATCTCTATCACAGTACAACTGAAGCCTCCTTTGCTCCCTTGAGAATGGACCTTCCATTCGTGCCCCAAAATAGGTGTTGCAGTTGGTCCCAAAAATATTTTGCTATGCAAATTGTTGTGTTAGAGGTTTCAGAAAATTCCAAGGGTGTCTGTTATTTCTTTGGTGCCTTAAGCTCTGTGCCAGTGCCTCCATCAGGCTTCGATGATTAGGTGATAAAGGTTATTGGCCATGATTAAAGCACTATAAAGGAACTGGTTCAATGCCAAATCCTATAGCATATTACAGTCGTGGCCAAAAGTTTCGAGAATGACACAAATATTAGTTTTCACAAAGTTTGCTGCTAAACTGCTTTTAGATCTTTGTTTCAGTTGTTTCTGTGATGTAGTGAAATATAATTACACGCACTTCATGCGTTTCAAAGGCTTTTATCGACAATTACATGACATTTATGCAAAGAGTCAGCATTTGCAGTGTTGGCCCTTCTTTTTCAGGACCTCTGCAATTCAACTGGGCATGCTCTCAATCAACTTCTGGGCCAATTCCTGACTGATAGCAACCCATTCTTTCATAATCACTTCTTGGAGTTTGTCAGAATTAGTGGGTTTTTGTTTGTCCACCCGCCTCTTGAGCATTGACCACAAGTTCTCGATGGGATTAAGATCTGGGAAGTTTCCAGGCCATGGACCCAAAATGTCAACGTTTTGGTCCCCAAGACATTTAGTTATCACTTTTGCCTTATGGCACGGTGCTCCATCATGCTGGAAAATGCATTGTTCTTCACCAAACTGTTGTTGGATTGTTGGAAGAAGTTGCTGTTGGAGGGTGTTTTGGTACCATTCTTTATTCATGGCTGTGTTTTTGGGAAAAATTTTGAGTAAGCCCACTCCTTTGGATGAGAAGCAACCCCACACATGAATGGTCTCAGGATGCTTTACTGTTGGCATGACACAGGACTGATGGTAGCGCTCACCTTTTCCTCTCCGAACAAGCCTTTTTCCAGATACCCCAAACAATCGAAAAGAGGCTTCATCGGAGAATATGACTTTGCCCCAGTCCTCAGCAGTCCATTCACCATACTTTCTGCAGAAGATCAATCTGTCCCTGGTGTTTTTTTCTGGAGAGAAGTGGCTTCTTTGCTGCCCTTCTTGACACCAGGCCATCTTCCAAACGACTCCGCCTCATTGTGCGTGCAAATGCGTTCACACCTGCCTGCTGCCATTCCTGAGCAATCTCTGCCCTGGTGGCACTCTGATCCCGCAGCTGAATCCTCTTTAGGAGTCGATCCTGGCGCTTGCTGGACTTTCTTGGACTCCCTGAAGCCTTCTTAACAAGAATTAAACCTCTTTCCTTGAAGTTCTTGATGATCCTATAAATTGTTGATTGAGGTGCAATCTTGGTAGCCACAATATCCTTGCCTGTGAAGCCAATTTTATGCAACGCAATGATGGCTGCACGTGTTTCTTTTCAGATCACCATGGTTAACAATGGAAGAACAATGATTTCAAGCATCACCTTCCTTTTAACATGTCAAGTCTGCCATTTTTACCCAATCAGCCTGAAATAATCATCTCCAGCCTTGTGCTCGTCAACATTCTCACCTAAGTTAACAAGACGATTACTGAAATGATCTCAGCAGGTCCTTTAATGACAGCAATGAAATGCAGTGGAAAGGTTTTTTTGGGATTAAGTTAATTTTCAAGACAAAGAAGGACTATGCATTTCATCTGCTCAATCTTCATAACATTCTGGAGTATATCCAAATTGCTATTATAAAAACTTAAGCAGCAACTTTTCCAATTTCCAATATTTATGTACCGTAATTCTCAAAACTTTTTTACTATTTTTATTAAATGTTATATTGACTGTTTTTATGGAAGATGCATTTTGCATATTGCAATTTTTTCAATTGATGGTGACATTTAGTTGAGATAAAGTCCAGTTAATTTGCCTACTATTCAGTTGCACCAAATATCATATGTGAGCTGCATTCCTATACTTCAGCAGTATGGTAGAACAATACTACCTTAGATGCATGTTCTAAGTTTCCCCCTCTCACCCACACTCCTCCCTATGTTTAAAAATATACAAATGAGCCTTTAGAGGCTCTGTTCTCTCTGCAACTGCAGCTCCCTCTGCACTTTGACAGGGCCAAGCATTGTGACATTTTTACTGCCTGATCTGTTAATCAAAGTGGAGACGGCAAGGCATTTGGAGAAAAAGGCTTCTACAGTAGGTGTAACAGCAATGTCCTGGTGGCTCCTATAGGCTTTTTTTTTAGCAATGCGGGCACATGTGAATATGAGACCAACACAGATGCCTTCAGCTGCCAAGTGAACATGTAACAGGTCAGCCAGTGTAGTGTCATAGGTACAAATCTGCAGACAGATGCCCTTTAATTCCTTCATTTTCTACAATTGCCAAATGTGTTTTATTTTATCTTATTCATTAGCAAATAATTAGTTCTCAGAAAGACTCAACTTGATGACCAAGTGTTCATTTTTTTTCAATTCCCCTTTAAATATCCGCTAAACTGCAAAGCAAAAGTTTTGAAGACAAAGTTTGGAGCTATGAAATGCAGGGTGGAAAGTCGTCACAGAAATTCAGCTTTCATAATGAAAAGAGAAAACAATTTTCTGAATATGATACCACTCTTTTCTTTTTTTTTCCCTTGGTAAATAATTTCCATAGTTTCATATTAACCCAATTTGCAAAAATTGAGCAAACAGTGCAATTTTATGCAATTATGTGTCACACAGAAGTAATGTATGACAGGCGGAAAAAAAGACCCTTATCTGAACTGGAAAGACATTTTGTGTAAATGGAGCGTAAGAAAATGTAGGTCTTTTAAATTGGACTCTGGAAAGTGAAATACATTCTTTGTTGCCAATAGTCCATTCTCTCCTACATTAGGAATTTGCTGATAAGGTATAATATAGAAAAAAAAAAAATCATCTTCCTAAATTCACAAAATGTTGCATTATCTATAACATGTAAAGTGGAACCTGTATTTCAGTGTATAGTTTAATAATTAAGCATAGTTCTTCAATTATCCCTCACCATTTTCATTGTAGATTACTGCTCGTAGACAAAATTCATAACTCTCAGACTTATCCATTTAATTATAAAATAATTTCACATGGGTGGAAGGGTCTTTTTTTTCACAAGTAACACTGTCAATGGAGGAATGAAATGTTTCTGCTAATATTAGCAAAGCATAATTAAAATATATAAATGTTGAACTATGGTAAAATAATAGTAGTAGTAGTAGTAGTAGTAGTAGTAATAACATTTGTAGTAGTAACAATAATCAATTTGTAAGTAGTTTGTTCACTTTTCAGATGCATATAAAAATTTGGGTCATATTTGGTTTAAAATTTGATAAATGACATTAGAGCACGTGATGCATAATGCAGCAAAACTGCTTAAAGGAGTCGTCCGGCTTAGGTTCTGACAACCCCAATAGTGGGAAATGATGTCTTATTAAAATTTTCCTGCTGTGCCAATCTTGTCCACTTCCAGTCCCTGCTGAAGCCTATGTGACTTGGTCCCATGACCACAGCCACTGATCTCTGACCACTGGGGCCAATCATGGGTCTCAGCAGTCAGATGTGATAGAACAGCACATGCTGTTCTTGCACATGTGACTGTTGAGGTCAATGATTGGCTGCAGCAGTCATTAAGACCAAGTCAGTTCCAGTCCTGAATGGTGGGACTTTGGTCAGTTGTCTTCTTTTCTTTTTCTTTTAAATTGGGTACAGGTTTCTGACAACAGATATGAGTGAATCAATTTTTTCACAATCAAATTTTTTAGAACTAGATTTGTTATTAGTTAGATTAGAATTAGAATAGTCATGAATTTCTCCAAAACTTCAGTTTCCATTGAATCCATAGTTTCCGGATCAACTTGCAGCATAACAGGCTGAACTAGATGGAAGTATGTAATTTTTAGCCCTATAAATTATGGAGGTAATTGATTAATCTAAAATACCCCTAAATTAAGCGTATTTTGAGCGCAGATTGCAGCACAACAGCTAGTTGAGACGCAATCTGCTTAGCTGTTTAGCTGCTCACGCCGGATATCAAAAAGTGGGTTTGGCGTGGGCATGCAAGGGGACCAGTCTCATTTACCATTTTCTACATTTGTTTCAGGTGTAGAAAAAGGTCTAAATGTAAGACAGCTCAAAAGATGTCTTTCATTTAGAACTGGCGGAGGATTTATTAAAAGTATGAAGAGGCTAGCGCCTCTACACAACTTTGGCAGAACCGCCGCCAGCTTAGGGGTTTATTACTAAAGCGCCTCAATGTTACTATGTTACTATCCTGTATAAATAGCCCAAAATGGAATCTACCATTTTACATATCAGGAAGATGAGAAGATGAAGAATGGGGATCACATGACCCCATCCCAGAATGCCTTGTGGTCATCCTCAGTCAATCATGAAGGCCTATGTCTTTGATGTCAGTGGATGTGTCATAGGCATTATATAAGATCCCTGCCAGGATATGTGTGTTTTCGGGCTTATATATTGGAGGGAAATAATGTCTGTTAGATAGGGGAAAGATATTCTAAATCATAGAATACACACTTGCCAAAATGGCGACTAGTATGCTTATGCAGTGACATGCGTATTGTTGACATCAAGTAGTCTGATGTTTACTGGATAGACATGCTTGTATACCATCCCTACCAAGCAAAAATGGGGGAATGTTTCCCCCAGTGTTCGGAGCTTGCCACAGCTTACGTCGAGCAGATGCCTGCTTCCAGCATGTCTGAAAAGAAGGCCCCCTCCACCTCCCGCATAGTCACCTCCCTCCTACCACCAAAAGCAGCAGAAGTAGCAGCAGCAGTAGTAGCACAGCCATTTCAGTCTTCTCAACATGATGGAGCAGGTTTTTGACATTACAAGCCCAGCTAAGGCCAGTCAGCAAGCTGACAGCTCCTGCCTCAATGCCCATGTTGGGGCCTACTTAAACTATGGCCAGTTTCTGTTGTTTACCCAGATAACTGACTTAATTTATTTCTGGGCAGGCAGACTGGAACAGAGGCCCGAACTGGCACATCATGCTATCTTTCTACTTTTCTGCTGGTGCCCCATCTTGCCATGCTTGCTGTCTGTCTGCCTATGTAATATCACTTTGTGTATGGCTGCTGCTGCAGCCTGAATCATGCCACTAATGCCACTTGCCAAACATCACGTTCCATCAAGCCACTTTTTTTTTTAAACTACATTTCAAACTACTATGAGGTTTTCCTGACACAGTTTATCACTCAGCTTTATAGCTGAGTGGTTAATGACCTTGCTGCTAATGTGGAAAGTTGTGAGTTCAAATCCCGGCAAAAAAAATTCAGAAATTGAGGCTAAATTAGATTTAAATACACTCGGCGTCCCCATGCGCTGATCATTACGTAATATTCATGTACTGCGAATGAAACTTTGAATGGGGTATAACTTTCCTATTGGTTGGCTTGCTAGAATTAACGAAGATAGAGAATATAGCGCAATATTCTTTATCATCAACGGTATCTTGGGTTCAGTTTGAGAAAAAAACAAAAAAAATGAATATTCGTTTTTTACGAATATATAGCACTACATTCAAAATATTCGTGAATTTGCGAAGTGCCGATATTCGTAAAAAAATGTTGCTATTCGAATATTTGCACTCAACACTAGTGGCTAGGTAATAACACAACACATATAATTCACTCCTATGCCAAATAAACTTTTACCTGCCCAGTCGCTGCCACACCACTTACTGTATTCTACTGCCTTTAGGCTATTGATGGACTGTGCTCATCCTTGATGGAGGATACCCAGCCACCATTATTTGTCAATAAAAATCATCCTTGCCATATACACATGGCAAAATTGAATGCTTACTAGAATTGTTGCTGTGCGACAATGTGCACACAACTACCAACACATTGAGCAACAATTAAGTGTAGGGTCAGTTCATGACTTTCACAGCCCACTGGGTCAATGTTTTGCATGGTAGCAATAACGCACCACCACAATGAGGCCAGGTCCTACTCATGCCTCCATGATTGTGCAAATGCAGCTCCCACACCAGTCACTTATCTGCACATCCTCCTCATCTTCCCATCCCAAACAAAAACAGGGCACACTGTTGGTTGCTCCGCCCCCACCACCTTTCCTCTTTACCTTCAGTGTTGACTGTTGTGCTACCATTCTGTCTTACAAACATAGAACCTGGGAGAGAGAAGCCAAATAGCATATTAGTTGCTATAGTGCAGTGGTGGGCAAACTTATTAGTCAACTGAGCAAATATCAACAAAACAGCGATTTAATTTTTTCTGAGAGACAAATTTTTTAAACGTAAACTATATAGGAAGGTACATTGTTATTAACTTAATAAGGGTATTCCTAACCATCTGAACATACCTTTCTCAATCCTCGACACTACATCTACTACGTAGGTTTTAGAGGAGGACAATATGAAAAAATATATTTTTCATTACACCTCAGGTCAAACCACTAATCGGACCCCCAATGTTAATTATACCTCCCTCAGATCAGACGTCAGCTCAGACCCCAAAGTAAATGACCCCCAATCAGACCTCAGATAAGAGTCCCATGACTCTCATAATCCCCATTATCATCAATTATACCTCTCATCATCCATAATTCCTCTCATATCCCCCATTATGATTCTCATCACCCCATTGCCTCAGATCAGCCCCAAGTTTCATAAAATAAGCATTTACCTCTCCTGCTCCTGGATGCCGCTGCTCCTCACCACCCTCGCTCTGTGTTCCTCCAGCTGTTGGCTGTGCAGTGAACTGGTGTGGCGTGCACAGCGTGACATCAGAGAGCGCCTCACACTGTGCGCAGCCCTGCACAGCCTACAGCTGAGGACCAGGAAGTGGTGAGTACAGAGCCTTCACTGCTTCCTGGTCCTCTCCCTCATGCCGATTTTTGCCACGGGCAACGAAAATGCGATCGCACTGTGCATGTGAGCCCACACCTGAAAGAGCCAGTATCAGGGAGCTAAAGAGCCACATGTGGCTCTAGAGCCACAGTTTGCTGACCACTGCTATAGTGCATTGAGCAGCAAATTTGCTTTGCATTTAGGAAGTATAACACATGCTCTCTGCAGAAGGTGCTGACCATATGTATGAGAATGTATGAGCATTTCAGTTGTTCTTACACATCTTGTATGTGTGTAAGAACTTCCTCCTGGACTTGCACCAGAACTGTTTGCAGAACTTTATCTGTCACGTTCCAACTTTGTGGAGTTCCACCACAGTAGGGATTATGTGTTATTTTGAACTCAGACAGTGGCACCTCATTATGGACGCGTGTTGCATACTAAAGCCCTTCAAATAGGTGGTGAGATTTTGAGTGGGAACAATTTCTGCATCAATGAGTTTATCTCCCTGATATTTATATTGAAACAAAGTAGCAAACACTCACACTGATGCAAAAAGCGATGGTGAAAAAAGAATAGCTTCCACATCTTGCACTACGTTATGTGGCTGTTGGGCATCTGCACATTCAAGAAGAAGTAAAAGGGGAATCGAAGGAAGACATGTGGTTTTTACCTATACAGCTAGGCTGACACTCACTGTGGCAATAACTGACCCAGTTTGCCATCAGTGTACTTTGTCCACCCTTGCCAAAACCAGTGTGTTGACAGAAAGTGTATTGAGCGCAGAAGGTTGTGTCTTCAAACATTTCACTTGTAAAAAAGAATCAGGTATGGATCCAAGATGATTTTCACATATCTCCTGATGATGCCATTAAATAGTTATTTTATTGCTTATAATGGGAACTGGCTATTTAATCCCAGCACAGAGATGTCACTGGGGCTGCCTGCCTGTCTATCATGTTCCATATTGCACTGCTGCAGATGCAGCTATGCCTACTGCTATCCCTGCAGCAACTGCTACTACCCATACCCATTTGCATATCTACTGACTTGTCCCATACTGTACTGCTACTGCTGCTATTGCTAGCTCCCACAGTAGACTTTCCTGCCTTGTCATGTTCCATACTGTGACATACTGTAAGTGACTTAAAGCTACTATATGATGACACTAAATCTAGGACTGTTATTAGAGATAATCTGACAAGGGAGGATTAGCCCAAATTTAGGATTGTTAATCACCTTACAATTAAAGTGGCTGATAAGGGTGGCACATTTGTTGTAATGAACAATGTGTTTTTCATTTTTTTTCTTTTTCTTTTATTTTTTTTACAAAAGTCAGATTGAGAATATGTTGGCTAAAGATGTTAAATATGTTATTTATTAGAAGCTTCCATATAATCCTATTATTAGTGTCCAGGTGCAGCTAAGCCCATTTATTTTGGATGGTGTTTCTCTGGGGATAGTTACCAAAAATACAACAGTGTTTTTTGTGTGTTAAGTCTCCAGTAAACCTTATAATGCATGGTCTGCCCAAGATCTATAACAACATCCTTTCTCTGCCTATGAGACCTATAATCTTGGGGATTGGCTCTGAGTGAGGCAGGCTGTCGGGATGGCTAGATTCCTTAATGCAGCATCTCGTGTAGTGGGCCCCAGGTTTTTTGAGGGATAGCAGGGATGTCTCACAGTGTCTTGCACAAAAAATCTAGCATCAAGCTTAAGTCTGGCTGACCTATGATGTCCAGGTATAATACACTTCTATAATTCATGGTATAGCGATCAAAGCCCTCACTTATGGCGTCCAACATTTCAGCTCCTACCGTGATATGTTATGTTAATATATTTTTTAGTTGTTACTACTTTTCTCATAACTTTTTATACTGGGAGGTGCTGTTTTTGTATAGTGAGAATAGTGCACTGGTATGGCAGATAGATCGATGACCTGCTTTATTTTAAGGGGCTATGTATCTTCCATACCTGCATTCCTGGATTATTTTAATGACAATTAATTAATTTGAGATTTACATATCATTTTGATCCTGTGTCTATTTTAATTTTTTGGATCTTGAGAAGACAGTTGAAAAATAGTGTTGGGCGCAAATATCCGAATCACAAAGTTTAATTGCGAATATCACAACTTCGAGAATTCGCGAATATTTAGAATATAGTGATATATATTCGTATTTTCGAATATTCTTCCTTTTTTTATCAGTAACCTCCCTTTTTGCTTTTGGACCAATGGGAAGGCTGCAATGTCTTTGTCTGAACATCCAAAGCAACCAATAGGAAAGTTGCCTACCTCTTACTATATAAGAACCTCTCTAGCAGCCATTTTTTACAGTTTATTACAGTTCTGAGAGAGACAGCAGTGTCATTGCTATGCTCTCTGCTTTCCACTCATTACGTTAGATAGCTTATACAGTGTATGTATGTATATATATATATATATATATATATATATATATATATATATTTTTTTTTTTTTTTTTTTTTTACATAAATACCCAATAATGAAATATATATATTACAGATAGTTAGTGGGAGATAGTGTAGGTTAAATTGTGATATAGTGTTCCAGTGCAGGGTGTTAGGTAGTGTGCTGTCCGTGCATACATGCTACATACATACATACATACATAGTGATGTGATGTCACAAGTTCACAACAATACTTAGTGCACCAATCACTAATATGTAGTCAAACCTGCTAAAATTTGAAGTTGCATGTATTGCGCAAAAATATGTGCATCATTAATTGCCGATTTGCACAATCGAGAATATATCAGAGCACTCTATCTGCATATAAAGCTATTGCAATGTTCTGCCATGCCAACCATTTTCTCCAATCTCAGGAAACTTCTAGCAGCTTGGAAAATGTACCTATAGTGACCCACGCCTGCATTGTGTGCACATTACGCGCATATTACATTGACAATTTTCGCAATCAAGAAAATAACCGCTAATTCGCTAATATATGATGAATATTCTACAAAATATTCTCGAAAGTGAACAACACTATTATTGCATCTACTTATAGAAAGCCCACCACAAGCAATATAGTGCTCCATACCCGCTTCAATCATCCCAAACATACTTCTGTCTTCCATTTCTATCTCTCATCTCTCCCCTTAGGTACAAACAGTACCTAAATTAAAACCAGTTTTAATTTAGGTACTGTTTATTTTTGGGCATTTAAGTGTATAAATATACCCAAATAAAGTTAATGCATTGTATTCTGTCCAGATACTGTGCATTATTAGTGATCACTTTGTGCTAAAATAACACCATCAATATACCTGTTTCATTTGACACTTTGTATTACATCAATACCTTACCTTATTAGTTATTGCATTGTGCTGCAATAACAGAATTTATATACTGCAAATGCTTCAGTTAAAAAATTGTATTGTGTCAAGATGCCTTTATTAGTGAATGCGTTGTGCTGCAATAACAGCATTTTTATAACATTTTCAGTACCATTGTATATTATCAATACCAGTGTGCAGTGTGTTTGCAGGAGGGGAGGGATGTTTAATTGTGTTTCTGTCTGTAAAAAAACACTTGCAATTTTGCTAGTAACATTAAATAATCTGTGTACCAAACCTGTGACGTTTCAATTGAATGATGGATAATAAAATGCCTGGCTAATAGAAGTCTGGAAATTGAAAGACCTAAGCCTTGTCATCCAAGAGTGAGATGGTGGGTGGCTGTAGTAGTGCAAACAGTAATAGAACCTCCATCTTTCCTGGCTGTAATAATGATAGTAGTAGAAGCAGACCATAGTTCTCCCTTGCTTCCAATATGCACCAAATTATTATTGAGGTCAAAGAGGATGAGATTGTGGACTGGATGGCTTGACAGCTAATTTTGACACTGTGCATTGGAGCTAGGGCTCACAGCATTCCTCCTGTTCCTCCTTGCAGCCCCAGATAATTCTTTTAGTTGCAGCTTTCTTCACTGCCCCTCCCAGTGGACCAGCTTTTTTCCTAAGGAGAGGCAAATAATTTCCATGTGATATGGAAATAAGATACTCAATATAGTTTTCCTGTTTATGAGTTGTGTGAGAACAGTAAGTGTTTGGAATGTAATTAGGAGGAGATTTCAGAGGGAGTTGGGGACCCCATGCATAGCTGTGTTGCTGTTGGTGGTGGTAGTAGTAGTGGCATCTGTAGCCACTAAGGTGGCAGTAGGGGCAGTGACATTTGGGGCAAATAAAGATGAGTTAATCACAAGAGGTGCCAAGGAGACCATAATGACATATCAAAGTCTGATAAAAGTTATGGGAATGGTGAGGACTAATACAATGCCAATGTGTTGGATAGGACATGGGAGCCAGATCAGGGTGCTGAGGAGTAGTTGACATCAGTTGAGGAGGGTGGTGGCCATGGATTCAATAAAGAACAGAGGTAATATAACTTCTAACCAATCATCAAAGTGGGAGCAGACCTGTAAAAAAGTCATCAAGCGCATTGGTGACCATGGTGAGTGGGCAAGCTGTGTGTTTACATACTGACAGACATATTGTTAGCATTAAGCAATCTAATAATTAATGGATAGCCATGGATAATGATAGACCCTCCCTATCAAACCAAAATGTTTCCAAATAGGAGGCCAAATTGCCATTACCAGAATACACTGTGTATGCAGCTTGCTGCAACTTTTGGTAATCACATGCCTGCCACGTCCATATGTGACCAGGAGACCCTTTCTCCTCAACTTTCTGAGCCACCCACCTTCCACCATCTCTGCTAACACAAGTATCAGAAGCTGCAGTATTCATTTCAGTATTATTAACATGATGGAGCAGGTTCAGTCCTACCTGGACTGTGGCCTATTCCAGCAGATAACATGTTCCCAGATCCCATGCACTTCTGCGCAGTCAGATTGAAAAAGTGGCCTAAATGTTCTCAAAAAGGGTTATTAGAAAGACTGGTTGTATTATCACACCTAAACAGGCAAACTTGATATCTGCCAGTATACAAAGCATCACATTTGTCAGTAATGAATGAGGCATGGATCTTTGAGGATTTTCAGGAACCCATGGCTCTGCCATTGCTGATAGTGGATATAAATCTCTGGAACAATCATGCCTCCAGCGATATCTTCCTGCCTACTGTCACTTTTCATGACACTGCCAATATCTCTTCACAGCCACTACTGCTACTATTACTGCAAAATATGTGCACCTACACATACACCTACTGCCTTATCTGTTTCATGCTGTGCTGCTACTGCTGATGCCACAATTGCTGCTACATGCCACAATTACCCTAACACCCTTGAATTTACCCTTCCACAGCCATAGTGTACTACTGCTGCTTCCAATAAAAGGGAGAACTTTTCAAGGCCACGGTTTCTTCTGACACTGCCATTTTTATTTAAAACAGTGGGAGGCATCTTCCCGCATTAAGTCAACATTTTTGGACTCTTGTGCAGAAAACGCCACTGTTTTTACTCCAGCACAGGAAACTACACAGTGGACGTAGCCTACCATCAACTCAGGGGCGTAACTACCATAGCAGCAGATTATGCAACTACTATAGGCCCAGGGCCAGAGGGGGCCCAGTTGGGATCATCTCCTCTTCTACCGGGGGACTTTGTCAGGACTCTACCCTCTAAAGGAACAACTTAGCAATTGAGGCAGTGAAATAAATGTCCCAAGGGTCATTGAAAGGTGTTTAGGTGGAAACCCTTCTGTCCTGTGTGGGGCCTGGTTTGATCTCTTGCTATGGGGCCCTTATTTCTCTATGTATGCCACTGCGTCAACTGTATAGTTTCTGGCACCAGCAACTGCCTGAAACAGCTGATCAGTGGAGGTTTAATGTGTCAGATTGCCGCCAATCTGATATTTTATGATGACCTAACCTGAGAACAGATCATCAATATTTAAGTCTTGGGGAACCCACTTGTTAAAGGTATACCTTTTTGTACTGTACATAGATAAGAGCTGTATAGTGGCATTGTTTGGCACTCTACATACAGTATCTTACTGTTAAAGCATTTTAGCACTATTTTACACTGTTTGTCAACTTCTATGGAAAGCTAAAAATTGTGTGATTCTCCTGATCTTGCTCTGGTCTCCTCTCCTTATTTCTGCTCCCATTTCTTTTACAGCCTATTTCAAATATATAAAACGGTTTCGATGAGCAGAGGGTTCATTGGTGTCCAGTCAATGAACTAGTTACAGAGCTTCTAGAAGTGTGAAATGATTCAGCTGTGTGTGATTTCCAAATGACTTTTTTTAATATATCTGATAGCTAATGCCAGATACTGATCACAGTGAATGCACTTAAACTGACATTCTTGCTTAGAAGCTGTGTCAAACACCCAAAAGATCTATGGAAATTTGCTGACTGCAAAAATTAAAATAAATAAATAAATCAGCACTGGTGGTAAATGAGATAAAAATTGGATTTGTATCTGTTTACAGTTATATAAAGTCACACGACTGAAAGCTGAAATTGCTTTTTGATATCTGGATATTGCACAAATAGATAATTAAAAGCGATGATGTTTACCATGGTGATTTACAGAACCGCTATTTTTTCATCTGTTTGGTAATTGTACTTTAGTACTTCTATTTATTTCTATCCCACAGAAGGGATTATGATGATTCTGGCTTATGACAAATATTGTTTAGTTATTAAACATGTTTAAATCACAGCATGTAAAGAATCGTCTGTGGCTGTTTCCAGAGCCAGAGAATTGAAAAAAAAAGTGCCACCGTTTATGAAACTAATGAGCAGTTATTGCTCAGCTGCAGAATATTTTTCTATTTGATAAGCAAAGTGAATACATTTTACATCAATTTTACATTTTTATACAGCACATTCTAAAGATCCAGACAGGAGCCAGAGTCTCTCTTGTAATTTCATCTGATGTGATGTTGGCTTTATATATAATGGGTAATGTTTATGAATACAGGTGTACTGTAGGCGTGGTACAGCAGTCTGTCCACCGGTGTCTTAGGGTGTACAAGGAATACTAAGGGAAGTTAAATGCTATACCTCTAAGTTTTTTTTTCATTTTATTATTTCAGTACTTAAAGGGGTTATCCCACCTTTCAATTTTCAGGCCTTCGCATCGCTTTCCCGCTCTTCATCCCGCTCAGTCATGGGGCGTTGTCCTCTGTATTGATTGACAGCAGAAAGAGCGCTCTGCAGCTCCGCTGACTCCACCTACCCAGCCTGCGTGCGCGCTCCCGTGTCAGCCTTACCTCCTGCCAGCAAGCATCTCATCCTCTCCTCCCTCTCTCCTCCCTTCATGCTCCCCGATCGCCATGGTAAGATCAATCACATATATCCTGTGAGAAAACATAATTTTGGGGCCAGTATGGGCATAATAATCGGGCCAGTGTGTGGACAATTATGCGGGCAGTGTGGTACAAGTCTAGGGGCAATTCTGGTGTATGTGTGCAGACAACTATGTGGGCAGTCTGGTGGACAATTTGGGGGGCAGTGTGCCGGCAATCTGGGGACAATTCTGTGAGGCAGTCCGGGGACAATTCTGTGGGGCAGTCAGGGGACAATTGTGTGCTGGCAGTCTGTGGACAATTCTGTGGGGCATTGTGCTGGCAGTCTGGGGACAATTCTGTGGGGCATTGTGCTGGCAGTCTGGGGACAATTCTGTGAGGCAGTCTGGGGACAATTCTGTGGGGCAGTCAGGGATAATTGTGTGCTGGCAGTCTGTGGACAATTCTGTGGGCATTGTGCTGGCAGTCTGGGGACAATTCTGTGGGGCATTGTGCTGGCAGTCTGGGGACAACTCTGTGGGGCATTGTGCTGGCAGTCTGGGGACAATTCTGTGAGGCAGTCTGGGGACAATTCTGGGGGGCAGTCTGGGGACAATTGTGTGCTGGCAGTCTGGGGAAAATTCTGTGGGGCAGTGTGCTGGCAGTCTGGGGATAATTCTGGCAGTCTGTGGACAATTCTGGGGGGCAGTGTGCTGGCAGTCTTGGGACAATTCTGTGGCACAGTCTGGGGACAATTCTGTGGGGCAGTCTGGGGACAATTCTGGGGGCAGTGTGCTGGCAGTCTGGGGACAATTCTGGAAGTCGGTGGACAATTCTGGGGAGCAGTGTGCTGGCAGTCTGTGTACAATTCTGGGGGGCAGTGTGCTGGCAGTCTGGGGACAATTCTGGGGGAAGTCTGCTGACAATTCTGGGAGGCAGTGTGCTGGCAGTCTGTGGACAATTCTGTGGGGCAGTCTGGTGACAATTGTGGGGGCAGTTTGCTGGCAGTCTGTGGACAATTGTGGGGGCAGTGTGCTGGCAGTCTTGGGACAATTCTGTGGCGCAGTCTGGGGAGAATTCTGTAGGGCAGTCTGGGGACAACTTTCTGGGGCAGTGTGCTGGCAGTCTGGGGACAATTCTGGCAGACTGTGGACAATTCTGGGGGGCAGTGTGCTGGCAGTCTTGGGACAATTCTGTGGCGCAATCTGGGGACAATTCTGTGGGGCACCCTGGGGACAATTCTGGGGGGCAGTGTGCTGGCAATCTTGGGACAATTCTGTGGCGCAGTCTGGGGACAATTCTGTGGGGCAGTCTGGGGACAATTCTGGGGGGCAGTTTGCTGGCAGTCTGGGGACAATTCTGGAAGTCGGTGGACAATCCTGGGGGGCAGTGTGCTGGCAGTCTGTGGAAAATTCTGGGGGGCAGTGTGCTGGCAGTCCGTTTACAATTCTGGGGGGCAGTGTGCTGGCAGTCTGGGGACAATTCTGGGGGGCAGTCTGGTGACAATTCTGAGGGGCAGTGTGCTGGCATTCTGTGGACAATTCTGGGGGGCAGTGTGCTGGCAGTCTGTGTACAATTTTGGGGGGCAGTGTGCTTGCAGTCTGGGGACAATTCTGTGGGGCAGTCTGGTGACAATTCTGTGGGGCAGTCTGGGGACAACTTTGTGGGGCAGTGTGCTGGCAGTCTGGGGACAATTCTGGCAGACTGTGGACAATTCTGGGGGCAGTGTGCTGGCAGTCTTGGGACAATTCTGTGGGCAATCTGGGGACATTCTGTGGGCACCCTGGGGACAATTCTGGGGGCAGTGTGCTGGCAGTCTTGGGACAATTCTGTGAGCGCAGTCTGGGGACAATTCTGGGGGCAGTCTGGGGACAATTTGCTGGCAGCTGGACAATCTGTGGGCATTGTGCTGGCAGTCTGGGGACAATCTGGGGGCAGTGTGCTGGCAGTCTGTGGACAATTCTGGGGGGCAGTGTGCTGGCAGTCTGTGTACAATTTTGGGGGGCAGTGTGCTTGCAGTCTGGGGACAATTCTCTGGGGCAGTCTGGTGACAATTCTGTGGGGCAGTCTGGGGACAATTGTGTGCTGGCAGTCTGGGGACAATTGTGTGCTGGCAGTCTGGGGACAATTCTGGGAGGCAGTGTGCTGGCAGTCTGTGGACAACTCTGTGGGGCATTGTGCTGGCAGTCTGGGGACAATTCTGGGGGCATTGTGCTGGCAGTCTGGGGACAACTGTGCTGAGGCAGTCTGGGGACAATTCTGTGGTGGCAGTCTGGGGACAATTCTGTGGGGCAGTGTGCTGGCAGTCTGGGGACAATTCTGGGGCAGTGTGCTGGCAGTCTGGGGACAATTCTGGGGGCAGTGTGCTGGCAGTCTTGGGACAATTCTGTGGGCGCAGTCTGGGGACAATTCTGTGGGGCAGTCTGGTGACAATTCTGTGGAGGCAGTGTGCTGGCAGTCTGGGGACAATTGTGTGCTGGCAGTCTGGGGACAATTCTGGGAGGCAGTGTGCTGGCAGTCTGTGGACAATTCTGTGGGGCATTGTGCTGGCAGTCTGAAGACAATTCTGTGGGGCATTGTGCTGGCAGTCTGGGACAATTCTGGGAGGCAGTTGTGCTGGGCAGTCTGGGGACAATTCTGTGGGGCAGTCTGGTGGACAATCTGGGGGCAGTGTGCTGGCAGTCTGTGGACAATTCTGGGGGCAGTGTGCTGGCAGTCTTGAGGACAATTCTGTGGCACAGTCTGGGGAGCAATTCTGTGGGGCAGTCTGGGGACAATTCTAGGGGCAGTCGTGCTGGGCAGTTCTGGGGGACAATTCTGGCAGTCTGTGGACAATTCTGGGGGCAGTGTGCTGGCAGTCTGTGGGACAATTCTGGGGCGAAGTCTGGTGACAATTCTGGGAGGCAGTGTGCTGGCAGTCTGTGGACAACTTCTGTGGGGCAGTGTGCTGGCAGTCTGTGATGGACAGTTTGCTGGCAGTCTGTGGACAATTGTGGGGGGCAGTGTGCTGGCAGTCTTGGGACAATTCTGTGGCGCAGTCTGGGGAGAATTCTGTGGGGCAGTCTGGGGACAATTCTAGGGGGCAGTGTGCTGGCAGTCTGGGGACAATTCTGGCAGACTGTGGACAATTCTGGGGGGCAGTGTGCTGGCAGTCTTGGGACAATTCTGTGGCGCAGTCTGGGGACAATTCTGTGGGGCAGTCTGGGGACAACTTTGTGGGGCAGTGTGCTGGCAGTCTGGGGACAATTCTGGCAGACTGTGGACAATTCTGGGGGGCAGTGTGCTGGCAGTCTTGGGACAATTCTGTGGATCTGACAATTTGGCAGTGCTGGCAGTCTTGGGACAATTCTGTGGCGCAGTCTGGGGACAATTCTGTGGGGCAGTCTGGGGACAATTCTGGGGGGCAGTTTGCTGGCAGTCTGGGGACAATTCTGGAAGTCAGTGGACAATCCTGGGGGGCAGTGTGCTGGCAGTCTGTGGACAATTCTGAGGGGCAGTGTGCTGGCAGTCCGTTTACAATTCTGGGGGGCAGTGTGCTGGCAGTCCGTGTACAATTCTGGGGGACAGTGTGCTGGCAGTCTGGGGACAATTCTGGGGGCAGTCTGGTGACAATTCTGGGGGGCAGTGTGCTGGCATTCTGTGGACAATTCTGTGGGGCAGTGTGCTGGCAGTCTGTGTACAATTTTGGGGGGCAGTGTGCTTGCAGTCTGGGGACAATTCTGTGGGGCAGTCTGGTGACAATTCTGTGGGGCAGTCTTGGGACAATTGTGTGCTGGCAGTCTGGGGACAATTGTGTGGTGGCAGTCTGTGGACAATTCTGGGGGGCATTGTGCTGGCAGTCTGAGGACAAATCTGCTTGGCAGTGTGCTGGCAGTCTGGGGACAATTCTGTCAGTCTGTGGACAATTCTGGGGGGCAGTGTGCTGGCAGTCTGGGAAGAATTCTGTGGGCAGTCTGGGGACAATTTTGTGCTGGCAGTGTGGGGACAATTTTTTGGTGGCAGTCTGTGGACAATTCTGGGGGGCAGTGTGCTGGCAGTCTGGGGACAATTCTGGGGGGCAGTGTGCTTGCAGTCTGGGGACAATCCTGGCAGTCTGGGGACAATTCTGGTGGCTGTGTGTGGTGAATTATGGGGGTGTAGACCGTTATTCGTGGGCTGTGTGTGATAAATTGCAGGGGTGTAGACCTTTATTCGGCATAGTTATTTATTTATTTTTTATTTTATTTTTTTCAAATCTGTATGCCTGAACACTGATGGTATGATTTTTTTTTTTATCGTTTTTATGATTCAAAGGCACATTGTAATGATTACAATGAGGGTATATCCGTGTCGGAACTTCATGAATTGGAGACAACTATGTCATCAATGCAGGTATGAGTAATCATTCATCTATTTTCTTGATATTTAGATGTACTTTGTATGTATAGGTGCATAAATCAAATTTTTTATTTAGTTTAAATCGGGTGACAGATCATTCCAAGAGAACACATATTCTTTATAGTATAAGTATTATACAATGAATAAACTAATTGTTTTGGGTTTGGAAACACTGTTTCCACTCAGTTTTCTTCATATTTTTTTAAATAAAATATAAAAAAAAAAATGATGCATAGATTATGGTAAAAGCGATATCCAACAAAGGGCTGTTTGATAAAATAAAATAAAAAATTTCTGTCATATTCTGTACCCAGTTATTTCAACAAAGTCTATAAAGAACTCTTTCTATATATTCTTTAAAGGACTTTTTTTTGGTCAAAAATTTATAGTTTTTTAATATATAATTAATTTATAATTTTGAATAATAAGAAAATATGAGTTATCACATACTCTGTTATAGCTAATTAAAAAACTTTTTTTTTTTTTAAGATATCACAGAATGATGAAAGTTGGCTCAATGAAAGTCTTGATGAAGAAAATTTTCAAGAAGATGAGGTATTCATCAAGTAATTAAATTTAAAAACGTTCATTATAAAGAAACCAAAAATATATATTTTTTAATTTTATTTTTCCGTAGGACATGATTAGGCTAATTAAGCGCCTAATAAAAAAAAAAAAGAAAGCTAACCCAGGAGAAGACTATTGTTTTCAGACCGACCCATTATGGTCCCCGGAGGAGCATTCTGTTATAGCAGAACAAGACCCAGATAAAAGATTGCAACAATTGGACTGGTGTACATGTGGAGGCTGTGAAATCATGAAATCTGTGAATGATTGTTTATGTTGCTCCGAGATCTATGCCTTGGAAAGTTTCCTCTCATCAGAAATAACATGTATATGTAAACATCCATCTTTCAAGGATGTGTGTCAAGACAGGGATGAAATTATTAGTCTTCTTACAACTATGCAAATTACCACCGGTCATGCTTTCGACATTAAAAATACAAGGTAAGTTTTTTTTACTTTAGACATACATTAGTACTGCATTGCCACTTGATGTGACTGATCTTTATTATTATAAAAACCTGACATTATGTGTGAAGGGAATTAAAAAATATATTTTTTTTGAGACATATCCTTTAAAAAATAAAATGTTGCTCAAAACAAGAAAATCATTTTAATCATCTCGATTTTTTTTCTACTTTCAGATGTCTTCGTCTAGCTGCATATCGAGCGATTTGCAATGTGGGTACATGGCCCACTAGATAAACATAATCGGAGACCTATAACAACTTGTGTAGTGTTACAAATTCGAGCAAGCTTCCTGATCCAAACGGTTCTTACACTTGTTTTCAATATTATCATGATATGCCACTAACCCATTCTGATTTGGATTTAAATTTTTGGAGAAATGTTCATATTGTTTACATTCTATAGAGGTTTTACCATGTTATTACTAGTTTGTACAATTGACAATCTGTCTAAATATCCAAACCACTAATTCAATTATTATAATTATATATTCTATGTATAAACATAACATATGGAATACGTGTTTTCTAAATGAGCCATTTCTGTTTTTCTCAAAAATACACAAACATTAGAAACTGACATTATAGAGAATCATAATAATTGAATTGGTATACAGAAAATATTTTTTTCATATGGTCTAGTCATTTACCACATTTGAAACCTAGTTTTTAAATTTTGGTTTTTAAAAATAAGTTCAAAATTTTTCTACAATAAAAATTGTATATTTGTCAACGTTTTTTGATACAAACTGATGTAGCACTTCCATTCATTCATGGTGTGTAAGCACTTACGTTTTTTTGTCTTATGCAAGCGAATTCTCTAAACAGTTTGCCAATGTTTTACTTTACTAAAGATTGTAAATATTAGGTTGCAACGACATACATCATTTTTTGAATTTATTCTAAGTGTTACTAAAGAATACCTTTGACTTCGGATGTAGGCAGTGAGAAACTCACAATACTTTCCTGGTAGGCCCCCGCTGAGATAATGGGCACAAGTTTTTATTTTCAAAATTGCCCCTGTTCATCTGGTCCAGTCACAGATAGTTCTCACAAGAGGGGCCACTCCCCAGACAAAACACAAGTTCCAGCCTTATGCAAGAAATCACCGCATGTGAGAACAATTGTTGACTGGACTGGATGACCAGGGGCGATTTTAAAAATAAAAACCTGTGCCCATGACCTCGGCGGGGGCCAACCAGGAAAGTAGTGAGAGTTTCACTACCAACATTCAAGGTTCCCAAAACTAAAATAATTCTACTAACGGTCCCTATTAAAAGTTTGTGTAAACATTTTAAACAAAGGAGTTGAAGTAAACTTTGAGTGGGATTACCTAACCTTTGAAAAAAGTGTTATGTCTTTTTTTAATTCGGACATCTAGAGAACTTATCCATCTTACAGGAAGCACAATTTAGTAAAAGTTGCTTGAGTTTTCAGATGGTTATAATAAATGTCTGTGTAAAGAAATGCAATAAAGTTTTCTGCTAACATCAAAAAAATGTTTACATGTTGTACCAACCCAATGTAATAAAACTGTAACTCTACAGAATACTGTTATCAGAGGACAATTGGTAATAATTTAATAATATAAAGTAATAAAGTAACACTTGATTACGAACTTAGTGTTTTATTTCTTGTACCAACTATATATAATAGTACAGAAAAATCGCAATATATGTTTTTTATACACAGAATAATTAATTTTATCGCTAATCTATAGAATTTGGTAAGCTCAAAACAAATTCTTGTTCATGTCCGATAAAGGGCCTCTAACCGACACACCTTATGGTCTTCCAAATCTTGAAAGATATTTTTCAACCATATCCTTAGAAGATGGTTTTTCAATTGGTGCAATATTTTTGGGGAGTGATGTTCTAGTTGACTCCCAATCACTGTCAATCTTCTTTTCTGCGTAAAGAAATATGTCACTCACAATTTCTTTCAGGGAATTGGTTTGAACGAGGTTCATATAGTGTTTTGACCACCCAAGCCTTACGGGCTTTTGAATACTCAATGCGAACCTTTTTTTCTTGCTTCTTCATTGTTGTTTTCAAAAGTTTGTAATGCTGACTTGAACTCTGTCAATATTTCTATTGTGATCTAGAACAGCCAAAGTGGTGCGTGCCACCATTCCATCAAAATAAAAATGTACACGCTTGGGTCTGTATTTTAGAGCGCTTGCATGAAAAACTTCCAACTCGCCAGTGTGACAGAAGAAAGATAAGTGTTCCAAATCACATAGGATTGTTTGATTTAGTATAATAGCTTTTAATTTGGCAAATGCTGAAGAATCTTCAAGTAACCATTTAGTGTGTGGTTGTCCAGTTAGATGATGGCACTTACAATATGGCCCGCCATCATTTCATTCATGTACATTGACAACATGATAACAGATGGACTTCCAACGTGCCACTAAATCCGATGGATCTCCATTACAATTTCTGGCACACCACCATAGATGGTTTTTATTGATTGTATCCATGGAGAAATTTTCTCACAGTTTCTTGATTTGGATGCAGCCAGTAATTTTTGGCCAACCGATTTCGCCATATGCCAGACGTCAAACTCATGTTTGATGTGAGGATAATCTTCCCTTACTATTTTTCGAATTGCTACATGTCTGTTGGTGGTAATGATTCTGACTTTTGCGTTGGATGCTAGAATTCTATCCAATGTTTTCTGGAAAGCGATTTTTTCCAAGCTGACAGAGTTTGTAGGGGGACAATTTGTTCAACTGTAAAGTCTACAATTTTGAAGTTTCTGTGTCCAACATGGTGTAGACAGTATTTGGCCGAAAATCCTGGTCTATCTGATTGCCCATCACCCGCTAGGCATACTGCTTGTTGGCCAATTGAGGAGATGACACTATTTCTTTCTTTTTTCCAATGGTAATAAATCATTGGAAACAAGTATTTTCTCTGATGTCTGTAATGTGTAGATTTTGAGATACAGAAAATGTTTAAAATGTCAAGAAAAGTCTTTATTTTCAAACAATGGTTACCACTGAGCAAAATACCACTGGAGATCAGTAAGTTTCCAGCAGGTCCCCGATTAACTAGGGGCTGGCTAGTCCATAGGTATTTGTGGTGACCTTTTGAGCATCTCACATCAACATATATTGCTGAACCAGAATGTCTAATACCAATGTGCATTAGTTTTTCAACAATGTATACAAAACCTTTCTTCACTGGCGCTAAACTTTAATTACAAGCTGCGATATCTTGAGGCGGCCGTGCCCGCATCAGGTGAAGCAAATCAGTATATATAAAATGATTGATATTGCGCTATTTTGTACCTGTTCAGACTGTGAATACACACTAAATTCTGTCGATCCAGTACCAGTGTTTAAAATAAGACAGTAGAGTTGCCTACCTTCTCTGTCTTCCCAGTCTTTGTATTTCTTGCAGTATCAGCGGTCCTGTGGTTCACTAGACATACAAGGGTTCCTATTAAGCTCTGGGTATGCCCGGCCGGTGGCACAAACTCCGATCCCTGTGCTCACGCTCCGGCTAGGAGCGAGTGGCGTCACTACCGAGGAGCTACGGGGTTAGAGGAGAGGCAAAACACCTGTGCCTTTTGCCTCTCCTCTAACCCCGCAGCTCCTCGGTAGTGACGTCACTCGCTCTAGCCGGAGCGTGAGCTGACAGGGATCGAGTTTATGCCACCGGCCGCATACTCCAGAGCTAATAGGAACCCTGTATGTCTAGTGAACCACAGGACCGCTGATACTGCAAGAAATACAAAGACTGGGAAGACAGAGAAGGTAGGCAACTCTACCGTCTTATTTTAAACACTGGTACTGGATCGACAGAATTTAGTGTGTGATTCACAGTCTGAACAGGTACAAAATAGCGCAATATCAATCATTTTATATATACTGCATTAGTTTTCACTGTAGGACTTACGGTACTGGCATGGAATCATAAAAATCAATTGCTTCAAACAACTGTAATAAACAATGAATTTTGGCTCTTGTTGATCATTCTCCACCTCTGATAATATTGGATCCATACTGTCAATCCTAGTGTTTGCACTGAAAAAGTCTGTTTCATCATCGTCGCTGTTTTCAGAAAGGTCACTCAAAGTTTCGTCCTCCTCTACATCAGAATCCTCCTGTGGCAATGCAAATGAATCATCATAGTTTTCAAATATATTGTTTTCGTCAATATTCTCTCCTACCTCATTGTGGTGTGCCACACACACTCATTGGGGTGGAAGCAATAACTGGTTTGTCTTGATTTTTAAAACTCTTTGTGGGAGGTAGTTGCATATGGAATTGCAAAAACTGAATCATCTAAATTAGAAGCTGATATTCCTTCATTCTCAAAATCAATTCTTTGTTCAATAGCTAATTCAGGATCGACAACTTCTAGTCTATTATTTAAAATTTGCGTTGATCCGCAGTCTTGTGTTCTGTCACAATCCTGATTGATAAGACCCTCTAACGAGGTTATGATTTCAACATTACCTTTTTTTTTTTTGGTGGGAGGTCTTTATGTGGGTATTCTGGAGGATCTTTCATTAACTTACATGTTGTTCCGCGATTTTTATTTATTTTTTTGTTTTATTGTTTGCGTCCCACAGTTTTTCTTCGAAGTCAGAGAAGAGGCTGTAACAAAAAGTTTTTTGTCCTCATACCATGATAGGTCTGTGTTTGAAAAATTTATCCTTTTTTGTCTTGTTACTGTAGAAGTTTGGATCAGCTACAGCTGAGGGATTTGAAATGTTTGGCATCTGAACATATATTGTGTCCCCAAGTAATAGTGCATCTAAAACTATGTTACTTGTTGATGTTGAGGTATCAGAAGACATGTTATTGTTATCTGATTCAGATACTCTTTTACATTTACGTGGCCTTTTTCGCTATGGTTAGTATCAATTTCAATGCTAGATCTTGAGAAATCGAATTTCGGTTTTCCTTTGGCATTCTATTTATGTCGGGAAATATGGTTGATAATGCATGTGCACACAGTTTTTCCTTGTACCTCCATCCTGATATGATAAATAATCGAAATGACAGGAACATAGTCTATAGTGGTCCATCGCTTTTCCTTTATGAATTTTTTCTACACAGTCATCCAAATCTTCAAAAACTGGGGGCTTGCATTAGCCAACGACGTATTGATTGTTTGTCTTTCGGGAAAACATGGATAATAACATGATGGTCTTTGTTTTTCCAATTGTTGCAGCAACCGGGAATAATGCAGGATGGCATGGTGGGTGATATATTATGGCTATAAAATTAGATATAAGGGATATTAGCCATCTGTAGTGTATCAATAAATAAAAGATTTTCACTTCCACTGCACAATTCTCCAAAGTACTGATTATAAAAAAAAAAAAAAAAAAATTGGTCTGTGTCGTCAGTGATTATGTACTCTGTAATGTCATCCCTGAGTCTCCACATGCTGACATTCCCCATTTATCGCTCTGCTCCTTTTTGTCCTCCCTCTGTGGTGACATCCCCCTATGTCCCTGTGAATTGTAATGTCCTCCCATCTGTGGTGACATCCCCTCTTGGTCATTCTGCTCCTTTTTGTCCTCCCCTCTCTGGTGACATCCTCTCTATGTCCCTGTGATCTGTAATGTCCTCCCCTCTGTTGTGACATCCCCTCTTGGTCATTCTGCTCCTTTTGTCCTCCCTCTGTGGTGACACCCCCCTATGTCCCTGTGATCTGTAATGTCCTCCCCTCTGTGGTGACATCACCTCTTGGTCATTCTGCTCCTTTTTGTCCTCTCCTCTCTGGTGACATCCTCTCTATGTCCCTGTGATCTGTAATGTCCTCCCCTCTGTGGTGACATCACCCCTATGTCCCTGTGATCTGTAATCTCCTCCCCTCTGTGGTGACACCCCCCCCCATGTCCCTGTGAATTGTAATGTCCTACCCTCTTTGGTGACATCCCCTCTATGTCCCTGTGATCTGTAATGTCCTCCCCTCTGTGGTGACATCCACCCTATGTCACTGTGATCTGTAATGTCCTCCCCCCTGTGGTGACATCCCCACTATGTCCCTGTGATCTGTAATGTCCTCCCCTCTGTGGTGACACCCCCCCTATGTCCCTGTGAATTGTAATGTCCTCCCCTCTGTGGTGTCATCCCCTCTTGGTCATTCTGCTCCTTTTTGTCCTCCCCTCTGTGGTGACATCCCCCCCTATGTCCCTGTGATCTGTAATGTCCTCCCCTCTGTGGTGACATCCCCTCTTGGTCATTCTGCTCCTTTTTGTCCTCCCCTCTCTGGTGACATCCTCTCTATGTCCCTGTGATCTGTAATGTCCTCCCCTCTGTGGTGACATCCCCCCCTATGTCACTGTGATCTGTAATGTCCTCCCCTCTGTGGTGACCCCCCCTATGTCCCTGTGAATTGAAATGTCCTCCCCTCTGTGGTGACATCCCCTCTTGGTCATTCTGCTCCTTTTTGTTCTGCCCTCTGTGGTAACATCCCCCCTATGTTCCTGTGATCTGTAATGTCCTCCCCTCTGTGGTGACATCCCCCCTATGTCACTGTGATCTGTAATGTCCTCCCCTCTGTGGTGACACCCCCCTATATCCCTGTGAATTGTAATGTCCTCCCCTCTGTGGTGACATCCCCTCTATGTCCCTCTGATCTGTAATGTCCTCCCCTCTGTGGTGACATCCCCTCTTGGTCATTCTGCTCCTTTTTGTCCTTCTCTCTGGTGACATCCCCTCTATGTCCCTGTGATCTGTAATGTCCTCCCCTCTCTGGTGACATCCCCTCTATGTCCCTGTGAACTGTATTGTCCTCCCCTCTGTGGTGACATCTATTCTCTGTACATGTGCCCCACAATGAATTCTCCTTTATTTTTTTTCCATGTGTGACATAATGATCAGAGCTCCACTTCTAACTGTGTACTTGTGCACTGACATTTGACAATGAAATAGGCGATTTTAGGCATCATCGCTTGCACTCTATCACTTACATAGCAGTGCTGACACTCTCTCACTGCTCCCGGAATTGCAGACTCTAGTCTAGGTTCGTTCGAGTGCTGCGCCACAAACAGAGCATGCGTGGCTACTATACAGAAGCAAGACAAGATACCGGAAAACCGCACATGCGCGGCAGCCGAGCGCCGTGCGCGTTCATGGAAGAATGGCATCCACACTATTTCTCGAGGTTGTTTCGGCCGACGTGCATGCGCGGCCATTACTTTGGGCTGGTGAAAGGTGGCCGTTACAGTGAGGTAACTGGGGAGGATTATATTGAATATGGTGCAAATTAGGTAAATGATTATATTTGGGAAAATTCACAGTATGGCATTACGGACTGATTTAAACAAATTCATTTTGATGGGATAACCCCTGTAACAACTCGGGGTCATTTAGCTCTTCCAGATCGCCGTCTTAACACCTTAGACGGTTGGCACACATCAAGAAGCCGCTCCACCACTGTAGATTCAGGTGCAAACTGGCCACGACCAGCTTTATTGTCATCACTGCAGTACAACAAAATCATAAAAATAAACCTCAGCCGTCTGGCCACTGACTACACAGTACATACTCCCTCTCTAGCGGGATCGGGGTCTACCAACCAGCTCCCCAAAAACACCACAGTGCTTACCCTCACACAGGGTTAGAGGGTCCTGGCTCCCACAGGCTTTGACACAGCCTGCTCCTTTCCCAGACTGGGAGCCCTGATTGAGGAGCTCAGCCCAGATTTATCCAAGCTCCTCAGCTGGCTGATAATTATCCCCATTACCAGCCTGACTGCTGCAGACATTGGGAAAAAACTAATTTTCCCAACCTTTCTTGTTCTCACCCAGCTTGCTCTGGGTGAGATATGCCACTTCAATGGCCTTCCTATGGCCTTCTGGCAGCTCCACTGCCACACCCCTTTTAATGTAATTTTTGTGTGAAGTATGTGATATTTTTAGATGTAGATTTTTTTTTTTTTTATGATAATTCACTAACTTCCATGGAAATGTCTCCAAAGTCATAATGCAAGCTCCAAGTGCTAAAATTATGTATGAAAAGCGCACCAAGAAAATTAGTAGTTATTCATCAGGGGAACTAGACTTGTTTTATTTATTTTTTTCTCAAAGACGTTTTGCTAGTCATCCGGCCATCTTTCTCAGTTAGAATGACTTGTATAAGAAATCTCTGGCAATAAATGCTGATGAGTCCTCGTTCAGTCATAGAGGTAAGATGTTGATTTCATTTGCATGACTGTAGCTATTAAGCTATTACACTACATGAGCAGAGGTGTTAGAACAGCATTGTAAATGGCAGACAATAGATGGTGCACTCCTCCAACTATGTTCAAGCTTGGTTTCTCCAATCTAACATAAATAGCTTCTCTCACACCTCTTTTAAACCAGTACCCCTGTGTGTCTAAGATGCAAACCTCACTGTCATCAAAAGAGTGTCCTTTCCCTTTAAGATGTAGGCACATCAAGTCCTATTCTAAACTGAAGACTATTCTGTGTGGGAGCATACTTTGGTGTAGCTGCTGTTTTTCTGCAACTTACAAGGCTGTTCTAACACCTCTTCTGAGGCAGTTTAATCACATCAAATAGTTTGTCATGCAAGTGCAAACATTCTACCTATATGACTGAAGCATGAGTCACCAGTATTTTATGCTAGCGAAATGTCTTCAAGAAAAAAATAAAAGTCCAATTGCTCTGACTTAATACTACTAATATATCATGACCTAGATGAATGAGAGACTTCATAAACAAACACACCAAGTTGATAGATAAATATGCTGAAAATGCACAAACAGTTGCACTTCAGGTTGAGACCACTGCTATAGACGGCAAGTCATGACCAGCCGATTCTGCAATACTGCACAGTGTGCCCCAAAAGGAGTTTGCATTCTTACTTTCCAATCTGAAACATATACATAGTTCACAAATTTTATAGCATGTACATGAAATTTGTATTGTTTTCCTTTAGTATCCACCTGCCTGGTATTGTAATCCACTGCAGATTTGCCTATAGAAACCCATATGTAAAATCCACAGTATTTCCAGTCAGTATTCCAAATCAGTATAGATCTTACAAGTAGTGCACCACCTGTTTGCGGATGTACCGTAACTACCTTTTTCCTCCATATGACCGGTGGTGTTTGCAATAGTCTGCTTTAGTGCCACCAACCCCTGGACTCTCCATTACTGTTTTTATATAATTGAACTTTGCTCAAAAGAGTTTTTTGGTAGAGAACACAGCTTTGCACACCACACACCATGGATACGGGACAATCACTTCCTGCAATGGATACTTCACAACAAATGCAGGCACATTTGGGTGTCACGGAGGGCAGAGAGGGTTCAGAATTGTATTTTTTACAGTGCAATCAGAAAGGTGTCTTTGAAACATTGAGTTCAAAAGCATTAGAAACTAGAGTAATGCAATTATCTGAAAAAGAAGTCCAATTTTATTGGACTATGAGCTCTCTCAGATCTTACAAAGAAAGTAACGCCATGCCCTCGTGATTGCACTGTTCAATTTTTCCCTCTCTGCACAAACAAAGAAAAAATAGCATCGTATGGTGAGTGCTGCTTATTTCTCTTTATTCGTGGAATTCTATTCAGATCTTACAAGTAGTGCACCACCTGTTTGCGGATGTACCGTGACCACCTGCTACCTCCATATGACCGGTGGTTTTTGCGATAGTCTGCTGTAGTGCCACCAACCCCTGGACTCTCCATTACTGTTTTTATTCCAAATCAGTATGTTCTGTCAGTGTGTCACTGAGAGGCAGTCTGTTAGACCAGACCTTTAGGACTTTGTCAGGACCCAAGCTTCCATGGCCCCCAGGTGCTATGGTAACCTACCAACACCTCCTAAATCGGGTTACAATAGACTGACAAAGAGGCTGCAATAAAGAGAGCCCAGCTGTGAATCACAAAGCCATAGCTCCTGTTCCAAAGCAATTACATATGCAGACATACCTACAGGAAGTCTGTTACCAGAAATTTCACTGTTAAATCAGGCACAATCCTTTGTAGGACTAACTCAGCTGAATATAATGATACCTTTTAGTAAATCCTCCATTGCTTCATTTCTGGAGAAAAAATATTTTTAATCCATATGCAAATGAACAATTACATGCTCTGATGGCAGGCCCAAGCTACTCTGTGTCTGCACCCTTAATCATCCTGCTTCCTCTGCCTGCCCATCCCTCTTACTCATTCTTGATTGAAAAAGCCAGGGAAGATGTCTATGTAGGAACCTGACCATGTCAAGTAAGGACTATAAGACAGAGTTCAGACTAAGCAAATATACATCTACACTCACAAGTGCATATCCTTAAGGCAAATAAAGTTAGTTAAAAGATGGCTGCACACTACATCATAAACTAATAACTAATAAACTAATAAACTAATAAAGAAGGGGCTCATTCCAAAATGGAATGAACGAAGCTCTTAGCGCACATTTTTGATCAAAAGTCTGTCGGGCCCAAGTGCCACGTCACGGCAGCTTCCGCACAAGGGTCCCTAACACTACAGATACTGCCTCTTATAGACTTACCAGTCTCCTTTTATTCAGGGCACTGCAGAAACCAGCTAAATTGATTTTGTGCTGAGAAGTCCCAGGTACTTGGGCATGTCCCAGGTACTGGGGTACATGTCAAGTAAGGAGAAGGAGGGGCTGGTTGAGGAAGCAGGGGAACTAAGGATACATGAAGTGGCTTGGACCTGCCCTCTGTCCACTGAATATCTCATTTGCATTCTTAAGAATAAAACAAGATATTTCTAAGTGATAGGTGTGAGTGAATTTTCCAAAATTAGTTTTAAGTCTGATTCGATCAAATCGACATGAAGATTTGATATGAGCAACGTTGACCAAATTGAAGGTGCCCCAATTGCCCTGAAACGTTATGTATGGCAATCTAGGGTCTCCTCGGACTCTATCCAACCCTATGTAAGATCTTTAACCCCAAGACAAAATTAATAATGTTAAAGTGATGACAACGTATATATCCATATCCATGGATGGTAATAGCCATATGATGGTAATAGCCTGCTTAAAAACATACTGCACTGTTTGATGTTGTCTAACAAAAATATAAAAATGTCCTCTTTGTCTGAACTGTAAAATGGCAACAACCATTTGGAGCCATTTGTTTGGGACAAATCCCAAAAGTGTTGTATTTGCCCAAATCAATATTTTAGGGCAAGTTCAGAATAAATTTGAGTTTTGCCAATTTGGTTCCCTTATCTCTACTTACAAGGCATTGTGCCTATAACAGTGACTTACTTGATGGCATTCTCCCTTTAAGTGTAAAGCAGTCTTGCACGCTTTTTTGCCAGGTTGCCCCTTGGGGGGTTTACTCCAGGGAGATTTTGTTCTTGGTTGACTTCAATTCAAAGATCCCAGATCTTGAAGGTAAAAATTCCAACCATTGTGCCATGCAATGCCTATTGTCTACTGAAAGTGACTGTGGGACTAAACTCCTCTAATTCAGTATGCAGGCACCTGCTTAGAAATTTATTTTCTAATATTCTAAAATATACACTTCACTACTGTATTTCAATTCATTGATTTTAGTTCTTCACTTAGCTTCTTAGTTTCTATCAAATCTAAAGGAAAATAAAATGGCCAGGGAAAGAATACTCAGAGCACACTTCAGTCCACACTTTTTATTAATAGTTTGAGAAAAAAATTAACCTAATTATTGTTGCTTAATGGTAAATTAAAAGATAACATTAAGTATGACTGAACAATTTCACTTTTCTTCTTTACTCACATACAAGACCCAATCTTGACTTGTGGCATCTTCAATACATTTCAAATACAAACATCATTTATTAAGAATTTGACCTTCTTTTGACTAAAGTCATCCTTTGATGAATTCATCATTTATTCTATCAAGCATTGAATGGCTTTATAAAGGAAATAAGAAGGAATGAATAGTTCAAGGAAGATGCACAAATCCGCTCTGATTTTGAAAACAGAATTTCACAGTTGCCCAGAATCAATCAGTTGCTTTTCATTCTTCAAGCTGAGATGTGTATTAGCTTCTTCTAAGTATGAAGAATTGATTTTTAAGGTCCCATTGCCAGACAATTGGAATTCTAGAAATGAGAATGCTTGCATGATGTAATATGTGCATAAAATAAAAACATTATTCCAATCTTGGAGCAAAGGTGTAAATATCTCTAAAATAATGAAAGAAAAAAAAATGTCATCCTGCATAAATAAGCTATTTTCTTCTGTATAATTGTATTGTTTTCTACTGCTTCTACTACTACTACCACTACTACTACTACTACTACTACTACTACTACTACTACTACTACTTCTAAAAATAATAACAGCAGTAATGAAATCGATACAACACAAGATAATAATAATACCACAAATAACAAGGTAAAGGACAATATAAATAATCAAAATAATAATTGCTACTACTAATTATAAAGAACATAATACATATACTTTAATATGCTATAAATAATTGCACATAATTCTATAAATATATATTATTATTATTATTATTATTATTATTATTATTATTAATCAATAATAATAATAATAATAATAATAATAATAATAATCATGATCATTCTCATAAAATGATGTCAGTTTATGTGTGGAAAAAGTAATAGAATTCATATTACTTGTAGCAATCCTCTGGTCAGAATAGTAGGTTTTTCTATACTATGGTCCACTGCTTGGACCCTTGGTCCAGCTAATTAATTGGGGTCATGAATATGGAACACAGATTTTTTATTTTATTTTTTTAACTAAGAACTCCTTCTGAGGACCCTTTACCCTAACTAAAGATCATGGCAATTAGAATTGTTTATCGGATTAAAGCATCACTGAGGTGGCCACCGTTTCTGGGCAGCAGATCATCTTGTCTAAACAGCAAAGATCTGCTCATAAGCAATGATTAAAAAGAAAGGAAAAAACTTTTAGTCCAGTCTCATAAACTTGGGCGCTGCAGGATCTTCTTGAAGTAGGTCTTCTGAACTGAAATTTTTATAAGGATTTGCGCTGCCTTATATTCGAAGAAGATCAGGTATGGAACATCCACCGCGATCTTTCAGCAAGCATCTAGACAAACACAAGCCTCCACAGAAAATCATGGTATGACTTTCCCTTCAGGATTCAGTCACCAATCTCCAATCTACCCCTAGATCTCTCCAAAGACACAAGTAGGAAGATCCGATATGAAGCATTGTCATAAAAGGTGCAAAAACTTTAAGTTTTATTATACAAAAAAAAACGTAAAAAATATGCATATCAATAAAAAGCCCGTTGTTTCGGACACACCCTGTCCAAGGTTTTGAAGTGCTTTCTCAAGGTAATTATTTATCCAGTATTGTTATTTTCTTTAAATACCGCTCTTTCCTGAAATCCATCAAAACTAATCAAAATCCATAAAAAATAACTTAAAATTTTACAATAAATAATAAATATATACTATCAGAAGTAAAGATTCTCTATTGGAATATTTAATTGCAGGAGCAAGATGAGATGATTGCTCTATGTAAATGCAGCTTTCATCTCCTCTGACAAACAGGCAGTTATCAGGAATGAATGGTTCATTCCCAATAATTGCCTGCAGTGTCATCCTATGTAAATGGACCTTTAGTGTATTAAAGGTCAATGTGATTGTTAAAGGAATGCACAGAGAGACTGACTTGTGGTTCATACTGAAGACAAGTGTCTAATGGAGGAAGGAGACTGATAAAACAGGGGAAAAAATACTTGGAAAGCAAATCAAAGGTACTGCTATTTATCCAATCCGATGCATAATAAAAATTGAGCAAAATATTCTCCCAGGGTACTGCTTTATTTTTATCAATAATATATATTCTTCATAAGTTGTGGTGTCACTGCAGAAATATAGACATCATATTTAGAAAAGCATAATTGTTCTGGGTGGTGTTTAAAAGAACAAAAGGAAAAAAAAAAAAAGTATTTATAACCTATCATTAAGTGCTCACTGTACATTGGGCAATTATACCCTGGAACACAAGTCTTTCAGGTTGGTTGACAAAGCTATTTTACCATACCTACAATTCTAAGCACATTAGTGAAAGCAGCAATTAATTTAAAGATTGTAAGCCTATAAAATAATTTAAACTTTGTGTAGGACAAAACATACCAGCTGGAATTATTGTCTGATGGGCATGAGAAAAACAAAAGTGAATAATACAGTAAAGAATACGAAACAGAAAACAACTAAAAAAAAAGAAAAATGTATAATCTGAGTGATGTGCTGCCTAGCCACCTGGAAATGCAGGAAAAGGTTATATACTAATAGAAATGGATAACCAACAAACATATATTGATGAATATTTGAGGAGGCATGTGAATGTTCAAAATGAGACTGAAACTATTAGCCTGTAGGGTATACAATGAAGGGTAGACATGATATTATATACAGATACAGGACATATAATCAGGTGCTCAGTAACATAGAGGTCTAGTTAGGAGTCAACTATCAATACTTACTTAGTTTTTCGCCTTACTGAATTAACTGATACCCAAGAGGTAGTTCACTTTTAACTATTATAATATCTGAAATAGTGGGAATCTATCAACAGCTGGTATATAGAAATGTAATTGTTTTATGGATAACTGTGGTAAAATTCAGGACTTCCATCTATGGCAAAGGAAATCCTGCATTCCTGACAGAGAGTTATACATATATCAGAATGTAGTCAAGCCTTGTAGCCTTGATTGGACTTGCTCTTTTAATCCACATTCATGCTTCACTAGAAAATATGAACTAAGGATGAGCCAATTTCTTAAAATTCCCCCAACCCCTCCCAAAAAAACAGTGACCCATATCAGAGAAACCATGCATAATCTTCCCTGGGAAAGTGACATGCAAACCAGTTTTCTTTCAAAATGTAAAAGAAAACCAAGCATCGTACAATACCAAGTATAAGATAGCTATTTAAAATCAATGATCAGCCTTTTAAACAGGCTTTAAAGCATAACTTATGTAATAGCTAGGCCAGCATTACATCTGCAGAAAGCTCAAGAACAGAACCAAGCAGAGAGAATTGGCTTAGTTAGCTGAGAAGCCTTTGTCAGGATATTGGGAGTACTCTTTCTCTTTATGGAGAGAAATAGTACCCCTGACCCTGACAATAACCTCTCAGCTAGTTAAGCCAACTCTCTCTATACTGCTCTGATAACGAGTTGTTTGCAGATTAGATGCTGACTTAGCTGTTATCCAAGAATTGATGTTTAAATCCTATGTTATCTAAGACACATGGGGGTTATTTATGATCCTGAAATACAACTATATTAGGCGTATTTCAGGCACAAATTGTGGTGCAATGTTTAGTCTAAAACGCCAGTTCTAAAAAGTGGGCGTGGGCTGGGAAAAAGGTCTGAATGTAAGACAGCTAAGAAGTTGTCTTATCTTTAGAACTGGTGCAGGATCCGCCAAAGTTGTGTAGAGGCTGTCGCCTCTTCATAACTTTGGTGGAACCACAACTAAGTTAGGGGTTTATTAGGACCGGTGTCTAAAACACTATTCTTAATAAATATGCCCCATAGCTTTCTTTTCTATTCAGAAAAAAAAATGTTTTGCACATCTTCCTCTCTAAAGAATTTATGATTGTAATACAGTTGTGTTCAAAATTATTCAACCCCCACTGAAATTGAGTGTTTCGGCCAGTTTGACATTGATTTTGATCATTTCAGTCATCTTGTTTACAATTAAATCAAAGAGGCACTTGTAAGTCAGACAAATATAACCTAACATTTATAATGAAATAACCACAAATGTCTTTTCTGTGCTCACATCATTATCAGTTTTATTCAACCCCAAGTGACATTCAATCTTAGTACTTAGTACAACATCCTTTTCCAGTTATAACAGCTTTTAAACGTTAAGCATAGCTTGACACAAGTGTCTTGCAGCAATCTACGGGTATCTTCGCCCATTCTTCACATTCTCAGGCTTGAGCGCTGTCGCATTCTTCTTTAACCACATTCAGTCACATTCTTAGGCTTGCGCGCTGCAACTGCTTTCTTTAACCACTTGAAGACCACAGGTTTATACCCCCCTAGTGACCAGGCCCTTTTTTACAATTCTGCACTACACTACTTCCACTGTTTATTGCTCGGTCATACAACTTACCACCCAAATTAATTTTACCTCCTTTTCTTCTCACTAATAGAGCTTTCATTTGGTGGTATTTCATTCTTGCTGACATTTTTACTTTTTTTGATAATGCAAGAAGCGTATATTTATTGGTTTGGGTAAAAGTTTTAGCGTTTACAAACTATGGTGCAAAAAAGTGAGTTTCCGCACTTTGATTTTCTGAGCACCTGTACTGTTTCCTGACGCACTACAATGCCCAGACAGTAGAAACACCCCATAAATGACCCCATTTCGGAAAGTAGACAGCCTAAGGTATTGACTGAGGGGCATAGTGAGTTCATGGAATTTTTTTATTTTTTGTCACAAGTTAGCGGAAAATGAATTTTTTTTTTCAAAAAATATTATTTTCCGCTAACTTGGGTCAAAAAATAAAAACTTCCATGAACTCACTATGCCCCTTATCGAATAACTTGGGGTGTCTACTTTCTAAAATGGGGTCACTTGTGAGTTTTTTCCACTGCCCTGGCATTTGAGGGTCTCCGCAATCATTACCCGTATGGCTAGAATTAGGAGTTTTTGCTATGCTCCTTATATTGACCATACGTGTAATGAGATTTTTTTTTTCCGTTCAGCCGCTGGGCTGAAAGAAAAAAATGAACGGCACAGATTTCTTCATTCACATTGATCAATGTGGATGAAAAATCTCTAAAAAATGTGCAAAAAAAAAAAAAAGAGGGGAAAGCTGTAAAGCTGCTATCGCTAAGGGACCCTTAGGCCTCATTCACACGTCCGCAATTCTGTTCCGTAAAATTTTGCGGAACAGAATTGTAGATACATTCAATTCTATGGGTACAGACTTTGTCCCGCTCGGATCCGGAATTGCGGATCTGCACGCCTGGATCCGCAAAAATATAGAACATGTCCAATTCTTGTCCGCAGTTGCGGACAAGAAAAGGCATTTTCTACATAGTTCTGGCAATGTGCGGATCTGCAAAATGCGGAAAGCACATTGCCGGTGTCCGTATTTTGCGTCTGAACTTTACTTATGTTTGCCCTGGTGGTCCCAGACAAATGGACCACCAGAGGAGCAGACAGCAGGCATATCAGGCGCTGTTTACAAAACAGCGTCTGATATGCGTTTAAATGCGTTTCTTTTCGCATCTACAGCCTGCCATCGCATGATCAGCGCTGGCAGGCTGTAGTTTCAGTTGTCCCAGTTACGATCGCATGAGCAGCGCACGCACGCGCGCGCTCATGCGAAATCTGAGGTCTCACGAGATGACGCCAATAGGCTTGAGTGAGGCCTGAGAGAGCCGCCGCGCTGACGCCTATCGGCGTTAGCATGGCGGCAAGTGGTTAAGTCCCACCAGAGGTTCTTAGTTGGATTTAAGTCTGGTGTCTGTGATGGCCACTTCAAAATGTTCCAGCCTTTAATCTGCAACCATGCTCTAGTGGACTTGGAGGTATGCTTGGGATCATTGTCCTGTTGAAAGGTCAACATCTCCCAAGCCTCAGGTTTGTGACGGACTGCCTCACATTTTCATCCAATATCTCCTGGTACTGAAGAGAATTCATGGTACCTTACACGCTGAAGCTTCCCTGTACCTGTAGAAGAAAAACAGCCCCAAAGCATGATTGACCCCCACTATGCTTCACTGTAGGCAAGGTGTTCTTTTCTTCATAGGTCTTGTTCTTCCTCCTCCAAACACAGCGTTGATCCATGGGCCCAAACAGTTCTAATTTTGTTTCATCAGTCCACAGAACACTTTTGTGGTTTGTCCGGATGACTTTTGGAATACTGCAGTTGACTCTTCTTATTCTTTGGAGACAGCAAGAGGGTGCGCCTGGGAGTTCTGGCATGGAGGCCTTCATTACGCAGTGTGCGCCTTATTGTCTGAGCCGAAACTTCAGTACCCGCATCTGACAAATCTTTTTTCAGTTCCTCAGCAGTCACACGGGGACTTTTCTCCACTTTGCGCTTCAGGTAGCACACAGCAGTCGTGCCACGACCAGGTAGCGTTTCAACAGTTCCCTTTGCCTTGAATTTGCGAATGATGCTTCCTATGGTGTCTCTTGGTATGTTTAACATCTTTGCAATCTTCTTATAGCCATTGCCCTTCCTGTGAAGAGAAATCACCTCTTCTCTTGTCTTCCTGGACCATTCTCTTGACTTCACCATGTTTGTAAACACACCAGTAAATGTCTAGAAGGAGCTGAGTATCACAGTCATTTTAAATCTGCCTAATTGGTGCTTATTATGCTTGATTGCTGCTCCTTGACATCCACAGGTGTTTTCAATGCCTGATCGAAAACACTTGAATGAACCTCTGTTCTTAAGATTGGTAGTCATTAAGGGGTTGAATAATTGGGTCAATGAAGAAATCACAAAAAAACATTTAATAATGTATTACAAAAACAATTGATGTCATTTTAGTTGCATTTGGTTCTTTAAAAAGTCCTTGTAAGATTTCATTCTGAACACAATTACAAATGTACACTAAATTCCTAAAACCCTTTTACAGCATTGGGGGTTGATTAATTTTGAACACAACTGTAAATCTGATTTTTCTCAGACAATTCAGATCAAACTCTGAATTGTTAGAACTGACAATATTTTTCTGAACTTGTTGCTAACAATTTTCAACCCACAAATTTTGTTCTATTATTCCACACGCTGAGTAACAGGCCAATGGACAAATTGTCATTGATCTATTACCCTGATCTTCTCAGGTTTTCTGTCCCAGAAAAGCTCAGCTAGTTATCTTCTTGACGAAGAAGAATTCATTCACAAGCTTTAAGTCTCTTTTCAGATGCAGTGACAAAAATGTTTATGGAGAGCTCCTGTCCATGTCACAGATGAATAAAAAATGTATTTCTGGGTAGACATACCATTGAAATACCAAGAAATATTTAGAATTACAAGTTCTCTACTTGTGTTGCAGATTGAAAAATCCGGTATGTGACATAAATTGGACACTGAAATAATAATATTTACCTATTGGCAAGTACCATGCACTTTGCCCATGTTAAGTGTATGGTACCATATGCATTTATTGGCTTGCATTGCACTTGACACAGATGGAAATCATGGACTACTTCAAAAACAAAATTTCATTAATGACTTCCTGTAGGTCTACATGCAAATGAAAAACATTATAATGCTTATTGTGGCAACTAGTGGTCATCATTAGAGATGAACAAAGTATAAAAATTGGATTTGTCTGCTTTGCTGAATTTTACAAAAAAATTTGCTCTGTGAAGAATTACTTTGTCACAAAGCGCATTTCTTTGTAAGTAGTGGGTGCAACGTCAGGGAACGGCGATTGCGCCGCCACCTGTCATTGTGCCCCTCAGATTCTGTGTTCATAGCTGATTGCGGCATCTGATATTAACCCATTCAAGCGACAGCCAGTTTGGACCAAATGCGGAGCCTCATTTTTCAAATCTGACATTTGTCAGTTTATCTGGTAATAACTTTGGGACATTTTAACTTATTCAAGCCATTCTAAGACTGTTTTCTCGTGACACATCATGCTTCATGCTAGTGGTAAATCTGAGTTGATAGGTTTTAACTTTATACATAAAAAATAAAAATGTGCATAAAATTTGGAAAATTAGTTTTTTTAGAAATTAAAATGTATCAGCTTCAAAGACAAATAGTGATAATTCATAACATAGTTATTACGTAACATTCCCCATATGTCTACCATATTTTGGCATCATTTTGCATTTGTCATTTTATTTTTTCAGGAAGTTAGAAGGCTTAGAAGTTGAGAAGCAAATTTTTAAATTTTTAAGAAAATTGCCCAAACCCAATTTTTAAGGACCAGTTCAGTTATAAAGTCACTTTGTGGGGCTTACATAGTAGAAACCACCCATAAATGACCTCATTTTAGAAACAACACCACTCAGGCTATTTAAAACTGATTTTACAAACTGTGTTAACCCTTTAAGTGTTCCATAAGAATTTAAGGAAAATGGAAGGGAAATGTTAAAATTTCTATTTTTTTGTGCAGATTTTCCATTTTAATTAATTTTTCATGTAACACAGCAAGGGTTAACAGCCAAACAAACCTCAATATTTATTACCGTGATTCTGCAGTTTGCAGAAACACCCCGTATGTGGTTGTAAACTGCTGTACGGGCACACGGCAAGGCGCAGAAGGAAAGAAGTGATATATTGTTAACGGAGGGCAGATTTTGCTGGAATGGTTTTCAGGAGCTGTGTCACATTTGAAGAGACCTTGAGAAACCCTTAGAAAGAATACCCCAAAAAGTGACTCCATAATGGAAACTACACCCCTCAAGGAATAAACCTAGGGTTGAAGTAAATGTTTTCACCCAACAATTGTTTTTTATAGAATTTAGAAACACATGGCTGTGAAAATGAAAAATTAACTTTTATTTCCAATATAATGTTGTTTTAGCGCCAATTTCTTTTATTTTTACAAGGGATAACAGGAGAAAATACACCCCACTATTTTTTATCAATTTTTTGCTGAATATGGTTACACCATATATGTGGTCGCAAACTGCTGCAACATTCTGAAGAGATGAAGCTGCATTAGGATTTTCTAACATGTCATTTTCTGAAATTGTTTTTAGTGGCCATAACATTTTTTTTTCACCAATATAGCTGTGTGGGGGCTTGTTTTTCGCAGCACGGGTTCTAGTTTTTGTTGGTATCATTTTGAGGTATACATCTTTTTGATCACTTTTTATAAAAAAAATATAGTGAAATGGGTAAAATGGCAATTATGTCAGTGTTTTTTATTTTTTATAGGGTTCCTCTTGTGGTAAATATTATATAATTATTTTATTCTGTGGGTTGATATGGGTATGGCGATACCAAATTTCTATTTTTTTATGGTTTATTACTTTTTCAGCATAAAATCCTCATTGTGTTAAAAATAAATATATTGTACATTGCCATAAAAAGTAGCTATGTGGGGGCTTGGTTTTTCCGCAACAAACTGTGTTTTTATTGGTATCATTTTGGGGTACTTACTAGGGTTGAGCGAACCGGAACTGTATAGTTCGGGTTTGTACCAAATTTTGGGGTGTTCATGACACGGACCCGAAGATTCATGTAAAAGTTTGTGTTCGGTGTTATACTACTGGCCCTAAGAGGCCATCACAGCCATGCCTACTATTGGCATGGCTGTGATTGGCCAAGTGCAGCATATGACCCTGCTTCTATTTAAGCTGGAGTCACGTAGAGCCGCACGTCACTCTGATCTGATTAGTTTAGGATAGGATGCAGCTGCTGTGAGGGCGATAGTAGGCAGGGAAAACTCAGCAAAAACACCTAATGAAGTAATTGATCTACAGCTGTAAATCATTAAACGTCTGCTAGTTAATTGCTCACTGGTTTTTAGGCTGCCCAGCACGTTTTTCTGTCACTTTTTCTCGGGTGATCAGCTACCATTTTGTGTCTTGTGGTGCACCAGCACAAGCTGCCACCAAATCCATCAATCCATCAATAGTAGTCATTTTTTATTTATTTTTTTTGCTATATCCTACATCAGGAGCTTGGCTATGCTTATTGTCACCCCTAGAAACTCAGGATAGAATTTTCTATATTTTATTGAGAGGTGAAATTCACTTCATAAAATAGCAATCCTCTAATCCTGGTGTTCCAGCTGTGGCTAGCCAAGTTTAATAGTGTCCAGCAAAAGATATATTTTATTCTGGGGTGGAAATCAATTGCCAAAATAGAAATCCCTAAATCTGGTATTCCAGCTGTGACTAGCCAAGTGAAATACTGTCTGCTGTCTGGGAAAGGATATATTTTTTTCTGTGGTGAAATTCAATTGCCAAAATATCAATACCGCAAATCTGGTGATCCAGCTGTGGTTGGCAAAGTTTAATAGTGTTCGGCAAAGGATATGTTTTTCTGGGGTAAGGTTCAATTTTCAAAATAGCAATACCGTAGATCAGTGGTTTCAGCTGTCGCTGGCCAAGTTTAATAGTGTCCGGCAAAGGATAGATTTTTTCTGGGGTGAAATTCAATTGCTAAAATAACAATACCGAAAATCTGGAGTTCCAGCTTAGGCTGGCCAAGTTTAATAGCGTCCGGCAAAGGATATATTTTGTTCTGGGGTGAAATTCAATTGCCAAAATAGCAATACTGTAAATTAGTGGTTTCAGCTGTGGCTGGCAAAGTTTAATTAGCGTCTGGCAAAGTATATATCTTTTTCTGGGGTGAAATTCAATTACCAAAATAACAATACCGTAAATCAGTGGTTTCAGCTGTGGCTGGACAAGTTTAATTGCGTCCGGCAAAGGATAGATTTTGTTCTGGGGTTAAATTCAATTGCCAAAATAGCAATACCGTAAATAAGTGGTTTCAGCTGTGGCTGGCCAAGTTAAATTGCATCCGGCAAACTATATATTTTTATTATGGGGTGAAATTCAATTGCCAACATAGCAATACCGTAAATCTGGTGTTTCAGCTGTGGCTGGCCAAGTTTAATAGTTTCTGTCAAAGGATAGATTTTGTTCTGGGTTTAAATTCAATTGCCAAAATAGCAAAACCGTAAATCAGTGGTTTCAGCTGTGGCTGGCCAAGATTAATTGCGTCCAGCAAAGGATATATCTTTTTCTGGGGTGAAATTCAATTGCCAAAATAGCAATACCAGTAAATCAGTGGTTTCAGCTGTGGCTGGACAAGTTTAATTGCGTCCGGCAAAGGATAGATTTTGTTCTGAGGTTAAATTCAATTGCCAAAATAGCAATACCGTAAATAAGTGGTTTCAGCTGTAGCTGGCCAAGTTAAATTGCATCCGGCAAACTATATATTTTTTATTCTGGGGTGAAATTCAATTGCCAACATAGCAATACCGTAAATCTGGTGTTCCAGCTGTGGCTGGCCAATTTCATTAGTTTCCAGGAAAGGATATATTTTGTTCTGGGGTGAAATTCATTTGCAAAATTAGCAATCCCTAAATCTGGTCTCCCAGCAGTGGCTGGCCAAGTTTAATAGTGTCCGGCAAAGAATAATTTTTTTTTCTGGGGTGAAATTCAATTGTCAAAATAGCAATATCATAAATCAGTGGTTTCAGCTGTGGCTAACCAAGTTTAATAGTGTCCAGCAAAGGAAATATTTTGTTCTGGGGTGAAATTCAATTGCCAAAATAGCAATACCCAAAATCTGGTGTTCCAGCTGTTGCAGGCCAAGTTCAATAGTGTCCGGCAATGGATATCTTTTATTCTGGGGTGAAATTCAATTGCCAAATTAGCAATACCGTAAATCTGGTGTTCCAGCTGTGGCTGGCCAAGTTTATTAGTTTCCGGCAAAGGATATATTTTGTTCTGGGGTAAAATTCAATTGCCAAAATAGCAATCCCTTAAATCTGGTGTCCCAGCAGTGGCTAACCAAGTTTATTAGTGTATGGCAAAGGATATATCTTGATCTGGGGTGAAATTTGCCAAAATAGCAATACCCAAAATCTGGTGTTCCAGCTGTGGCTGGCCATGTTTAATAGTGTCCGGAAAAGGATATCTTTTGTTCTGGGGGAAATTCAATTGCCAAAATAGAAGTACCGTAAATCTGGTTTTCCAGCTGTGTCTGGCCAAGTTTAATAGTGTCCGGCAAAGTATAGTTTTTTCTGGGGTGAAATTCAATTGCCAAAAAGCAATACTGTAAATCAGTGGTTTCAGCTGTGGTTGGCCAAGTTTACTAGTGTCCCGTAAAGGATATATTTTATTCTGGCGTAAAGTTCAATTGCCAAAATAGCAATACCATAGATCAGTGGTTTCAGCTGTAGCTGAACAAGTTTAATAGTGTCTGGCAAAGGAAATATTTGGTTCTGGGGTGAAATTCAATTGACAAAATAGCAAACCCATAAATCTGGTGTTCCAGCTGTGGCTGACCAAGTTTAATAGTTTCCGGCAAAGGATAGATTTTCTTCTGTGGTTAAATTCAGTTGCCAATATAGCAATACCGTAAATCTGGTGTTCCAGCTGTGGCTTGCCAATTTCATTAGTTTCCGGGAAAGGATATATTTTGTTCTGGGGTGAAATTCAATTGTGAAAATAGCAATACCATAAATCAGTGGTTTCAGCTGTGGCTAACCAAGTTTAATAGTGTCCGGCAAAGGAAATATTTTGTTCTGGGGTGAAATTCAATTGCCAAAATAGCAATACCCAAAATCTGGTGTTCCAGCTGTTGCAGGCCAAGTTTAATAGTGTCCGGCAAAGGATATCTTTTATTCTGGGGTGAAATTCAATTGCCAAGATAGAAATACCGTAAATCTGGTGTCCCAGCAGTGGCTGGCCAAGTTTAATAGTGCCCGGCAAATCATAGATGTTGTTCTGGGGTGATATTCAATTGTCAAAATAGCATTACCATAAATCTGGTGTTCCAGCTGTTCATGGCCAAGTTTAATTGTGTCCGGCAAAGGATAGTTTTTTTCTGGGGTTAAATTCAATTGCGAAAATAGCAATACTGTAAATCAGTGGTTTCAGCTGTGGCTGGCCAAGTTTACTAGTGTCCGGCAAAGTATGTATTTTCTTTTGTGGTGAAATTCAATTGACAAAATAGCAATACCAGTAAATCAGTGGTTTCAGCTGGGGCTGGTCAAGTGTAAATCTGTCTGTAAAGGGTATATTACACTATGCGTGTTACCGTCTAAATACAAGACCTGATAAATAAATCCTCTATATTTGCACATGCTACCGTGCATCTCCAAGTGTATTTTTTTCTGTAAAAGGGTATATTACATTAAGTGTTAAAATACAAGTGCTGAAATCATAATCCTCTACATTTTCACACACTATTGTGCATCTCATAGTCCATTTCTGTCCGTAAAAGGGCATATTACAGACTCAAGGTGTAAATACAAGTGCTGATAGGGTCATCCTCAATAACTGCATACACTACAGTGCATCTCCAAGTGTATTTCTTTCCCTAAAAGGGTATATTACACTAAGTGTTAAATTACAAGTGCAGAAAGCATAATCCTCTACATTTGCACACACTATTGCACATCTCCAAGTGTATTTCTGTCCGTAAAAGGATTCCTTTCATCCAGGGCTTAAATACTAGGCCTTCAATTGATATTCCCTTAATCTGTGGTTTCTGCTGTGCCTATATTAGTGTAATAAGTTACATAAATAGATAGTAAGATAGTGTTAGGTTCCTGTAAAAAAGGCCTGAATTTAAACTCAATAGATTGGGCCAAATATTTTTTTCTTATTGTGGTGAACTGTAACAATGAGGAAAACATATAGTAAGGTAAGCGGACATGGTCGTGGTGGTGTTAGTGTACCCTATGGTGCTGGGAGAGGACCTGGCAGTTTTTTCACAGCCACAAAAATTAGTGAACCAACTACCTCAGGTAACAGTACCTGCCAGAATTTACAGCGATATCTGGTGGGGCCCAATGCCGTTCTAAGGATGGTAAGGCCTAAGCAAGAACAGGCGCAAGTCAATTGGGTGGCTGACAGTAGATCCAGCACGTTCACAACATTATCTCCCACCAATTCTTCTGCAAAAGAACACAGGTGGCGCCTGAAAACCAAGACCATCAGTCTGTCACATCACCCCCATGAATATCAGGCAAACTGTCTGAGCCTCAAGTTATGCAGCAGTCTCTTATGATGTTTGAAGACTCTGCTGGCAGGGTTTCTCAAGGAATCCACCTAGCCCTTCCCCAGCGGTGGAAGACATAGAAACCACTGACACACAACAACGTATGTTTCCTGATGATGAGGACATGGGAATACCACCTCATCGGAGTCCGCACATCTCTGATGATGACGAAACACGTGTGCCAACTGCTGCGTCTTTCTGCAGTTTGCCGACTGAACAATCGGTCAGAGAAGTAGACTAAGTGGAAAACTATGCAGGGGATCATGAGGTCCTAGACCCCACATGGAATGAAGGTCATGCCACTAACTTTCATAGTTCAGAGGAAGAGGCAGTGGTGAGACCGAGCCAACAGCGTAGCAAAAGAGGGAGTAGGGTGCAAAAGCAATACAGCCGCCGCCAAGAGAGTTCGCCTGCTACTGGCCACCTCCACCAGGGACCAAGCACCCCAAAGGCAGCTTCAAGTAGTTCCCTGGCATGGCACTTCTTCAAACAATGTGCTGACGACAAGACCCGAGTGGTTTGCATGCTGTTCAATCAAAGCCTGAAGCGAGGCATTAACGTTCTGAACCTTAGCACAACCTGCATGACCAGGCATCTACATGCAAAGCATGAACTGCAGTGGAGAAAACACCTTAAAAGCATGGAACTCACTCATGCTCCTCCTGCTCCCTCAGCCTCTTCCTCTGCCTCGGGAGGAACGTTGGCACCTGCCGCCCAGCAAACAGAGAATGTGCCACCAACACCACCACCTGCGCCACCAAGCATCTCCACCATGTCACACGACAGTGTTCAGCTCTCCATCTCACAAACCTTGGAGAGAAATCGTAAAATCCAACCTAGCCACCCTCGAGTCCTGGGCCTGAATGCCAGCATTTCTAAACTAGTGGCTTTTGAAATGCTGTCATTCAGGCTTGAGACAGCTTCAATCTGCTGATGGCGGTGGCTGTCCCACAGTATGTTGTTCCCAGCCGCCACTACTTCTCCAAGACAGCCGTGCCTTCCCAGAACAACCAAGTATCCGATAAAATCAAGTGTGCACTGCGCAACGCCATCTGTGGCAAGGTCCACCTAACCACAGATACGTGGACCAGTAAGCACGGCCGGGGACGCTATATCTCCCTAACTGCACACTGGGTAAATGTAGTGGCGGCTGGGCCCCAGGCTGAGAGTTCCTTGGCGCACGTCCTTCCGCGCCAAGGATTGCAGAGCATCATTCTTTGCCCCCTTTTGAATCCTCCTCCTACTTGGCTTCCTCCTCCTCTTCTTCCACCTGCTCATCCAGTCAGCCACACACCTTCACCACCAACTTCAGCACAGATCGGGGTAAACGTCAGCAGGCCATTCTGAAACTCATATGTTTGGGGGACAGGCCCCACACCGCGCAGGGAGTTGTGGCTGGGTATAGAACAACAGACCGACGAGTAGTTGCTGCCGGTGGGCCTCAAGCCCGGCCTGGTGGTGTGCGATAATGGGTGAAATCTCGTCGCAGCTCTGGGATTAGCCGGTTTGACGCACATCCCTTGCCTGGCGCATGTGCTGAATTTGGTAGTGCAGAAGTTCATTCACAACTACCCCGACATGTCAGAGCTGCTGCATAAAGTGCAAGATGTCTGTGCGCGCTTCCGGCTTTCACATGCTGCCACTGTTCGCCTGTCTGCGCTACAGCGTAACTTCGGACTTCCCATTCGCAGCCTCATATGCGACGTGCCCACCGGGTGGAACTCCAACTTGCACATGCTAAAGAGACTGTGTGAGCAGCAGCAGGCCATAGTGGAGTTTCAGCTGCAGCACGCACGGGTGAGTCGCACTGCGGAACAGCACCACTTCACCACCAATGACTGGGCCTCCATGCGAGACCTGTGTGCCCTGTTGCGCTGTTTCGAGTACTCCACCAACATGGCTAGTGGCGATGACGCCGTTATCAGCATTACAATACCACTTCTATGTCTACTTGAGAAAACACTTAGGGCAATGATGGAAGAGGATGTGGCTCAGGAGGAAGAAGAGGGGTCATTTTTAGCCCTTTCAGGCCAGTCTCTTAGAAGTGGCTCAGAGGGAGGTTTTTTGCAACAGCAGAGGCCAGGTACAAATTTGACCAGCCAGGGCCCACTACTGGAGGACGAGGAGGTGGATGGGATGAGGATGAAGCATGTTAACAGTGGAGTGGCAACCAACGCAGCACGGGCCCATCACTGGTGCGTGGATAGGGGGAAACGGAGGGGAAACGGAGGACGATGACAATACGCCTCCCACAGAGGACAGCTTGTCCTTACCTCTGGGCAGCCTGGCATACATGAGCGACTACATGCTGCAGTGCCTGCGCTAATGACAGCAGAGTTGCCCACATTTTAACTAGTGCTGACTACAGGGTTGCCACCCTGCTGGATCCCAGATACAAAGACAATGTGCCCACCTTAATTCCTGCACTGGAGCGTGATAGGAAGATGCATGAGTACAAGTGCACGCTGGTAGATGCGCTCCTGAGAGCATTCGCAAATGTCACAGGGCAACAAGTGGAAGCCCAAGGAGAAGGCAGAGGAGGAGCAAGAGGTCACCAACGCAGCTCTGTCACGGCCAGCTCCTCTGAGGGTTAGCATGGCAGAGATGTGGAAAAGTTTTGTCAACACGCCACAGCTAACTGCATGACCACCTGATACGGAACGTGTTAGCAGAAGGCAGCATTTCACTAACATGGTGGAACAGTACGTGTGCACACCCTCCACATACTGACTGATGGTTCGGCCCCATTCAACTTCTGGGTCTCCAAATTGTCCACATGGCCAGAGCTAGCCTTTTATGCCTTGGCGGTGCTGGCCTGCGTTTTGTCTGAACGTGTATTCAGCACGGCAGGGGGCGCTCATTACTGACAAACGCAGCCGCCTGTCCACAGCCAACGTGAGACAAGCTGACGTTCATAAAAATGAACCAGGCATGGATCTCACAGGACCTGTCCATCCCTTGTGCAGAATAGACATTTATAACTTGTACTCCAGGGCACTTCTTTATTGAAACCTCTTTTTTTAATTTTACCATTATTTTATGGGGAAACCCAAAGTTGAATGAACCTCTCCTCCATCTGGGTGCCAGGGGCCTAAATATCTGAAAGTGGCCTTCTCCATTGGTGGGTGACATGAAGCCTGATTCTCTGCTATGGGACCTCTCTCCTCTGTCTGGGTGCTGGGGCCTAAATAACTAAAAGTGGCCTTCTCTGTTGGTGGGTGATATGATGCCTCTTTTGCTGCTATGGGGCCTCTCTCCTCTGTCTGGGTGCCGGGCCTAAATAACTGAAAGTGGCCTTCTCCGTTGTTGGTGACATGATGCCTCTTTTGCTGCTATGGGGCCTCTTCCTCTGTCTGGGTGCACGGGGCCTAACTTTCACGTACTTGCTTGCTGTCTTGGTGGCAGACATTTAACTCTTTTTACTGTCTAATGACCGCCCCATTGTCTGGGTGTCAGGGGCTTATATGTCGTTTAATCATTTGGTTTCTTGGTGGGAGATATTAAACACTTTTTACTGTCTAATGACCGCCCCATTGTCCGGATGTCAGGGGCCTAAATTTTGTTTAATTGTTTGTTGTCTTGGTGGCAGACATTTAACTCTTTTTGCTGTCTAAATACCGCCCCATTTTGTGGGTGTCAGGGGCCTAAATTTCACGTACTTGCTTGCTGTCTTGGTGGCAGACATTTAACTCTCTGTACTGTCAAATGACCGCCCCGTTGTTTCGGTGTCAGGGGCTTATATTTTGTTTACTGGCTTACTGTCTTGGTTGAAGACATTTAACTCTTTTTACTGTCAAATGACTACCCCATTGTGTGAGTGTCAGGTGCCTATATGTCGTTTAATCATTTGTTGTCTTGGTGGGAGATATTAAACTCGCTTTTACTGTCTAATGATCGCCCCATTGTGTGGGTGTCAGGGGCCTAAATTTCATGCACTTGCTTGCTGTCTTGGTTGCAGACATTTTACTCATTTTACTGTCTTATGACCGCCCCATTGTCTGGGTGTCAAGGGCCTAAATTTCATTTAATTGCTTGCTGTCTTGGTGGCAGACATTTAACTTTTTTTTGCTGTCTAATGACCGCCCCATTGTGTGGGTGTCAGGGGCCTAAATTTCACGTACTTGCTTGCTGTCTTGGTGGCATACATTTTATTATTTTTACTGTCTAATGATCGCCCCATTGTCTGGGTGTCAGGGGCCTAAATTTCGTTTAATTGCTTGTTGTCTTTGTGGAAGACATTTAACTCTTTTTGCTGTCTAATGCCCACCCCATTGTCTGGGTGTCAGGGACCTAAATTTCACGTACTTGCTTGCTGTCTTGGTGGCAGACATTTAACTCTTTTTACTGTCTAATGACCGCCCCATTGTCTGGGTGTCAGTGGCCTAAATTTCATTTAATTGCTTGCTGTCTTGGTGGCAAACATTTAACTATTTTTGCTGTCTAATGACCGCCCCATTGTGTGGATGTCAGGGGCCTAAGTTTCACGTACTTGCTTGCTGTCTTGGTGGCAGACATTTTACTCATTTTACTGTCTAATGACCGCCCCATTGTCTAGGTGTCAGGGGCCTAAATTTAATTTATTTGCTTGCTGTCTAATGACCGCCCCATTGTGTGGATGTCAGGGGCCTAAATTTCACGTACGTGTTGCTGTCTTGGTGGCAGACATTTAACTCTGTTTACTGTCAAATGACCGCCCCATTGTGTGGTTGTCAGGGGCCTATATTTCGTTTACTTGCTTACTGTCTTGGTGGGAGACATTTAACTCTTTTACTGTCAAATGACTGCCCCATTGTGTGAGTGTCAGTGGCCTATTTTTTCGTTTAATTGCTTGCTGTCTTGGTGGGAGACATTAAACGCTTTTTACTGTCAAATGACCTCTCCTCTGCCCGGGTGTCAGGGGCCTATATAAATGATACACAAACACACCAATAGCTGATCTCAGGGAGACCAGCCACAAAAAACACTGCAGAGCCTCATTTAAGAGTCTCAACACAGCAATCCGAAGTGCAAAGCTCCCAGGGAAACAGCAATATGCAAAATAAATGTAGAGCCCCAGTTATGGGTCTACAACACAATGAAATCCAGATATCCCTCAAAGGAAGGAAAACCGAGCAAAGGGGTGTCTCCATTACAGAGATCACCAAATCCACCAAATCCAATCTTGATTTATGTCAAGATCCCGCTTTTTTACAAGCTTTAAGGATGTGACGATGAAAACCTAAGCCAGTTATCCATCCACAGACAGCTGTTTCGGGGTGTTGCCCCTCATCAGTGCGGAGTAGGATTCTGGCTAACTGGGAGCAATGCCTTGGAGACTATTAAAACACAACAATAGCTGATCTCAGGAAGACCAGCCACAAAAACACCATGGAGCCTCATTTAAGAGTCTCAACACAGCAATCCGAGCGCAAGCTCCCTGGGAGCTCCCTGGGATAATGTCCTCTTCCATTGCAGGTTGACCTGAGGCCTGTATTGCTGTTATGGGACCGCTCTCCTCTTTGCGAGTGCCATGGCCGTTAGTCTGTGAATGAGGCCTGTGGCACTGCAGGCAGACATGAATCCTTTTTGGCTGTGATGAGAACTTCAACTCCCATAGCATTCCCACGTGACCCCACCTCAACCTCCTATTCAAACTCCTCCTCCTCCAAGTTGCCAATTGATATTGTTTAATTTTTATTTATTTTATTTTATTTTAATTTATTTCCCTATCCACATTTGTTTGCATGGGATTTACCTACATTTTGCTGCCTTTTGCAGCCCTCTAGCCCTTTCCTGGGCTATTTTACAGCCTTTTTAGCACCCAAAAGTTTAGGTCCCCATTGACTTCGGGTCGAGTTCGGATCCCGAACCCAAACATTTTTGGCCGAACTTCTCGAACCTGAACATTCAGGTGTTCGCTCAACTCTAGTACTTACGACCTTTTCACTTGTTATTTATATTTTTGTAGAGGTGAGGTGACAAAACAGTAATTTCGTCATTGTTTTTTACAATGTTTCTTTATGTCGTTCACTGCACGGTATTAGTAACATAGCTTTTTTAGATCAGGTTGTTTTGGATGCGGTGATATCAATTATGTGTAGTTTTTTATTTTTTATTTTTTAATGACTTCTAAATGAACGGATATGAGAAAAGACAATTTTTATTCATTTTTTTACCTTTTTTATGCTTTTTAACTTTTTTTACATCTTTTTTTTATCAAGACCCATTTGGATATTGAAGATCCAGGGGGCCTGATGGCTATACAGTGCATTGTAATAGTCATCTATTGCAATGCACAAGTATAGTCAGAGTTACAGTTACACTAAGGCTGATCAGACCCTCAGAGTTTTTAAAAAGTTGCATATCATAAATGAGACAAAGGTGTTCTAATCTGAAATTTTGACCCACTTTTCACGCCACTTCTAAAAGTTGTGAGGCTCACTAAATGTCGCAAAATTTGATCAAGCGCTCCAAAAAATATGCACCATATGTCGTTCTTACACAGGCATAATTTGCTTTGATAAATGACCCACATTTTTTACACACAGTTTGCACCTTTTAACTGAGCTACCACACATTAATCTAGATAGATAGATAGATAGATAGATAGATAGATAGATAGATAGATATAAATGAGAGAGAGAGAGAGAGAGATGAGACAGATAGATATGAGACAGATAGACCGATATAGTTAGTGTGAAAACCTGGGGTCACTTAGCTCTCCAAGGACACTGTCTTCTCAGCTTAGACTGTTGGCACACCTCAAGAAGTCACTACAACATTTCAGATTTGGGTGCAAACTGGCCACAACCAGCTTTATTGTCACTTTTATAGGTATCAAAACATAACCTATAAACATAAATCCTCAACTAACTACACAGTAGTTTTCCCTCTCTATCGGGTTCTGGGTCTTCCACCCAGCTCCCAAAAACATCATTCAGTGCTTACCCCACACATTGTTAGAGGGTCCAGGCTCTCACAGGCCTTGGCACAACCTGCTACTTCCCCAGACGGGGAGCCCTGATTGAGGAGCTCAGCCCACAAGTACCTGAGCTCCTCAGCTGACTGCTAATTACCTTCATTACCAGCCTAGCTGCTGCAGACAGTAGGAAAAACCTATTTTCCCAGTCTTTTTCTTCTCATCCAGCTTCCTCCAGGTGAGATACACCATATGAACCACTACAGGACCGCCTAACGCACGGATGTGGGCGGTCCTGTAGCTGAGTGGACGCATCAGCGCGTCATCTCGCGAGATGCGAGATTTCACGCTGATGCCGCCGCGCATGCGCACTGAGCGGCGGTAAAAAGTTAGATTAGAAGTTCAAGTATAGGTCACCAGCCTGCCAACCAATGATCATCGCTGGCAGGCTGATGATTTTTTTAAAAAAGAATCGCAAGCCATTTAGCACATATATTTATAAATATAATGTGTTAAATGGCTTCTGTGCCCTCTCCTGGGTCCTTTTCGTCGGTTGGACCCAGGAGAGAGCACACATCTACTGTAAGTACACCAAGCACCACACTTCAGGCCCTGATCACCCCCCATCACCCCAATTAACCCCTTGATCACCCATTTTAATCACCTGTCAATCACTAGTGAAAGGAAAAAAAGTGATCAGTGTAAACTGTCACTTCTTTTTTTTCACTGGTATTGACTGCTAGGTTTAGGTTAGTTTAGGTCCCTTTGGTAGGTAGTTAGCTTCCGTTAGCGCCCAGCCTACCGCACCACAGTCACCGATTCGCTGATTAGCGTAGCACTAATCAGCATTTGTACTTTTATAGTATCTGTAAGTGATCAGAACTGATCACGGTCAGATCTATAATAGTATTACTGTCACTTTAGCTCGCCCCCCACCCAAAACGCAGTGTTTGCCCGATCAGGCATGATCGGTCGCCCACACGTGCGTTCACCCACGCCTAACTCCGCCTCAGTGACAAAAATATATATTTTTGTATCACTGCACAATCACTTCATAGCGCTGCGGCGATAAAAAAATCAGTTTTGATCTTTTTTATCAATCGCAGCGGCTTCTGTACTTCGCTAGCCTCCCATTTGTAAGACAGGCTTGCTCTTTTTCTTGGGTAGTCTCAGGGAATACCCCCTAAATTTTGTCGCCCAAATGTCAAATAAGGGGTATTCTCCTGAAGAGGCCTACAGGATTCTGACCCAGTCGGATGAGGAATGGGAACCCTCATCTGACGAATCTAGCGTGTCAGAATACGAACCTGTAGAAAGCATTGGCAGTCTGACCCAAAGTTCGGACGAGGAGGTTGAGGTCCCTGATAGCACCAGGCGTACCCGGCCCTGTGTCGCTAGACCGCAGGTAGCGCAGGATCCGTTTCAAGGGCAGCAGAGTGGGGCTGGCGCTGCCGGATTACGTGGTGAGGCATACACCAGCAGCGCAGCCCATCCTGGACCTTCTACCAGCACTGAAGTACAACATGGTGAAGTGGCGAGCACCAGAAGGGCAGTTGAAGCTGGTACGGTGGCACGTGCAGTAATTCCCCCGTCGCAGCCACCGCGCAGACAGGCCCATAGAGCCCTTAGAGTCCCTGAGGTGCTGGCAAACCCTGATTGGCAGCCCCCAACTTCAGCCGCACCAGTAGTTCCCCCTTTCACTGCCCAGTCAGGAGTTCGGGTGGAGACGGCTCAGATAGGATCGGCGCTGGGGTTTTTTGAGCTATTCTTCACTGCGGAGCTCTATGACTCTTCGTGGCAGAAACAAATCGGTATGCCACTCAATTTATAAACGCCAACCCGGGAAGCTCTTATGCCCAGCCTTTCCGGTGGAAACCGGTCCAAGTTTCCGAATTTAAAACTTTTCTGGGCCATCTCCTCAACATGGGCCTAACCAAAAAGCATGAATTGCGGTCATATTGGTCCACGAACCCAATTCATCACATGCCCATGTACTCTGCTGCCATGTCCAGGACACGTTTTGAGACCATCCTGTGTTTCCTGCACTTTAGCGACAACACCACCTCCCGTCCCAGAGGCTACCCAGCTTTTGACCGGCTCCACAAAATTCGGCCCCTCATAGACCACTTCAACCAGAAATTTGCAGATTTGTATTCCCCCGCACAAAACATCTGCGTAGACGAGTCCCTAGTACATTTCACCAGGCGCCTTGGCTTCAAACAGTACATCCCAAGCAAGCGCGCCCGGTATGGGGTCAAATTGTATACGCGCTGTTAAAGGGCCACAGGCTATACACACAAATTTCGGATCTATGAGGGAAAAGATCAGACCCTGGAGCTGGTCGGTTGCCCTGACTACCTGGGGAGCAGTGGGAAGATAGTCTGGGACTTGGTGTCACCATTATTCGGCAAGGGGTACCATCTTTATGTGGACAATTTTTACACAAGTGTGCCCCTCTTCAGGCATTTGTTCCTAGAACAGATTGGCTGCTGTGGTACCACGCGACCTAGTTGCCGGGGCTTCCCCAATGGCTCCTTACCACCTGTCTCGCAAGGGGAGAGGGCTGCCTTGTGCAACCAAGAACTGCTTGCGGTGAAATGGAGAGACAAGCGTGACGTTTACATGCTCTCCTCCATTCACGCAGACACGACAGTCCAAATTGAACGGGCAACCAGTGTCATTGAAAAGCCCCTCTCGGTCCACGACTATAATTTGCTCATGGGAGGGGTGGACTTTAATGACCAGATGTTGGCCCCGTATTTGCTTTCCCGCAGGACCAGATGCTGGTATAAGAAGGTGTCTGTATATTTAATTCAATTGGCTATATATAATAGTTTTGTTCTCTACAGTAAGGCTAGGAGAACAGGATCCTTACTCAAATTTCAGGAAGAGATCATCGAGAACCTCCTGTATCCAGGAGGTTCTGTGGCCTCAACAACCAGTGTAGTGAGCCGTCTACACGGCGGCCTCAACCCAACCGTCATCCCGAAAAAGATGTAGTGTCTGTAGCAGGAGTGGAATAAGGCGTGACACCCTATTTCTGTCCTGACTGTCCTGACCACCCTGCTCTATGCCTAGGGAAGTGTTTCCCGAAGTACCACACTCAGGTACACTTAGGGACATAGGGACAGCACAACACAGATAGTTTATCCACTCTAGGGTCTCTCAGGATACTAGGTTTTGAGAGACCCTAAGGCCTCTTGCACACGAACGTGTGCACCCCGTGCCCGTGCTGCGGCCCGCAATGCTCGGGCACCAGCCATGGGGCAGCCGCAGCGGATCGCGGACCCATTTACTTGAATGGGTCTGCGATCTGCCCGTTCCGCAAAAAGATAGGACATGTTCTATCTTTTTGCGGAGCAAAGTACGGAACGGAACACCGCGAAGCACTCCTTAGTGTTCCGTTCCGTCATTCCATTCGCACCGTTCCGCATCTCGGTTTGCGGACCCATTGAAATGAATGGGTCCGCATCCGTGATGCGGAATGGCCACGAATGGTGCCCGTGTATTGCAGATCCGCAAATGCGGTCCGCAATATGGGCACGAGCGCACACGTTCGTGTGCAACAGGCCAAACACATAGGGGTGCTAATGTGCTACAGCAGAAATTTGAAACGGTAGAAACGTCTCCTTTCACTTGGGATAAAGTGCATAATGTACTTCACACCATCTCTGTGTGATTTACACTTTAAACATTGTCCCATGGGAAAGGAGAGGTTTCTGCTAGGAAAATAAAGAGTGAAACGGTTAAATGGTTAAAAATTAAACAGGTAGCAAGGAAAAAAATCTTGAGTTAGTTCAGGTTTTAAAAGTTTTGATCAGGTTTGATAAAAAAGTTTTATTTTCACGTTTTATAAAGTTTGTAACATTCAAGTTTATGAGCCTGCTGCCTGTTTTTCTTCCATTTCCCCCCAACTACCCTTTATTTTCCAGGTAGACCAACGGACCAACCGACGAAAACACTGCAGCACTGATGTGCATTCTGAGAGAAGCATTGCGCTGCTGTCAGAAGACACGTGAAGTCGGTGTATGCGGCGCTGCAAGATGAGTTTTCTCCTCTGCAGTACAGGTACGTTTGCCCAGGCATATGAGCTGAGGAGAGGTGTTGGAGTTCATATGTAGTGTTGAGCGCGAATATTCGAATAGCGAATTTTTATCGCGAATATCGTCACTTCGCTAATTCGCGAATATTTCGAATATAGCGCTATAAATTCGCTATTTAGAATATTCGTTTTTTTGTTTTTTTTTGTTACATTTTTTTCTTTCCCACTTCCCAAAAGTAGTTCTTAACTGTCCTGAGGATCCCTGGCTTCCTGGCTGCTCCAGTCAGTGCCCGTTGCCGCTTCTGCCGACTTCCGTGCTCATGGAGCGTCCCCATCACCATGGGAACTTCTCCATATACTAAAATGTACTGTCGAATTTGAGAATTACGTTGAAATCGCAATGCAATTAATTCAAGTTTTATTAATCGCATTGCGATTACAACTTAGCAGTGCACTGCTATCTTACATATTAGGCTAGAATTAACGAATATGGAATATAGCAGCAGTGCAAAGTAGAAATCGCAATGCGATTACTCCAAGTTACATTAATCGCATTGCGATTTCAATTAGCACTACTATATTCGAATTCATTAACTTCGTTAATTCTAGCAAGCTTACCCATTATAAACCCAGCTTGAAGTTGAAATCGCAATGTGATTAATATAACTTGAATTAATCGCATTGCGATTTCAACAGACATGGTTTACTATGGTTGCTAAAACGAAGATGGAGAATACTTCGTTATCTTTGTTTTGAGGAATATGACGAATACATTCGTCATATTCGCTAATTCTACCAAGCCAACCATAGTAAACCAGGTCTAAGTAGAAATCGCAATGCGATTAATTCAAGTTATATTAATCGCATTGCTATTTCAACGTAATTCTCAAATCCGACAGTACATTTTAGTATGGAGACGTTCTTGGCTTGGTAGAATTAGCGAATATGATGAATGTATTCGTCATATTCCTCAAAACAAAGATAACGAAGTATTCTCCATCTTCGTTTAGCAACCTATTCGTCAACTTAGCTAATTCTAGCAATCAAGTGGGAGGGTTGACTATAGAGACAGCTGTGTTTAATTCGCGATGCGATTATATAATTTTTTTTTTTAATATATAGAATAATTATAATTATTATCAAGTAATATAATTATTCTATTAAATAAAGCAAAGTAATTTAATCGCATAGCGAAATAAACACATCTGTCTCTATAGTCAACCCTCCTATTTGATTGCTAGAATTAGCTGAAATTGACAAATAGGTTGCTAAAACGAAGATGGAGAATACTTGTTATCTTCTTTTTGAGGAATATGACGAATACATTCGTCATATTCGTCATCTTCGCTTTAATTCTAGATATGAAACCAATAGGAAATTAGCCTAAGTTAAAATCGCAATACGCGATTATTTAAATCGCATATTAATCGCGATAACTAGAATAATGATGAATATTCGATTTTGACGAATATGAAACGAATATTCTTTCGAATATTCGCGAATTTCGTCGAAATCGAATATGGCACCTACCGCTCATCACTATTCATATGCTTTGGCAAACACTTTGTATCAAAAATCTGGCAAAGATGTCTTCCTCCACAACGATCGATTGATCAATGTGAATGGAGAAATCATGTTTGCCAGGACATAGGAGCTGAAGTGGGTATGGATGTTTGGGCGGAGCCCTTATATCCTGGCAATCGCCAGGCCCCTCTTTTCTTCTTGCATATTTTTGGCAGAGATTTTTTCATCCACATCGATCGATGCGAATGAGGAAATCTGTGCCGTTTATTTTTCTTTCAGCCCAGAGGCTGAACGGAAAAAATCTCATTACCCGTATGCTCAATATAAGGAGAATAGCAGAAACTCCTAATGCTGGCCATACATGTAATGATTGCGGAGACCCTCAAATGCCATGGCAGTACAAAAACCTCACATGTGACACCATTTTTGGAAAGAAGGCACCCAAGGTATTTGCTGAGGGGCATATTTGAGTCCATGACAGATTGAACTTTTTGTCACAAGTTAGTGGAAAGAGAGACTTTGTGAGAAAAACAAAAAAATCTAATTCCGCTAACTTGTGCCAAAAAAAAAAACTTCTATGAACTCGCCATGCCCCTCACAGAATATCTTGGGGTGTCTTCTTTCTAAAATGGGGTCACATTTGGGGTATTTTTACTGCCCTGGCATTTTTGGGGCACTAAAGCGTGAGAAGAAAAATGCGTAAAAATGCCATCCTAAAAGGTATTCATTGGAATTGGGGCCCTTTGCGCATCTTGGCTGCAAAAAGTGGCACACATGTGGTATCGCCATACTCGGGAGAAGTAGGGCAATGTGTTTTAGGGTGTATTTTTACATATACCCATGTTGAGTGTGAAAAATATCTCTGTAAATTGACAACTTTGTTGGAAAAAGTTGACATTTACAAAGATATTTTTCAAACCCAGCATGGGTATATGTAAAAATACACCCCAAAACACATTGCCCTACTTCTCCCGAGTACGGCGATACCACATGTGTACCACTTTTTTGCAGCCAAGATGCGCAAAGAGGCCCTAAATCCAATGAGTATCTTTAGGATTTCGCAGGGCATTTTTTACGCATTTGGATTCCAAACTCCTTCTCACGCTTTAGGGGCCCCTAAAATGCCAGGGCAGTAAAAATACCACACAAGTGACCCCATTTTAGAAAGCAGACACCCCAAGGTATTCCGTGAGGGGTATGGTGAGTTGATGTAAAATTTTCTTTTTTGTCACAAGTTAGTGGAATATGAGACTTTGTAAAAAAAAAAAATTCAATTTCCGCTAACTTGTGACAAAAAATAAAAACTTCCATGAACTCACAATGCCCATCAGCGAATACCTTAGGGTGTCTACTTTTCAAATTGGGGTCACTTGTGTGGTATTTATACTGCCCTGGCATTTTAGGGGCCCCTAAAGCGTGAGAAGGAGTTTGGAATCCAAATGCCTAAAAATGCACTGTGAAATCCTAAAGGTACTCGTTGGAATTTGGGCCCCTTTGCGCATCTTGGCTGCAAAAAAGTGGCACACATATGGTATCACCGTACTCAGGAGAAGTAGGGAAATGTGTTTTGCGGTGTATTTTACATATACCCATGCTGGGTGAGAGAAATATCTCTGTAAATTGACAACTTTGTATAAAAAAATGGAAAAAGTTTTGATTTACAGAGATATTTCTCACACAAAGTATGGGTATATGTAAACTACACCCCAAAACACATTACCCTACTTCTCCCGAGTACGGCGATACCACATGTGTGGCACTTTTTGCAGCCAAGATGCGTAAAAGGCCCTAAATCAATGAGTACCTTTAGAATTTCACAGGACAAAAGTACTGGAAATTCACTTTTTTGCACCATAGTTTGTAAAAGCTATAAATTTTACCCAAACCAATAAATATACACTTATTGCATTTTTTTTATCAAAGACATGTAGGACAATACATTTAGAGAACAAATTATAGAGAAATGTAGTTTTATTTGACAAATTTTCCAATAGAAAGTGAAAAATGTCAAAATATCCAAAAAAGTAAAAATGTCAGCAAAAATGAAATACCACTAAATGAAAGCTTTATTAGTGAGAAGAAAAGGAGGTAAAATTCATTTGAGTGGTAAGTTGTATGGCCGAGCAATAAACGGTGAAAGTAGTGTAGTGCAGAATTGTAAAAAGTGGCCTGGTCATTAAGGGTGTTTAAGCTAGGGGGCTGAGGTGGTTAATGGTCCTCATATGGCCCTCTGGCAGCTCCACTGCATAGATAGATAGATTAGATAGATTAGATAGATTAGATAGATTAGATAGATTAGATAGATTAGATAGATTGATAGATAGATCCTGCACATTAAACATGGTGTATACTGTATGAGTTGTCATGCCTTCTCTAAGCCATGTGTTCTTTAGAGACTATACTGTAAATTAAATCTAAGCTGCATGAATTTTTGAACAAAGACTAGAACTTGCATGTTCTCAGTGACCTTGGACAAGTGCCCATCCCCTCAGGTCCAGCATTGAACAAAGTGATACAATTCTTTGTAGACCAAATCTCTAGAGTGGGACCTGATAACGTGGTAATTATCTAATCTAGAAAATATTGCTTTAACTTAAATATGAGCTATTTTATTGTGTTACTTTAATTACATTGTGTCATGTCTCGTTACAGTGTAAAATGACACAGTGTAACAAAAAGTGACATATAATAAAGAAGATAAATTGCCTGTAGAACAAAGACTCCAATGCACTATTTCCAGCAGAAGTACTGGATTTCTTGTAAACTATGCTATCCTAGCAGTGATTTTCATTGGAATTGTAAGCATTGGATTTCTTGTAAACTATGCTATCCTAGTAGTGATTTTCATAGAAAGACTAATAAGTGGCAGTCAGTGACAGGCTAACAGGCAAATGAACACAAATGCAAAACTCGGAGGTCAGAGAGAAAAAAAGCAGATATTGCAGACAGAACAATTAACCCTTAATGACTTGGCCATTTTGCACCTTCGTGACCAGTCTTATATTTGAAAATCTGACATGTATCACTAAATTTGAGTCAATATATTTCACCTTTATTTTAGAAAAATCCCAAATTTACCAAAAAGATAGAAAAATTAGCAATTTTCAAAAGTTCTATTTCTCTGCTTTTAAAACAGAAAATGATACCTCATAAAATATTTATTACTTAACATTCCCAATATGTCCATTTTATGTTGGCATAATTGTGTTAATGTCATTTTATTTTTTGGGGACGTTAGAAGGCTTAGAATTTTAGAAGCAAAGACCAGTTCAGGTCTGAAGTCACTTTGTGTGGTTTACATAGAAAAAAAGCATCCCATTTAGGAATTTACACCATTTCAAGTTATTCAAAACTTATTTTAAAAATTTTGTTAACCCTTTAGGTATTCCACAAGAATTTAAGGAAAATAGAGATGAAATTTCTAAATTTTATTTTTTTCAGCAGATTTTCCATTTTAATCCATTGAGGATTAAAGACAAATTTAGGGTTAACAGCCAAAAAAACTCAATACATATTATCCAGATTCTGCGGTTTACAGAAACACCCCATAACACATATGGTGGTAAACTGCTGTATGGGCACTGTCACGGGAATATGCGAACAACAGGAGTACAATCAGTGCACAAGCTACTGAGCGGACCCAAACTAGGGAGCATAAAAGGTAACCCCTGTCAGACCCTAAGAGCTCTCCCTGCGCTGCTATGCACATGCCCAGACCCTGATGGTGGGTCGAGGCATGCCCGCGTACCTAAGGCTGAGTGAGACCTGAAACCCCTATGTTACAGGGGGGGGGGGGGGAGGGCACGGCCACTGGCTCCCTGCTCAGTATACAGACGGAACCGGGGTCGCCTCGGATCCAGTCAGTAAATAAACAAAACCAACAATGTCTGCAAACTTATCTGTAGGGGCTGCAGCAGCAGTGGAGACAGATCCAATCTCAGCAGACAATATCCGATGTTGCTTGCTGAAGCAAAACACACGTCCAGTGTAAAGAGACCACAGCAGTGTAGATACTCCAGCGGCTAACACAACTCAAGATGAGAAATATAACCCGCAAGGTGGAACAGGAAGAGGGGTGATTTAAAGGAAGAGGAATCAATCAGAGAAGGAACAGCTGGGAAGAGGGAAAGGAGTGAAAATGAAAGTAAAGACCTCATCACAGGGGCGGAGAAACAGAGCTGTAAGAACTCCTCAAAACTCTGGTAGTGACAGTACCCCTCCCTCTACGGGTGGACTCTGGACACCCAGGAACCACCTTCTCAGGATGAGCCCTATGAAAAGCCCTGATGAGGCGGGTGGCTTTAATGTCCGACACCGGAACCCACATCCTCTCCTCAGTACCATAACCCTCCCAATTCTGGAAACCTCAAACTCCAGATTGCCATCAACCAAAATCGGAGGAGGAAGCAAAGGGAGGGACCTTAGCACGAGCACAAGTCTCACAAGCTGCCACAAAACCCTCCACTGACTTACGGCCACCAAAATCTCAGAGTAATGAGATCAACAGTGGCTCTACTCCCGGGGTGACCAGCAAGGACAGTATTGTGATGCTCCTTAAAAAGCTTGTGACGTAACTCAAGAGGCACAAACAACCTCCCAGAAGGACAACGAGCAGGTGCCTCTGCCTGGGCAGCCTGGACCTCGGCCTCCAAATCAGGATACAGAGCAGAAACGACTACCCCCTCAGCCAAAATGGGAGCCGGGTCCTCGGAGTTCCCCCTCCCGGAAAACAGCGAGAGGGCATCCGCCTTCACATTTTTAATCCCAGGGCGGAATGTGACCACAAAATTGAATCTGGAGAAGAACAGAGACCATCTGGCCTGTCTAGGATTCATACGATTGGCCGACTCCAAATACGCCAGATTCTTATGGTCGGTAAAAACGGTGATAAGGTGCCTGGCCCCCTCTAACCAATGGCACCATTCTTCGAAAGCCAATTTGATTGACAATAACTCCCTATCTCCCACATCATAGTTTCTCTCTGCAGGGGAGAGTTTTTTTAGAGAAGAAAGCACAGGGTCTCCATTTGGCAGGAGAGGGGCCCTGGGACAAAACCGCACCCACACCCACCTCGAAAGCATCCACCTCAACAATAAAAGGTAAAGAGACATCGGGATGCACTAAGATGGGTGCAGATGCAAGACTTTCTTTAATCTTAGAAAAAGCTGTAAGCGCCTCCTCCGACCAAGAGGAAAAATCTGCCCCCTTTTTTGTCATATCAGTGAGCGGCTTGACAACAGAGGAATAATTCAAAATGAACTTTCTGTAATAGTTAGCAAAACCCAGAAATCGCATCAGTGCCTTCTGATTCCCAGGAAGCTCCCATTCAAGCACAGCACGGAGCTTCTCCGGGTCCATGCGAAAACCAGAAGCAGAGAGGAGAAAACCCAGAAATTGAATCTCCGATACCATAAAAACACATTTCTCCAGCTTGGCATATAATTTATTTTCCCGCAGAATCCGCAAAACCTGACAAAGGTGATCCTGATGGGACTTGACATCAGGGGAAAAATCAAAATATCATCAAGATACACCAACACAAATTTCCCCATTAAATGGTAGAAAATACTGTTAACAAAATGCTGAAAGACGGCCGGAGCATTCATCAAGCCAAAAGGCATAACAAGATTCTCGAAATGCCCCCAGGGGTATTAAAGGCCGTTTCCATTCGTCCCCCTCTCTGACCCTGACCAGGTTGTATGCGCCTCTCAAATCCAATTTGGAAAAACCTTGGCCCCAACAATTTGATTGAAGAGGTCCGGGATGAGCGGAAGCGGATAGGGTTCACGAATCGTGATACGGTTCAGCTCCCTAAAATCTAGGCAAGGTCTTAAAGAGCCATCTTTTTTTAACAAAAAAACCCAGCGGCAACAGGTGATTTTGAGGGACGGATATGCCCCTTACCCAGACGCTCAGAAATATAGGTTCTCATAGCGATTCTTTCTGGTTGGGAGAATTTGTACAGGCGTGACTTTGGTAGTTTGGCGCCGGGAATGAGATTAATGGGACAGTCATACTCCCGGTGAGGAGGTAGCTCCTGAACACCACTTTCGGAAAATACGTCCGAAAATTCTGAGAGAAATGATGGCACAGTCTTAGTAGTAACCTCTGCAAAAGTCGCCGTGAGACAATTCTCTCTACAAAACTCACTCCATTCAATTATTTGCCTTGCTTTCCAATCAATAGTGGGGTTATGTCTAGTGAGCCAGGGTAACCCCAACACTAGAGGAGTAGGCAATCCGCTAAGGACAAAACAAGATATATCCTCCACATGAGCATCACCCACAATCAATCGGATATTGTGAACTATGCCCTTTAGGGATCTTTGCGAGAGTGGAGCAGAGTCAATAGCAAAAACAGGTATATCCTTTTCTAATGTGCAAACCTGAAAACCATGCATGGCTACAAATTGATTGTCAACAAGATTGACGTCTGCTCCACTATCAACAAAAATTTCACAAGAAATGACTTTGCTCCTTAGCGCCACCCTGGCAGATAGGAGAAAACAGGAAGTGCAGGCAAAGGGAAAAGCATCTATCCCCACATCAACTTTGCCCAGGGTAGCAGATGGAGCAAACCTTGAGGTTTCTTTTTACCTTTTGAGGTTTTTCTTTTATTATCACCCTCAGCAAAATTCATGAATCTCCTAGAGGGGCAAACATTTGCCAAATGACCAATGTCCCCACAACAAAAACACATCATTCTCTGAGGACTAAATCCTCCTTTATCAGGGGCAAGTCGACCCAGCTGCATAGACTCTTTCTCAGAGGGGACCGAGGCAGGATGAGGCCCCTGCACATTGAATGAGTCCGCCCCACTGCCCCTAGCCTGAAAATGACAGGGAAGAGAAGTCTCCTCTCTTTCTCTAAGGCGCCTGTCCAGGTGTACCGCTAGAGACATGGCAGACTCTAAGAACGTTGGTCTCTCATGGAAAGCAAATGCATCTTTTAATCTCTCTGAGAGACCATGACAGAACTGACTCCGGAGTGCAGCATCATTCCAACCAGAATCAGCTGCCCATCTCCAAAATTCAGAACAATAAAGCTCAGCAGACAGTTTGTTCTGGCATAAAGAACGTAAGCTAGATTCAGCCAGAGCAACACGATCCGGGTCATCATATATCTGCTCGAGGGCCACAAAAATCCATCCACTGATCGAAGGGGAGTGCCCCGATGGCAGCGAAAAAGCCCAAGTCTGAGCATTACCCCTGAGCAGGAGATGATAGTCCCCACCCTCTGCTCCTCATCACCAGAGGAATGGGGAAGCAAGCGGAAATGAAGTTTGCAAATTCTCACTGCCCCGGAGAACGTCTCCGGAAGTGAGACCTTCGGCTCGCAACAAACTCCATAGACGCTAGCAGACACAGATGCCTTAAGCTGAGTCAGAGATTGACGGAGATCCGCTACTTCCAAAGAAAGACCCTGCATGCGGTCAACCAGGTCAGAAAGCGGATTCATGTCAAAAGACGGTTAGGGCGGGTTATAATGTCACGGGAATATGCGATCAACAGGAGTACAATCAGTGCACAAGCTACTGAGCGGACCCAAACTAGGGAGCATAAAATGTAACCCCTGTCAGACCCTAAGAGCTCTCCCTGCGCTGCTATGCACATGCCCAGACCCTGATGGTGGGTCGAGGCATGCCCGCTACCTAAGGCTGAGTGAGACCTGAAACCCCTATGTTAAAGGGGGGCACGGCCACTGGCTCCCTGCTCAGTATACGGACGGAACCGGGTCGCCTCGGATCCAGTCAGCAAATAAACAAAACCAACAATGTCTGCAAACTTATCTGTTGGGGCTGCAGCAGCAGTGAAGACAGATCCAATCTCAGTAGACAATATCCGATGTTGCTTGCTTCAGCAAAACACGTCCAGTGTAAAGAGACCACAGCAGTGTAGATACTCCAGCGGCTGACACAACTCAAGATGAGAAATATAACCCGTAAGGTGAAACAGGAAGAGGGGTGATTTAAAGGAAGAGGAATCAATCAGAGAAGGAACAGCTGGGAAGAGGTAAAGGAGTGAAAATGAAAGTAAAGACCTCATCACAGGGGTGGAGAAACAGAGCTGTGAGAACTCCTCAAAACTCTGGTAGTGACAGGCACATGGCAGGGCGCAGAAGAAAAGGAGCATAGTATGGTTTTGGAAGGCAGATTTTGCTGGACTGGTTTTTAGACACCATGTCCAATTTGAAGCCCCCAGATGCACCCTACAGTATACAAAATCAAAAAGTAACCCCATTTTGGAAATTAAGGGATAAGGTGACAGTTTTATTGGTACTATTTTGGGGTACATAAGATTTTTAATTGCTCTATATTATGTTTTTGGGAGGCAAGGTAACCAAAGAAAGGATGTATTGGCACCAATTTTATTTTTTGTTTTGTATAAACATTCATCTGACAGGTTAGACCGTGTGCTATATTTATAGAGCAGATTGTTACAGATGCGATGATATCAAATATGTCTACTTTCTTTGTTTGTTTCAGTTTTATATTATAAAGCATTTTTTGAAAAAAAATGTTTTTGTGTCTCCATTTTCTGAACGCCATATTTTGAATTTCTCTGCCAATCGTCTTGTACAGGGGCTTCTTTTTTGCAGAAAGAGTTGACATTTTTATTGGTACCATCTTTGGGTACATATGATTTTTTGATAATTTATTATTACAGTTTTTATGGCAAGGTAACCAAAAAATTGGTAATTTTGACACCGTTTTTATTTATTTATCTTTATGGCCTTCACCTGAGATGTTAGGTCATGTGATATTTTTATAGAGAACATCGTTACGGACATGACAAATACCTAATTTGTATAATTTTTCTTATTTATTTAAGTTTTACACAATAATAGCATTTTTGAAACAAAAAAATAATGTTTTAGTGTCTAGTATCTCCATAGTCTGAGAGCCATAGCTTTTTTTATTTTTTGGCTGAAATATTGTCTTATTGTCTCATTTTTTGTGGGATGAGGTGATGGTTTGTTTGGTTCTATTTTCGGGGCATAAGCCCGTTTGTTTCAATAATAATTTTTATTGAATTTTTGTCAGTTAGTATAGACATAAATAAAGAATAGGTTCATGTTGCTATAAACATTAGTATAGTAATCTTAGTATGGCTTGTTAACAGAATACTATTTGTTGCTTTGTTACAATATAATATTAATATCGTAAGTTAAACATAAAGTTTTGTTACATTAAGGGTGAGAATGGTACATAAAACATTTAATGTAGAATGTGTCTTGGTTCATTTGAACATAGTGCAATCATAGTATATTTTCATTTTATTGTACTGTATTATAAACAATAAATCTTTATTCAAGATGAATCACATTTCTTTTGTTGCGATTTATAGGCAAGTAGACATAACACATGAAACATAAAACAAAACATTTGCCTTATGTTGCGGCAAAAATAATTATCTCTTATATATATAAAAATGAATTTCTGTCTGTCTAGACGTCCGGACGTTCTTTATGCGCGACCAAACGACTGGACCGATCTTCACCAAATTTGGCACACGGGTACACCAGGTGTCCGGAAGGTTTTAGACCGGGTCTCAGCTCTCTAGGGCTTATCGTTCCTGAGATATTCCCAAAAAATGACCTGCTTATAAACAATGCAAGGCAGCAAAGCCTTTAACTTGAATTCAAACTGTCACTTACTGCTCCCTGACAGTTTATCTCCACACACACAGTTTTACTCCAGGTAACCATAACAACTCAGCCAAGTCTCATCACTGCTCTAGATGACGTTTAAAGGAAATCTGTCGCCAGGATGTTCGCTATTGAAGTAAAACCATGGCCAAATAGCACTAAGTACCTTATTTCCTGAGGTTTCCATAACAACTCAGCCATTTCTCTTCACTGCTGCAGGTTAGCTTTAAAGGGGCAGAGCGCTGTGGATGATACTGTTAAGGGGCAGAGTGCTAGGGAGGTCACAGTTCAGGGGAAAGTAGGGTGGCCATTCAAGTCACTCTTAAAACCCTGCCCCCAGGTCCAGATAAGCCACACCTCTGATTTGGTTAGGCCACACCCTCCAGAGGTGGGACAGTGATTTTCTCCCTGCAGCTCACATTCAGACAGAACAGTGCTGCTGTCTAACAGTGAACTGTTTAAAAGGACACACCCCGATCCTGTTAGGCCACCCCCTCCCACTAAGCAACAGTGAAAAATGAAGTTAAAAATCAACTTCTGTCAGCTGCAGAGATGAGAGGGACGGTGAATTTATCTCTGCAGCCCACACTCTATTCTAGCAATAAAACCATTAGGAATTGTCTCTAACCTCAATTCGCAATGCGATTATATGTTTGCTTCACGAATGAAACTTAGAGCTGAGTTCCTAATGGTCATTAGAATATAACGAAGATTGAGAATATAGTGCTATATTCGTGATATTTGTTATATTCTATCAATACAACCATTAGGAACCCAGCTTTAAGTTGAATTCGCAATGCGAGTATATGTTTGCATTGCGAATTAAACTTAGAGCTGAGTTCCTAATGGTTGTATTGCTAGAATATAACGAAGATTGATAATATAGTGCTATATTCGTGATATTCGTTATCTTCGTCAATTCTAGCAATACAAGTTACAACCATTAGGAACTCAGCTCTAAGTTTAATTCGCGATGCGAATATAAATTCGCTGCAACATTCGTGATTATATAGAATAATGGCGAATACTCGATTTCAACGAATATATGACGAATATTCAATCGAATATTTGCAAAAAATATCGCAAAATCGAATATGACACCTCCCACTCATCACTAGTAACTAATTAATTTTTCCAGAAATGGCAGTTAAAAAAACTTACTTACCTTACTTACGTTTCATTGCAGAGAGGCTGTTGTGGTCATCTTGATTGAAGAAAAAGCGCAAATTTTTTGCCCGCGGTGTACCGCGGCCTTACCATGTCATCATGCTGAGTGAGCACGGTGATGCCATTACGTCAGCCCGTGTGAGAATTGGCATGTTTTCTTCAATCAAGATGGTCGCAACAGCCTCTCCACAATCAAATGGATGAGGCATGTATGTTTTTGTTTTAACCTCTGACTAACCCCCTGATAGGCAGACTGTGACTCTAAGATGCTGATATTAGCAATGAATGCGGCATCTGTGGGGTTAAATCGTGGGGGGGCAGCACCATTGCTGTTCCCTGTCATTGTGCCTGCTCCATGCAATGGAATGCGATTCGTTACAAAGTAGTTTGGAACAAAAAAAAATTTTTTTTATCAAAGTTCAGCGAAGCAGCCAAATAAAATTTTTGAAAACTTCATTTTTCACTACTTAGCGATAAGCGGCATAGGCAATATTCATTTTCGCTATATTTCGTGAATTTTTTCCATAATATTCGCAATAAATTCGCGAATTATAGAATTTGTGATCTGTCTCCAGTCATTATTTTCGCAAATCGGCACTAATGATGCACATATTTTTGTCGCAATACATGGAACTTCACATTTTATCAGGTCTGAGTAGATATTACTGATTGGTGCAATAAGTATTGTTGTGACATCACAGCACTATGTCTGTAGCATGTATGTTTGGACAGCAGAACCTAGAAGAATCAGTAGGTTGAAAAAATGTGAGGAACTACAGCATTTTTAAAACTCAATCCCTTCATTTCCGGCGCTAAAAAGTAATTGGACAAATTAAATAATTGTAAATAAAATGTTAATTTCTAATACTTGGTTGAAAACCCTTTGTTGGCAATGACTGCCTGAAGTCTTGAACTCATGGACATCACCATCACTGTGTTTCCTCCTTTTTATTGCTCGGCCAGGCCTTTACTGTCGCTGTTTTCAGTTGCTGTTTGTTTGTAGCCTTTCTGTCTGAAGTTTAGTCTTTAACAAGTGAAATGCTCTATTGGGTTCAGATCAGGTGACTGACTTGGCCATTCAAGAATATTCCATTTCTTTGCTTTAATAAACTCCTGGGTTACTTTTGCTTTATATTTTTGGTCATTGTCCATCTGTATTAAACGCCGACCAATCAGTTTGGCTACATTTGAGCACACAGCATGTCTCTGAAAACCCCAGAATTCATCTGGCTGCTTCTGTCCTGTGTCACATCATCAATAAACCCTAGGGACCCAGTGCCACTGGCAGCCATGCATGCCCAACACATCACACTGCCTTCACGATGTTTTATAGATGATGTGCTATGCTTTGGATCATTAGCTGTACCATGCCTTCACCATACGTTTTTCTTTCCATCATTCTGATAGAGATTGATCTTGGTTTCATCTGTCCAAAGAATGTTCTTCCAGAAGTGTGCTGGTTTTTAAGATGTTTTCTTCAGCAAAGTCCAATCTAGCCTACTTATTCTTGAGGCTTATGAGTGGCCTGCACCGTGCAGTGAAGCCTTTGTATTTACTTTCATGCAGTCTTCTCTTTATGGTAGATTTGGATATTGATACGCCTATATCCTGGAGAGTGTTGTTCACTTGGTTGGCTGTTTTTAAGGGTTTCTCTTCCCCATGGTAATTATTCTGTGATCATCCACCACTCTTGTCTTCCATGGGCGTCAAGGTCTTTTTGCATTGTTGAGGTGGATTGTTGAGGTCACCAGTGCTTTCTTTCTTTCTCAGGATGTACCAAACTGTAGATTTTGCCTCTCCTAATGGTATAGCAATTTCTCTGATCTTTTTTTTTCAGTTTTTTCCTGTTCTGTTTCACCTGCATGGAGAGCTCCTTTGACCGCATGTTTGCTTCTCAGCAAAATCTTCAAAATGCAAGCACCACACCTCAAATTAACTCCAGGCCTTTTACCCTAAGTTCACACCTGAGCATTTTACAGCGCGCTCAAACGCGCTGTAAAACGCCTCAACACATGAAAACCAATGCTTTCCTATGGCCCTGGTTCTCACTTGAGCGTTTTACAGCGCGTTTGAACGCGCTGTAAAACGCCCGACGCATAAACAAGTACTTGAGCTTTTTTTGGGGCGTTTGTCGCGCGTTTTGTGATTGACACCACAGTCGTCAATCATAAGAACGGGCGTACGAACGCGCGTTTCCTATTTGCAAAAACGCGCTGAAATACGCGCGACAAAAACGCGCGTAAAACGCACGTTTCAAGAACGCTCAGGTCTGAACCCAGGGTTAGGCTACTTTCACACTAGCGTTTTGGCTTTCCGTTTGTGAGATCCGTTCAGGGCTCTGAAAAGTGGTCTAAAAAGGGTCAGTTTTGTCCTAATGCATTCTGAATGGAAAAGGATCCACTCAGAATGCATCAGTTTGCCTTCGTTCAGTCACCATTCCGCTCTGGAGGCGAACACCAAAACGCTGCCTGCGGCGTTTTGCTGCCTGCCTGACAAAGCGGAGCCAAACGGATCCGTACTGGCACACAATGTAAGTCGATGGGGACAGATCCATTTTCTCTGACACAATCTGGCACAATAGAAAATGGATCCATCCATCATTGACTTTCAATAGTGTTCAAGACGGATCTGTCATGCTATAGAAAACATAATACAACCGGATCCGTTCATGACGGATGTGTGCAGTTGTATTATTGTAACGGAAGCGTTTTGCAGATCCATGACAGAGCCGAAAAGAAACGCTAGTGTGAAAGTAGCCTTTGATTAATTGAGAGTTAAATAATGATGGAATTGCCCACACCTGCCCATGAAACAGCTTTTGTCCGATTACTTTTGGTCCCCTTAAAAACCGGGTGTAAAGGAGCTGAAACTCCTAAATCCTTAATCCAATTTTAATTTGGATACCCTCAAATGAAAGCTAAAAGTCTGGACTTTATGCCTATGTCCATTTTATAACTATAAGGCTGCATTCACATCACCATTTAGCTGATCTGTCAGAAGAAGAGAGAGAGAAAAAAAAAAACAGGATCCAGTAAAAAAAACGGATCCTATGCAATCCTATACATAAGGCTACATTCTCATGACCGTATGTGATTTGCGGTCCACAAATTGCGGATCTGCAAAAAACAGATGCCGTCTGTATGGCATCAGGTTTTTTTCGCTGATCCATTGTAACAATGTCTATCTGTGTCTGTGACAAGAATAGGACATGTTCTATTTTTTTTTTTGCGGGGCTATGGAACAGACATACTGATGCGGATAGCACAAAATTACGTACGTGTGAACGTAGCCAAACTGATGCAACAGGATCGTTTTTTTTACAGGATCCTGTTTTCTTTTTTCTCTCTCTTCTTATGATGGATCAGAAGAACAGAAAGCTAAACGGTGATGTAAATGCACCCTAACTTGAATATGTTTTAGTAAACAGGTTAAAAAAACTACATTTGTGTCAGTGTCCAAATATATATGGACCTAACTGTAACTAACTATCTAATGTAAATGGATAAGGAATAAGATCCAGATGAAAGCACCGAGAACAGCAATGGCACTGCCTTCTCTCTCTCTCTCTCTCTCTCAATCTCAGAACTGCAAAAAAACTGAAGAAAATGGCTGCTGGGGAGTTTCTTATATAGTAAAGGGGTAGGCAACTTTCCTATTGGTTGCTAGGGATGTTGCTACGCTCTGTCAAAGATATTGCAGCCTTCTCATTGGCCCACAAGCATGAAGGGAGGTTACTGGAGAAATAAAATCTAGAATATTCGCAATTACGAATACATAGCACTATATTCTAAAACTTCATGAATTTTCGAAGTACCGATATTTGCGTTAAAAATTGATGATTCAAATATTCGCGATCACCACTATCACTACTTACACCCTTCATTATGCATGACGTTTGGGGTCCTATATGCACAAGGCCTATTATCCTGGGGTGGGACATTTACCTAAAATCCCTATTGAGTAGCTCCAGCAAAACATAATACACACTGGAGAGTCCTTATATTTATAACCTCCGTCTCCCACCGCTTGGGGAATTATAAAAATGGTGACAATTTCCATTTAATTAAAACATACAAATATTTTATTTTTGAAATATATTTTTCATTATATAAAAAATAGGAAAGCAACAGAAGACAAAAGTAGGCAGTGAGAAAACAGTTATCCTAATAATGAGTGAATTTTGTCTATTGAGTTGTAAATAGTGTATACATTAGACAAAAGGCAATGTCCCATTTATTTGCATTATAGATTGGATTTAAGGTACTAATTGACCAGGAAGAAAGAAAAATATTCTATAATACAATGTGGAGAAGCGGCGCCATACACATGTAATTAACTGCTGTGAGTGTTTAGACAGATTTTTCATTACACTGAATAGATCCCTAACAGTCTCTTTCATGAGAGTTTTGTAATAATAAGGAATAAGGAGAAAACCAGTAAAGAGGCTTAAAAAATAAATGTTATATATATATATATATATATATATATATATCATGGTGTGGTGTCTGAGCTGCAGGCAGCATGTTATCGAGCAGGAGAAGCTGAGCAGATCTATATAGTTTTATGGGAAAAGATTCAGTAAAATGTATATTTCATTCATTTATATCTATGCTCTTTCTGGGCTTTGAAGTCAAAGAGGCGGTCCTATCAGAGATTAACAGCTATCCCTGTATACACAGTCATGGGGAGAAGGCTGTCAATCACTGATAGGACCGCCTCCTGGACTTTTAAGCCCAGAATGAGCAGAGATATAAATGAATGAAATACTAATTTTACTGAATCTTTCCCCATAAAACTATATACATCAGTCTGTTCGGCTTCTCCTCTATAACATGATGCCTGTGGCTTACAAAGCTTTTTCATAGTGAAAGGTTCCCTTTTAACAAAGACACATGCAAACACTGAAAACATGAATAAGTGTAAACTGCACTACTGCTATACTTAATATTAGAGATGAGCGAGGCTATGAAAAATTTAATTTGACTGCTTCACCGATCGCGCGCCTTCCCCCTGTCATTGAGCCCTTAGATGCCGTGTTCATCGCTGATCGTGGCATCTGAGGTTAAGAGGCCATTGCGACCATATTGATTCAAAACACAGTGCAAAATCTAGCGTGGTGACGTGATGATTATGCTGGTGGGGCGAGGTGATGTCATCACTGAGATTTCGCATGGTTTCTGCAATTAAGGCCACAAAGGCCTCGCGGAATGCAATGGATGAGGTGAGTATTAGAGATGAGCGAACTTCCAGTTATGAAATTCGTTCACGCTTCGTTTACTGGTAAAAGGTGAATTGCGTTATGGATTCTGTTACCACGGACCATAATGCAATTCTATGATGGAATGCATAACGGAATACCTTCAGAGGCATTCTGGTAATTATTCTGTCATAATAGAAGTCTATGGGCTGCATAACGGATCTGTCCCGTTTCCGTTATGCAGGAGAGGACTCCCCTGCTGCATAACGGTAACGGGATGGATCCGTTATGTAGCCCATAGACTTCTATTATGATGGAATGAATAACGGAATGCCTCTAAAGGCATTCCGTTATACATTCCGTCATAGAATTGCGTTATGGTCCGCAATTTATCTTTTACTAGTAAATGAAGCGTGAACGAATTAAACAATATGAATTTCGCACATTTATAGTGAGTATGTATTTTTAATTAATTTTTACCGCCATTTCTGGAAAAGATTCACTACCATGAAGCACAGGGAAATTCGGTTTTGCGGCGAATGGATTTTTTCTTGAAATTCGGATCAAAGTCAATTTGTTTGGCTTCGATTAGCTACTTACTATATGAAAATTAGAAGCTCTTTGGACACATTTTTGATGAAAAATATGTCAGGCCCATCTACCATCAACAAGGGGTCTTCTATCACAGGGTTCCCCAAATCCAGTCCTCAGGACCCATTTGCCGGTCAGGATTTAGAAGTATCCCACAGAATGAATACCTGTGGTAAATCCTAATGGATGGACACTAATTATGTCAGCTGCCCAATACTAAGGAAATCCTGAAAACATGACCGGCAGGTGGGCCCTGAGGACTGGAGTTGAGGACCACTGTTCTATCAGATAGGACCTACACTAAGGCCAGACACACACAAGCAATTTGAATGTGATAAACTTGCAGCATGTGTCAGTGAGACTTCCCCATCTGGCATCCGCTCTTCTGACAGGATTCCACAGCGTTATACTGATTTATAATTCTGTGTAATCCTGTGACTCCTGAACTGTATTGTATTACACTGACAGCATAATGTCAGTGCAATTAAGTAGATTTTTAAACTCTAAGGCCTCAAGCACAAGACAGTAGCAAGTCTGTGCCCATATTGCGGTTTGCAATCTGGAAGATACAGTGGGGAACGGAGGCATGGATTAGAAGCCCATTGAAGCACTATGCACTGCTTCCATGGGTTTTCTGTCCGTGCCTCCGCACTGCAAAAAAGTAGTGCATGTACTACTATTTTGCAGTGCAGAATATCTGTATTCATGCAGTAATCACATACATTTATGCTGCACCTTAAACAAATTTAACCTCCCCAAGAAAATTTAAAAATTTTAACTGTTTGGAAAGTGAGTACAGTACATGGAAAGTGCAGATTGAGGCATTAGTAGCACAAAGCATGCCCCAGCTTTGCCTGGACATTGAAAAACTGCTGGTATTGATGCAGTGATCACATAAATGTATGCTGCAAAACATTTTAAAAATTTCAACTGTGTTATCCCCTACCCCAAATAATTTTAAAATATCAATTGCGGGTCGTCTCACAGGTTCAAATTGTTCGAGATGGTTGGGTAGGGGGAGAGGGCGAGTTGGTTTAACGTTTAGGTCCTATGATGAAGAGTGTACACCCTGGATGTAATGTGATTATCGCGATCTCCTGGGAATTAATAAGCCGACACAATACTGTTGTATTTATATTGTACAAGTGTTCTACCCTTTCAATCAATAAAAACTATTTTGATTCAAAAAATTCAATTGTGTGTACATAGAACTGACCCTCAGGCATTAGTGGTAGTGGCATGATTTAATGCAGGCTCCAACTTTGCCTGGATCGTGAGAAAATAGCTGTATTGATGCAGTAATCCAGTACAATTATGCTGCACCTTTAAAGAGAGGAATTAGTACCATGATTGTAAGCTACATCAGCAGCGGCCATACAGTACGTGAAAATAAGCAGCCAGACAGCAACAGTTGTAAGATGGGACACCGCCAGAAAGGAGAGGCTGGTGGGGTCTATTCATTGGAATCAGCCAGATGAGTGTGAAAATCCTCCTGCATCCAGGCTTGATTCATATAGACAAAAGTGACGTTTTGCACAGCAACAAAGGACAACTTGGTACATTTAGGGATGTCACCACGCCTACTGCAGTGCTGAAAAACATTTTCCGAGATGACACTGGAGCCAAAGCAAGAAAAGAAAATAGAGAGCATGTTGGTCGTGTTCACAGCACTGTTCCATTCTGCCTTCCCAAAAATTCATGGGGGTCAGGGAACATGGATGTGCCAGAGAGTGGACAGAGTTTAGGTAGGTCTGAGGTGGGCTTTGAGGCAGGATCTGTCCGCTTGCTGACTGGCCTCTCCCTGGCACGATACCTGGAAAAACTGCTCCATCATGTTGAGGGGACTGAATTGGCTGCTGCAGCTTCCACTGCTCATGGCGACAAGAGCGGGGTGACTCTGCAGGGGTTAGAGGGGGACTTTCCTTTCAGACACACTGGGGGCAGGTGTCTGCTCACTCTAAACTGCAGCAAACTGCGTACACAGTGTTTGCTGGTAATAACGCAAGTCTGTTCTCCCTTTCTGCCAAAGGAAAACATTCCCCCATTTTGCCTTTATAGTGAGGGTCAAAAAGCATGTCTATCTTGTAATCATCAGACTGCTTGATATCACTCAATTGCCTTTCACTGCTTAAGCAAATAAGTCTACAGGTTGCCGTTCTGGCCAGTGTGCCCGAGATGTCCAGTTGATGTCCTTGCCCAGTTGGAGTTAGCGAAGTGACAGCAAGCGTGATGTTTGCTGCTTGATGTACTTCAGCAGCTGCTCACGGTGTGGCTACTCTCCCAGGCCAATCAGCTCCAACACGGCGTGGCAACACTTGACTTGACATGATTGAGAGAAAGGATGGGTAGTGTGAGTGATACTGTGCACTGTCGCTGTTGGGGACGGCACCGTATCCATGGAGGAGGATGTGGGGAGACAGGTAAGTGTCTTCTGTGAGAACCAGCCCTATGGTATGGTGGGAAGAGGTCAAAAGGACCTGGCCATGGTGCTGGGGTACTGACGTTCCACTGCCACAAAAAAACATTGACCCAATGGACCGTAAAATTCATGTATTGTCCCTGCCCGTAACAGCTGCTCCAGGTGTCCACCATGAAATGTAGCTTGATGCTTAGCGACAATTGCAAGGAGTGGCCTACATTCTCTGCCACATGAGAGTACTCTACTACAGCGACTACACCTCCAGCAACATGATAAGCTAATTGGGGATGCAGGTTAGCTGCCCAAAGAGGACCAGGAAAAGAAAGACAGACTTGTTCTGATTGGGAATGCTGGCCAGTTGTATTTTTCCAAAGGATCCGTTCATGCCACTTCATGTGTTGCAATAAGCTTCTGGTACCTATAATTGTGTTTGAACGGCCACTGCTTATTTTACTCCTGCAGATCTTGTACACAGCTATGGTTTTGTGTCCACCTTGTGGAGAAAAAGTGTTATACGGTAGTTGCTCACACAGAGGTACAGGCAGCCATGCTGGGCTTAGTTCTGGCATATTTTGGGCATAAACCACCCACAGAGTCAGTGGCATAACCAGATACTGAAGCAGATGTGACCCTGGCTGTTCTTTGCTATCACTGCTCACCTGCACTGATGATGCCTCCTCCTGCCATCGCTACAGGTGCCACTATTACCACCACCATTGTTATAGTAATTTCCCTTACCCGCGCTCCCAAGCACGAGTATCAGCTCTTTTGTGTAAGGAAAGGCCGCACTATCCCAGTAATGCTTTAAGATGTTTCATGGTTCAGATCTGTAGAGAGACTGCCCTCTCAGACCCTTTCTTTATTTACATAGACCAAGGGATAACAATAGGAAGTGGGCGGGCCCAACACCTGACCACTCCCTTCAGGTACAGTACAGACATACAGGAAGTGATGACACACACACCCACAGAAAGAATACCACAACATGTCTGTCAGTCACCACTAGGGGAGTCTTGTCCAGCACCGATCAGTGATCAATGCTCAACAAGACTCACCAGGATTCTTATGTGGGCCTACTTATAGGAACAGCGTCACCATCTCCAGCGGTTGATCAGGCACACTGGAAATAACGAATGCACGTTCCTTTCCGTATATTGTTCTCTTAATAAATGCATACACGCCAAGCCAATAAATCCGCCCTTTGGCGAGGGCCCCAGCCGACATCCATCCATTCGCCAAGAAAACACTGCTTGCTGCGTCTCTATATCCGCAGCAAGATATCCACTTCCAGTGGTTTACACACTGAGAGACACGATGACAATATTAGAAAACACATCATAATAATTTCCACAACAGTCCCTCCTCTTTGTCATATGCTGCTCAGTGTCCCTCGATGATTATTCCTCAGCATCTGGTTAATGGTTTGGTCTTCAGGGCATCTCGTACTCGGTTGGTTATACATCAGGCATATAGAACTAATGGAAACAAAAAACATAAGTACATGCCCGGATCCAATGGAAAACCAAGGAGCCCTAAAACCTCCCAATCAGCTGCAGCGTAAGATTCCGGGACAAGCTTTACCAGGACACATGACCCTCTGACATTAGGGGAAATTACCTTATAAATGGCTAACCCGCATAGGAAATAGTACAGACCTGTCAACTCCAAACAAGAACTTCTGACAGTCACGGGCCTCCAGTAATAACTGCCTCACAACTGGAGGACCCCCAACCTATCTCCTTTACCTCATCTGCGGGCCGCCTAGCTGCCGGACACCCATACAGGATTAACAAACAAGGAGCCGGAGCTACTATTAAACCTATATCTGATATTACCCTGTAGGATGTGCTACTAACAAATGTCTTCTTGTGGCCCTTGCCAATTTGAGGTGCCTTCCTTCCTAAGAATGAATGTAAACAAGTAAACAAAAGTGATACTCCTCATCCTTTGACGTAGTTTAGCAGCTTCTTGCAGTGACTGGTGTGGATCCAGTTGTCTCGTCCCTCGAACTTCGGAGACGTTAGCGTCCTCAGCAGCACCTGGAATGGCCCAAGATATCCCGGCTCTAGTCCTGTCTTTGGATGTTTCTTTAGCACAACCCAATCACCTGTATAACTAGAAAGAACACTGGTTATTGAGTCTGGGTCTGGGAGAGACTCCCGAACCCGGTGGTGGACATTGAAAGGGCTACAGCAGAACATTCAGGCCATGGGTCAGCTGTGATTTCTCCTTGCAAAAATCTGACCCAACTACTGTCAAAGAAAAGGCAGTCGTGATGGTTCTTGATGTGAGAAAATTGACAGTTAATAGGTTAGAATGGTTAGTAAAAAGTTTGAAAATGGGTGTTTTCTACACCACTTCCCCCCCCCCCCTTCTCATCGTCCTTAAAACCAGGACGAAGAGAAGCTGGGTTCAACATGGTGCATCATCTCAAGGTTAGATGGAGAGATGAGGGAGGGATGAGAGAGAGAGAGAGAGAGAGAGAGAGATGAGAGAGAGTATTGGAGTCCGTAGTGTTGATTGGACGGGAGTACATGATAGTGATAGTTCACACTGTCTGGGACTTTTGAATGCCCTGTTGCCGGAGCTCGATGGATTTGTGCAGCCACAGTTCTGCCTTCTGGAGGGAACCATGGCTTTGGGGTCTAGTGGGGAATCCTCGGACGAACTTTTCCCCAAATCCAGACCTCAAAAAGTCCCCATCTTTGGGGATGGTTCACTCTGAACCTACAGTCCATTAGTGCCAATCTTTGAGGGGCTTAACAACTCTCCTCCTCCATAGATGGATTTCATGTGCTGCTTAGCTGTCCTATACTCAGAAGTGGTACCCTTCTGGTCCCTAATGTTCCCTATACCCAATGCTCGAGCCTTCTAAAAGTAGGTGCGTCCACCTACAGTGTCCCGCGACACACGCCTGGACGGCTGCTACTCCCCTTCGTTCGCCTCTGAGTTGCCCTAGGATTTCTGGCACCGACACACGGACTCCGTTCACCCTAGTTAGACCTCAGGAAAAGGACTAGCAGCGTGAGGAATGGGGCTCTTGCCGACACACGGCAGCCCGGGGCTCGCACCGACACACGGTGGCCCTCTGAGTCTCCTAATGAGATATACCAGCCTCGGTTTTGGCTCTGAATAGTGACCTGACCACAGAATAGGGCTTCCAATTGCACACAGCTATTGGTATGCCCGGGTGATATATACCACCTTGTCTCCTTAAAAAAAAGCTCATCAACTCACTTTCCTTTGCCTATATGATCCTATATAGTCAAGCTTTACAGCACACGAAGCCCTGTTTGCAGTGACTGATCAAAAACCTCTCGCTCAGCAGCAACCCTTGAATTCAGACAGTAGTTCCCACACAATATCACGAGACCCCCAGGAACTAACGAAAAATCCCAGATTGAATGCTGCTTCCTATTAAAGGAACATGCAATCTGTTAAAAAAAAAATATAAAAAAAAATCATTAAGCTTGCTGCTAAGGAGAATAATGTACCAAACGTTAAAAAATATGCAAACTGGTGCACAATCAGAATGCCTAAAAGAAAATACGCCCTGATTACAACCAGCCACATTCCGGGAGGGTGTGATTGTCCCCATATCCAATCCTCACCATCACATTTGTCTCACAATAGCAGCTACTTTACTACAGTGCAGGCCTCTGGGGGGAAAAAACAAAACAGCAAAAATTAAATTTAGAATTTAGCGTACCTGACTGCACATTACATAATTAAATTTAGAGGCTTTTCCCTTAAAAAATTGAAAAACAAAAACAATATAGAAAGGTCCTCTAATATCTGGTTATTGCCTACGGGGAAAAATAAAGTTAAAACCGCACATCTCCAGGTTCTTCTGTAAATCTCTAAGTTTCCCTGAAAGACAAAACTAGTAAAACATTAATAACACAGACAAAATCTTATCAAGAGACGTCACACTGGAACAGAACCTTTGGAGCAGATACATTGGAGTGGATATCTTGTATAGGACTGAATTACCACATCAATGCCCTGGAGGGTTCACCTGAAACCATAACACTGGCAGGAGAACTTCTTCCCACCCAGTCATTGAAATGCTAATTGGCCCAGCCCCAAACCAACTTCAGATTCATTTTACCAAAGAAGCAGGATTTAACATCACAAGGTCCCACATCACAAGGGAAGAGAAAAAGTAAATTCAGGTCTCACACAAAATTGGAAACTCTGCTGAATTCCAATAAGCGATCTCTTTCCTCTCTAAGTTTCACATTTTCACATTTTAACCGTTCATACTGGGATTTAAAATCTGCTTCCTGGATCCATGACCTTGGCTGTCCATAGCTTCTATGCCTTTGCAGAAGGACCATGTCTGGGACCATCCCCCACCTTGCTGAATAAACCACCTTACTTCTGGGAGTGGTTCTGGGATACCTAACATACCTCTGTCTGTTGCCATTAGTTACCGCACAGTACCTTGCAATGTGCCCAAATCCCCTGCATGCAAAACAACGAATATCCTGTCTCCCTGCACAAAACCTTCTCTGGGCACATGGTGACCGGCCCTTGCTGCACAACATTTACCATCCTAGCTTGGGTAGATCCCACAATACTATCTGATTTAAGTCCTCTTACCACAGATTTACCTGAAGAATCTTCTGCCTCTGGATCAATACTTCCAACTCCAGGGTCAGATAAAGTGTCCATCCCGAGTCGGCTCCAGAATCTGATTGAACTTCCTCAGACTTCTCCATACTTACCGCCAATATGTTCTCTGTAACTCCAGAACCATTACTCTCTAACGGTTCCTTCAATGCCTCTGGCTGCACTAAGCACTGAGACTGTTCAGCTTCTGTCCTCCTGCAGAGGGCAGACAATTCCCTCACAGCACACTGCGCATGCGCCAGGCTCTCAGACAACTGTGCATTCTCCCTACGTAGCTCAGTATTACACCTCACAGTACATTCATAATTAGCGCTAGCTTCAGCTGCCTGCTGGACAAGAGTTTTCAATTTAACAATTTCCACTTTTAAATTTTCCACTTCTCCCTCCAAGCTCAACTTCAGCCGACAAGACTCCTGATATTTATCCGCTATCCACCCAGCAGCAAAAATCAGAGCATACTTGCCTTCACGTTTGCGCCATTTTCTGGTACCGATCAGATTTGCTACACAATTCTGAGCCTGCCGCCATGGATCAGTAGATCCCTGCATAGCTTGAACAATGGCCTCCGTGTTTTTCACTTTTGTTACTTCTTTAAAAATTCCTTCCATGATATACGTACAAAACACCACAATTGTTACTACAAAAATATACTGCAATCATATACTGCAATAATATACTGCTATCGATCTCTGACTTGTCTCAATACTTCCAGCAGAGAACTACAAATCAAAGTCAAACTGTACATAGAAAGGTTACAGAAAGAGAAAATAACTATTCTGGACAAAACTGACATTTGAGGCAAAAACAAACAAATCTCTTTCCATAGACACCAAAACTAAAATGTGAACCAGCTCAAACTAAAATGAATTCCTTGGTAAAACCTGCAACACTAACCTAACCAAGATGTCTGCCAAACGCACATACTTTTCCCACAAAGCAAATCAAAGATGGCCGACAAACCGCATGGCATGGTCTTACACAGAGGAAATCAAAGATGGCCGACAAACCACATGTGTGGACACACAATGAAAGATAAGATGGTGTCTCCAAAATCTAGCAATCTCTAAATGCTGTCTCTCCTGTACAAACACTAAAACAGAATGCTTGCTCTACAAACCAGAATCACCTCTTACAAAATCACACTGACATAAAAGTTACACAAAAACAGAGAAGTTACAACAAAACAATTGGTCAGCACACACATCACAATCTGACTATACAATCTCTTTACAATCAACTCAGATCCACCAAAAACTACACAACGGAAAAGCACTTACCTTGTCCTTACACAAAGAGCGAAAATGTTCTTTTACCAAGCAGAGATTTCCTCTGACGCAGCAGACAAACTTACACTTTACTCTCTCCTTTTATCTGCTGTGCAGAGTAGAAAAATCAGTTGGTTGGTACCTAGCTCGCCATCTGTTATAGTAATTTCCCTTACCCCGCGCTCCCAAGCACGAGTATCAGCTCTTTTGTGTAAGGAAAGGCCGCACTATCCCAGTAATGCTTTAAGATGTTTCATGGTTCAGATCTGTAGAGAGACTGCCCTCTCAGACCCTTTCTTTATTTACATAGACCAAGGGATAACAATAGGAAGTGGGCGGGCCCAACACCTGACCACTCCCTTCAGGTACAGTACAGACATACAGGAAGTGATGACACACACACCCACAGAAAGAATACCACAACATGTCTGTCAGTCACCACTAGGGGAGTCTTGTCCAGCACCGATCAGTGATCAATGCTCAACAAGACTCACCAGGATTCTTATGTGGGCCTACTTATAGGAACAGCGTCACCATCTCCAGCGGTTGATCAGGCACACTGGAAATAACGAATGCACGTTCCTTTCCGTATATTGTTCTCTTAATAAATGCATACACGCTAAGCCAATAAATCCGCCCTTTGGGCGAGGGCCCCAACCGGCATCCATCCATTCGCCAAGAAAACACTGCTTGCTGCGTCTCTATATCCGCAGCAAGATATCCACTTCCAGTGGTTTACACACTGAGAGACACGATGACAATATTAGAAAACACATCATAATAATTTCCACAACACCATCAACACAGGTATGCATGGGTTCACCAGTCTCCTCTCCAACCTCCACTTCAGGGCAGCTCAAATGGTGAGGGCTCTCACACAAGTCATCAACTGGATGACTCTCTTGACTATCTGCCATAGGGTGTGGTGCAGTTTTCTTGCCACTTCTTAGGAAAAATAGAGGCTCCCCTCTAGGAAGAGTAAGCATCTACAAGAGGAGGAGCAGGAGGAACACTGTGACCCCTGTTTCCACAGCATGGTGTCGAACTCTGAAGTCACCTCTACGTCATCCTGTTGGGGAGGAGGATGAGGAGTGAGTCATCCAATCCACAATCTAAGATTCACCACAAAGCCAAATTTCATCACACTTTGTGGTAATGGATACATTTTCTCCGAAATGGTGGTAAAAAACTTCACCTCATCCATTTGCGTGCGAAGAGGTTGTTGAGTTCATCATGGTTGCAAAAACCACGCTGGCAGGGGTGCTGGCAGGGGCGCAGTGACTTCATCAGTGAGGACATCAACGTGCCCGCCCAGCGTAATGACGTGATGATGTCATCACATCACTGTGTAAAATTTCTAGCATTGTCTTCAATCAAGATACCTCTATGGCCTCTAAGCTAGCAAATGGATAAGGTGAGTGTTTGTTTTTTTATTTTTATCTATTAACCCTTAAAATGCCTAAATAGTAGCCTCAGATGCTGCAGTCAGCGATGCAGGCGGCATCTGAGGGGTTCAATAAAGCGATCACCGTGCAGGGTGCTGCTACTACCAACATTCTGGCTCTGGGTCTTTCACTTGGAACCCTTCTGTAGCCCGGACATTTTGGGCCTCTCTGATTTATGCACTACCCTGTGTCTTGGTGTAGTAAATAATAACTTTTATTTACTTTCCTTAAAAGATCAAGAAAACAAAATACGATTTGAGTTTGTGTTTCAAAAAGCCTTATTGTGACAATAAGATATTCAAAGCACATATGCGTTATTATCTCTGTTTTCTTTCTTTTGTCTTCTTATTTTACTGATTTCTTGAGACAGTAATGTATTGTGTCTAATGTATGTTATAGATGTATTTTCTTTTCACATTATCTCTATTATTTTTCTACAGATTTTTATTTATTATTATTTTTATATAAATACACACAGAGAAGTGTCCTTTTTGTATGCCTTTAGGAGGGACTATTAGCTTTATTTATTATTTGAATCAATTTATTGTCAGTTAGTTATTCTCATTTGTAACACTGGTATTTGTTACAAATAGGTCAATAGTCCCCCTATGTCCATTGGCAATATGTTACTCTGCTGTTAGTAACAGTTACTTCACAGGATACTTTTGAATACATACTCAGGCATGCTCAACCTGCGGCCCTCCAGATGTTGCAAAGCTACAAGTCCCAGCATGCCTTGACAGCCTACGGCTATCTGCCTACAGCAGGGCATGGTGGGAGTTGTAGTTTTACAACAGCTTGAGGGCCGCAGGTTGAGCATCACTGATCTAGATGCTTCTAACCCCTGAAGACGCCACATAGGTGGCGAAACATGTTGAGGAGCCTCTTTTCATCGTCTATTAAATAACAAAGCGCATAGTGATCCAAAGGGAGCATGCTGCAGGCGCTCCTTAATAGGACTAAGAGCAAACATTCAAGTCTTTAAAAAAGAAGATAGACAGAGATAGTATGTATTGAAAAGTATCCTGTGACGTAACTGTTACCAACAGCAGAGTAACATACTGCCAATGGACATAGGGGGACTATTGACTTATTTGTAACAAATACCAGTGTTACAAATGCTATCTTGGAGTAACTTAATTAGTGGAGTAATTTAATCAGTTTCTATGAGGAGGTAAGTTCTAGACTTGACCGCGGCAAATCAATGGATGTCGTATATTTCCATTTGACACTGTGCTACATAAAAAGTTAGTATATAAAATGAGAATGCTTGGACTGGGAGAAAAAGTGGGTAAGTAACTGGCTCAGTGATAGAAAACAGAATAATGGTACACACTCAGATTGTGACACTGTCCATACTGGGTACCACAGGGGTCAGTATTGGACCCTATTCTCTTCAATATATTAAGTAATGATCTTGTAGAAGGCTTATACTGTAAAATATAAATTTTTGAGTATGACACTAAACTGTGTAAAGCAATTAACATGGAAGAGGACAGTATACTGCTACAGATGGATCTGGAAAGATTAAAGGCTTAGGCAGAGAAGTGGCAGATGCAGTTTAACACTGACAAATGTAAGGTTATACACATGGGAAGTAAAAATACATGTCATAAATACTAAATGGTAAAACACTGGGTAACACTGACATGGAAAAGGGTTTAGGAATTTTAGTGGACAGCAAACTATTAAAACTAAGCTGCAGAAACCAGTGTCAGGCAGCTGCTGCCAAGGCCAATAAGATAATGGTTGCATCAAAAGGGGCATCAATGTCCGTGATGAGAACAAAGTCCTGCCACTTTGCAAATCACTAGTCAGACCACACATGGAGTACTGTGTACAGTTCTGGGATCCTGTGAACAAGGCGGACATAGCAGAGCTGGAGAGGGTTCAGAGAAGGGCAACTAAAGTAATAACTGGTATGGGTAGACTACAGAACCCAGAAGGATTATCAAAATGATTTACTGTAGAAAAAAGACGACTAAGGGGCGATCTAATAATTATGTATAAATATATCAGCCTTCAGTACAGAGATCCCTGCTGGGTTCCGCCAACTGCTGGTGCAGTGCTGTGGTCCCAGTGGTTGCTGCGCAGTGCCGCTCAAAATTTAGAGTAGGTTCCCACTCGAGGAGGCAACCATGTCGTGGTGAGTGGGCTTATGCTTTTTGATCAAAATGTATACTAATGCCTTATGTATAGCATTCAATATAGGGGCCTGTATACTATTTATGATGCTAAGAAGCTGTGTTAATTATGCTGAGAAGCAGTTATTAGATCAAAGCATAGCATGAGGATATGTGGTCCAGATTCATTCTTTTTTTTTTTAGATCTATTTATCCCCAGGATTGTGACTGTGATGAGGGGACATCCTCTGCCTCTGGAGGAAAGAAGGTATGTACACAAACATAGAAGAGGATTCTTTACAGTAAGAGCAGTGAGACTATGGGACTCTCTGCCTCAGGAGGTGGTGATGGTGAATTCACTAAAAGAGTTCAAGAGGGGCTTGGATGTATTTCTGGAGTGTAACAGTTATAGTTACTAGAGAACGGTTGTTGATCAAAGGAGTTATTTTGATTGCTGCTATACATTGTGTATATATATTCTGGTTAGTGATGAGCAAGCATGCTCGGCCAAAAATCCGAGTACCTCATGTGCTCTAGCGCAATGCTCGAGTCTCCGCCCCACACGTTTTGTGGGTTTTAAGCAGCCAATAAAGGCGCAGGTAAGTACTGCCCTCACTGTTTATGTTTGAGCCAAACATGCGTCATCATGTGCTATATAGCACCTGATGATGCGTTCCGGCCAGCTGCTAATTACTGTAATACCAACAGCCAACATGGCTACTAGCACTACAGTGATTGGCTGGTCAGAATGCGTCATCGGGTGCCATATAGCACATGATGAGGCATGTTCAGGGAGAGCAGAGTGTAGGAAGGGAAAGACAGTGTAGGAAGCGATTTTCCCAGTTTTTATTTAGAGAAAGCTTTTCCAAGACCCAAAAGTCATTTTAATGACTACTGTGTGTGTGTGTGTGTGTGTGTGTATGTGTGCGTGTTTTAGAGCAGCAATCTATTTACCTCCTGCTGTCTCAGGGACAGTGCTTCTGAAGGGACAGGGAGAGACATTTGCTGTTTTTACTACCAAAAGCTTTTCAAAGACCCCAAAGTCCTTTTAAGGACTACTCTGTGTGTTTGACAGCAGCAAAATATATTTATTTTATGCCTATTAGTGACATATACTGTACATCATCCGCAGACTGTGTGTTTAATAATCCGGGCCACATATAGTGTCCATAATCTGTGATGTTCTGTAACCAATAGTGTAGAACATGTGCAAACAGTGTCTGTATTACAAATTCCAAATATTTGGGCCACATCTAGTGTCCATAATCTGTGGTGTTCTGTAATCAATAGTGTAGAACATCTGCAAACAGTGTCGGTATTACTAGTGATGAGCGGCAGGGGCAATATTCGAATTTGCGATATTTCGTGAATATTTGGGCGAATATTCACCATATATTCAAAAATTCGCAAATTAGTAATCTCCAGACATTATTTTCTTGATTACGAAAATTTGCAAAAATTCGCATAAACTGGTATTTAAAAGATACCTTTTAAATGGCAGTTTATGCGAATTGTTATGCAAATTGTATGCAAATTTTTATGCACATTTATGCGATTTTTAATACGAATTTTCGCAATCAGAAAATAATGACATTATTTTCTTGCTTGCGAAAATTTGCATATAAAAATTTGCATAAAAATGAATATTCGCAATTGCGAATATATTTTGCGATATTCTGAATATTCGCGAATTCCCGAAGTGCCGATATTTGCGATTAAAATTCACAATTCGAAAATTCGTGATCAACACTAGGTATTACAATATTACAATAATTTTGGCCTAAAATAGTGTCCATATTCTGTGGGTTTCTGTGACATATACTGTCCTGCATCCGAAAACTGTGTCATTAGCGGACAGTAAAACAATATGCACCACATCTTTTGGCAAAACCATTAATATGAAGAAGGCAAGCACTAAGGGACGGGAAGTGGGTATGAAGCTGATGGTGTTTACAGAGGCCGTGGCTCTGGGCGCAATGAAACTGTGCCTGCTGTCAGTGCACCAGAAAAAAAAAAAAACATCCACCGTATCCAGCTTCATGCATGTCCAACTTAGCTGGGTGGTGCAGGACAACACTATCCAAGTCGGACCAGTCCGAACAGTTGGTCGGTTAGATTTCTGAAGATAATGCTTCCAGGCGGTTAAGCACCACCCTTTGTCCAGTCTCTGTTGCCAAGAGTCTGGTCAACCGAATCCTGACTCTGATCATCATTTCTCCCACCATGGAGAGGCTTGCCAAACGAGTGATCCCACACCCGATATTCCGAGGAACTCTTTCCAGCACCACTATTAGATTTGGCCCTTGCGCCCAGCATGCTTGAAGAGGGACCTGAGATATGTGCCCTTATTCCCAACCTCTTGTGCCTTCATAGTCTCAAGAAGATGACGATGGTGAATGGCAATCATTCGTTCACGAGGTGGTTGATGATGAGACACAGTTGCCAATCACTGAGGTTGTGGTTAGGTCAAGTCAGGAGGATGAGCAGAGTGAGGAAGTGGAAGAGGAGGTGGTGGACGATGAGGTCACTGACCCAACATGGGAAGGTGAAAAGCCGTACTTGGCTTAGCTCTGGTCAGTTTCGGGGCTAACCAACCCATAATGTAAGCGCCTTCAACAGATCCTGAAACAGTCATGGCCCTGGCTGTTCTTTGGGAGGTACAGTATGCCACCTCTGCTCTTTATTGCTGCTGCTGCCACCACCCTCCTCCTCTGATGTTGTCTTCTCCTCAGCACCCCTATCCAGCTCTCAGTTCCTGTCCAACATAAAATCGTCATTCTCCCTGCTGCTTTAATCAGACTGTGAGATATCATGGTGGGCTCCTTGTCCCCCCCCCCCTTGCTATGCATTTGCTCCGACTGCCACTGTCACTGCCCCCACCATCAATACTGTGTCTACAGGTGCCACTATTGCCACCACCAACACGGTTTTGTATGGGGTCTTCAGCCTCCTCCTGAACCTACTTCTGAGGATAGTACAAAAAATTACTACCCTTACAGAAGTTGTCAACATGGAGACTCTCTTGACAATTTTGCGCTGGGCGTGGTATCTGGTGTAATCTCACTAAAGTAGGATTATGTAAAGTAGGATTCATATATACCAGAGGCATCAATATGGATTAATTCTAAATTATCAGCATACCAGAAAACCTACTATATTCCATCAGTGTGCTTGAAATCTCTTTTAAAGATTTTACTCATAAAGATCATCTGCATACATGGATATTTTTTTTCTTCCTGCACACTGGTATTCACATATTAACTAAAACAAGTATATTAATGCAGTTATTGCAGTAAAAGGCTCTTGCTACTATTGCATGGTATCTTGCAGTAATAGAACACATTCACTGAAACAGATTCAGTTATTGCAGTAAAATATGTTACTGAAGCTGCACAGTATCTTAAATTAATACAATATGTTCACTAACGCAGGCAAATTAACCACTTCCTGATGCAGCGATTTTCATTTTTATTTTATTTTTTTCAAATTTAGTTTTTTGCTCCCTGCCTTCCCAGATCAATAACTTTTTATATTTCCATTCACATTGCTGTATGTTTTTTTGTGAGACAAGTTTTACTTTCTAATTACACCATTTAATATGGCATACAATGTAGTAGGAAGCAGGAAAACAATTTCAAACTTGGTGGAATTTGAAAAAAAATTCAATTCCGCCACAGTTTTACAGGTTTTCCTTTAATGGCGTTCCCTTTGCGTTAAAACTAACTTGTGCTCTCCATTCTCCAGGTCAGTGCGATTACGATGATACCATATGTGTATAGTTTTTCTTCCATTTTAATACTGAAGAAAAAAAGAAAACTTCATAATTTTTTTTTCTTTCATCGCCATATTCTGATCCTCATAACTTTTTTATAGTTATGTCTATGGAGATGTGTGAGGACTAAATTCTTTCAGGATGATCTGTAGTTGTTGATAATACTATTTTGGGGTGTGTAGGACTTTTTGATCACTTTTTATTACAGTTTTGGGGAGGTAAAATGATGAAACAGCACAGCAGCCATTACTTTTTTCTGGTATGGCCTTGGATACTTTTTTAAAATATTTTAACAGTATGGGTGTTTTTGCACATGGCCCATGATGTTTATTTATTTTATTGTTCAAGTATTGTTATTTAGATTTTGGGAATTGGGCGATAGGTAATTCAAATTTGTATATTTTTTTATTTTGCATATTTTTTATTTTTCAATATTTTTACTTTTTATTAGGTCCCCAAGTTGACCACAGCATGCAATTATCAGTGTGCAATTTATAAGGTAATGACATTTTCTCTATTATCCTATACATAAATAGGTATATTACAGTTCTGGACAAAGTCTTTTTTTACCATTAGCTGGATCAATAATATCTTCTGAGGCAGGAACTATATCTAATTTTTTTTTTTCAATGTACTTTATTTCTGAAATGTATGTTTTATTTGAAGGTTGGAGAAAAAGTCAGACAGTGATGATCCCTCTAAGATCTCGCTGCTTTCAATAACATAGCCAATACTCCTTCTCTCCGGGTTACCAGAAGAGCTCAATTCATAAAGTTATCAAAAACAATGATTATTCCCCAGTGGGGTAAAGTCAAATAATGAATTAACATCCATAACCTTTTTTTTTAGTTACTGTTTATCAACATGTCCCCATGATACCTTTTGTGTGCAATTTAGCAAATTGCCCATACACACACACACACAGATCAGTGCATTAAACATCGCCTCAATGGCTTTAAAGGTCCACTCCAAATATCTTCAAATTTCAATCTTTATTCCCATAAGTATCAGTAACATTTTAAGCAAACAGGTCTTTCTCACGCAATTTAAAAATGTTACCATATTTATAGTACAACATCCAAATAATTATGCAAAATAATGGTCTTTTATACAACAACCAAATACACAGTGCCCAAAACAATTAATCAATTTCCTAATCGCGTATGCACATAGTCTCAATATCACCAGTATATGACATCTTAAAGCTCAGACTGTAGTTTTTGTATTAGAAAGTGAATCCAGAATTGATGAAAACTCTCTGGCTGCTTTATTGCCAAATTATTCAAGCAGCCAGCTTTTTGCTCAGGCTTTAAGCACCTCCACCCACTATCATATATTAGTTAAAAGTATAGGCACGAGGATTGATTGTAAACTAATGGAATGAAAACTGAATTTTGAATAAATCTAAGATACATCTTCAGTGATTCTTTGAGGAGCTGGAGTGAAAGATGAGAGTAGCAGTGGCAAGAGCTATAAGATATGTCAAGGTGGTCTCCACCAGGCTGTCACTAGGGCTGGTGCAGCGAAAGAAGGGAACACCCTTTCTTCCCTCAGGACACTCCCTGTAGTTGGGGTTCCTGTCTAATGGTAGTTTGGGGTGCCTTTGATGTTGATGGTTGTATGGGTACCTGCCAGGAATTGTAGGTACAAATGCCAGTATGAGGTGATGTAGGAGTAAACCAGGTTAGGTTGAACACAGATGTTCTATTTTTACTTGATTACAAAATAGGAGTTGTAGCATATACAACAACAATTTGTACACAGTGCAAATCCTTTTCCAGATGTCTGTGCAGAAGTTAGGCAATGTTGGAAGAAATTACTCTGATTACACTCTCTTGCTAAAGTCTCTAAATATAATATCCGTTTGGCAACTGTATTCTATCAATAGCACCTGCAATTTGCATAGCGGCATGCAGGTTCAATTATATGACTGGCCAAGTCATTCTGGAGTTGTCTTAGGTGTAGGGTGTCTTAATATGTTACCACAGCAGCAGGGGATTGAAAGTCAACTCAATCAATTTAGATAATTCTCTAAACTCTAGTTAAAAGTATTCTGAAATACTCTCTAATGAATGATTATATTAGAACAATCCATATTTTTCCTGTATTGTCAAAATATCATGCAACATATAAAGGTAGGAGAAGCAGAAGGCACTAAAAAGAAGGCATAAATAATATAAAGCCTAGATGCTATTTATTTTCTGTATATTTATACTGTATATTGATTAGTACATAATAATGCTTGGTAACTGTTGACATTTTTCTAGTAGAAAATATGCTCAGTGAATGCTATTACTATGAAGTTTGAATTATTTATCTCCCTTCCATTTCATATGTTATTAGCACTGCCTAATTGATCGTGTTGAAGACACCGTTGAGTTCAAGTCAAGAAGAGAACTGCTCGCAGAGACATTCAGAAGCTGATGCAACTAATTGTTCTTGTTTAGTATTTGGCTGACGTTAATTCTTTCAAGCATTAAAAGCAAAGTGAAAGATTAAAAGCTGGTTCTTTTCCTGAAAAATACTCAGCCATTTCAGATATTTATGACTCACGGCACACATAGTGAAGTACATAGAAAATAGATAGGCACATTTTTTCCATGGCAATTTCAGGTTTTAAAACATCATTAACCCTTCACCTGTGCCCCCAGTAGAAACCAAAACTCTTTGATTACCTGGCCTTTGTTCCAAGTGATCTGTAACAATTAACCTGAACTTTTGTAAGATACAAGTAAAGGCAATGTCGATTTAATAGAAGTGAGTTAGTGCAGACTCTAAAAGGTCATTATGGCTACATGATATTTTCTCCCTATGGCTAAAAATAAATAGCAGATTTGCAATAACCAGCTTGAAAATAGTACATAAAAAGACCAGGCTTCAAGATTTAAAGGTATTAAAAGTCACTTTACACCAGGACTATTAAAGGTATTCATAGTACTCCTTTATAGGACTAGTTCTTATCTTCTTGCATAAATAACACCATAGGAGACCATTAAAACAGGGCTCGGAAGGGATTTAAGCACATTTTTCTTAACCAGCGTGAAAACTTCACAAGGACAGATGGTCTGCTTCAGCAAGGGTGACATTCTGAGTTAAATAAAAAAATAAAAAAACATTTGTGTCTTAACTTTTCTATTGGTAATCCTTTCTTAGGAAAACCTAAAAAAACTAAAAAAATTCATTTTGTTGGCCCCATGCTCATTTATCATTGGGTTCAATGTAAAATAAATAAATTCCTCCAGTAGAGTGATTCTAAAACTGTGATGTGCTTCCATTTGTTGGTGATTAGAGATGAGTAAATCATTTTTGAAATGTAGAAAATTGCCTTTTTAAAAAAATCAGGTTCCTTAGAATCAGAATTTTGTATGATTCAGGTACCAGTGATTCAGCTGAATCAGACCATAATCGAATTAAAAAAATAAATAAATTTTGAATCTCCATTCGTGAGGCATAGTTGGAAGACAGCTTTGACAGACGTGATTAAGAATACACTGTCCTTTTTCTGGCTTTGCAACATAATTGAGTGTTTTGGCACTTATTGTATACTGGGTTCAGGTGACGAATGAGAAGTGCATTGCTTAATATTCTTAATTTGCCAGGGATATTGTTTATATTAGCATCACCATCTATTGGCCAGTAACACCCAAAGATTTGTTAAAATTTTTTGGGGGTAATCTGCAGGTGTCAGGCTGGTGGATAATGTCTGCCGCTGTCCTGCTATCCTGGGCAAGCACAGACATCTCTCCACTCTCCCTGTGTCTATTGGGACTAGCGCCAAGTGAACTTACTTTCAGCACTGCAAGAGTTAATCCCTTCATCCTACCGATGTCCAGGTGTTGGTTAAGTTGCTGATCAGTCTCTCCATTTAGCTGTGGATCCACCTCCTCCCCTGAGCTTTAAAGTTTTTTAGTTGCTAGTAACCAGCAAAGGTGATTGCTTATCTCTATATCCGTGTACCATAGCTTGTCTTTCTACTGATTCTGCTCCTTGCAGCCTGCCCCGACCTAGGAACTGTAACCTGGACTATGCCTACTCTACCTGCCCCAACCTTGGAATTGTTATTTAGAATACAAAAGTACTCAGCCTGCCCTGACTTTGGACTGTGTTCAGAATAGCCTGAGTTTTGCCTGAGTCCTTGGTGCTTCACACTAGTGTCTCTGACCCCTGTGGGTGACCAGACAACTACACCAGGACTACTCCAGGAGGTGGCAGGTTGGTTGGTTTCCTACAGCAAAGTTCAGATCCCTGTATAGGGGTTAAAGTGTGAATACCAGGGAACCGCCAAGACAACGGCCTCAGGTTTAGCCCAAAGTCTTAGTAGTTAGTTGGCACAGAGGGTCCAAATCCACTGCCCATTACAGCAGACAGACAAAATTGAATCATATAAAAGGGTTTTCTTGGATTCTCAATTTGTAGCCATCTATTAGGACAGTCCATAAATGTTTGATTCATAGGGGTCCCTCTGACCAGCAGAATAAAAAGGCTTTGGCACCCTCTACATGCAGTATAAAGAGGAAAGTGAAATGGGGAATAAGCAGGAATTTTTTTCAATTTCTGTCAATGACACAGCAACGCCATTGGAAACTTCCATTTAAAAATATTTTTAGCTTCTACTTTCAGGAGTTTTGGTGTTCTTTTTCTGGCCTTCATAATGTTTTGGAGTATAATATAATGAAATAGCAGGGAATAAAACACAATTTCACTCTAGTTTTATTTTTTTATGCTCTTCAACAATCATCTTAGATATTGTCAGATAATTTATGATGATGTGAACGTAATAATGTTAATGGTCTCCCTTTTAGATTTGTGCTTCATCTGTTTTTAGACAGATACCTCATGAGCTAGTCAACATGTTATTTTGGAACCAGAAAGATGAGTTGTCAATAGTTTGAGGAGATGGCCATTTTTGTCTGCAGATTGTAAAGGATATTTTAATAAACTAGGATAAAATAGGATATTATAAATAAACTGGCCTTAAAAGTCACGGCAAAATAGCTCCATTTATACATCTGTCATGTGCAACTATCAGTTTTCAGATGGGGTTGCCCTTTTCAGGGTGGGTGCTCTATAGTTAGGTCTACCAGGTCTAGTGGAGCTCCCTTCCCCATTAGGGCACAACAGGGATAGATTCTAACTATTGGCCCACTTGCTTAATTTTCTTATGGACTCGTCAGGTACCTTTGTGACACTTCACCAGGACACAAGACCCAGTAGGATTGAACTGATTATATTCCCTAATTCCACTAATGGTTAGTGTTGGGCGCGAATATTCGAATCGCGAATATCGGCACTTCGAGAATTCGTAAATATTTAGAACATAGTGCAGCCACTGTCTGCAGTATTTTGCAGATCTGAGAGAGACAGCAGTGTTATTGCTGTGCTCTCTGCTTTTCTGTGTCATGACATTAGATTGGAGGCAGTTAGTTAGTTAGCTTATATATCTATAGTTAGTTAGCTTATATATATATAAATAGATAGTTAGTGGGAGATAGTCATTTTAGGTCAGATATTGATATAGTGTAGCTGGTTCTGCTGTCTATACATACTACATACATAGTGATGTATGTATGTATGTATGCTATTTAAATACCTACATAGTGCTGTGATGTCACAAGTTCACAACAATACTTAGTGCACCAAATACTAATATGTAGTCAGACATTTTAAAATGTGAAGTTTAACGTATTGTAACAAAATATATTCTATATTTAGAATATAGTGCTATATATTCGAATTTTTAAATATTCTAGATTTTTTTCCCTCTGAACCCATGATTCCTCCCTGCTTCTTGCTTGTGGGCCAATGAGAAGGCTGCAATGTCTTTGTCTGAGCTTAGCAACATCCCCAGCAACCAAAAGGAAAGTTGCCTACCCGTTTAGTATATAAGAAACTCCCCACAGCCATTTTCTGCAGTTTTTTGTAAGTTCTGAGAGACAGCAGTGTCATTGCTGTGCTCTGTGCTTTACTGTGTCACATTACATAAGATAGTTAGTTAGTTAGTATATATATATATATATATATATATATATATATATATATATATTACAGATAGTTAGTGGGGAGATTGTCAGTGTAGGTTAGATAGTGCAGGGTGTTTGGTAGTGTGATGCTGTTCATACATACATGCTACATACATAGTGCTGTGATGTCACACAAGTTTACAACAATACTTAGTGCACCAAGCACTAATATGTAGTCAGACCAGCTAAAATGTGAAGTTGCACGTATTGTGCAAAAATATGCACATCAGTAATTGCCGATTTGCGCAATCGCGAATTTATCAGAGCATCTGCATATAAAGCTATTGTAATGTTCTGCCATGCCAACCATTTTCTCCAGTCTCAGGAAACTTCTAGCAGATTCTAGCAGCTTGAAAAATATAGCTATAATGACCCACCCTGTATTTACGCAAGCATTACGCGAATATTACATTGCCGATTTATCAAGAAAATAATCTCGAATTCATAAATTCACAAATATATGACGTATATTCTACCAAATATTCTTGAAATATCACAAATTCGAATATTGCCCCTGCCGCTCATCACTACTCACGGTGGGTGCTGCCTTGTACCGCTTGTTTAACTGACAGGTATCGCTTGTAATTTTCCCATAGAACAGGGGTTGTTGGACACAATTGAGGATCACTTTTAATTTCTGTTTATTTATATCAACAATTAGTTTTTATGGTTGTAATAAATTTTCATTTTAAATCGTTTTCACCCTCCCGCTTATAATAATGTCTGCAATAATTGTTGACGGCTTTTAACTCCTTGTAAAAGAACAGCATTATCTGGAAACATATGTATACAGATTTAAACAGATCATACATTGTATGATATTACTTTTATTATTGGTAATTAGTAATACTATTATTAGTATTAATATCACTATAAGTATTAGTAAAAATAAATAAAATGAAGATACTTAATACATGACAAATGGTCCAGAAGTGTTTATTTTATTGGAAACCAGATAGATTGATTTTTTTATATATATTTTTTGCATTTGATATCTAGTGATGCTAGGTACAGGTTACCGGGAGTGAACCATGAATTTACAAAGCCACAGAGATGAGCAGAGCTGCATGAAGATGCCACCGAATATTCTAACTGTCATGGAGCAGATGTAATGGCATGACAAGCAAGAAGTTGACACACGTAGCCTACATTAATGAATTGTCAACAGAACTGTCAACTTGAACACCACTCATATTTCCTGCTATATGAAAGCGCGAGACACTTCCAAGCACAGGCAATTTCAGCTATCTCAAGATCTGTCAAGTATAAAAAGTTTTACATGTATATTTGTAAGTGATGCAAAGTGCACACCTCTAATCTCCAGAGCAATGTATATATATATATATATATATATATATATATATATATATATATATATATATATATATATATATATATATATATATATATATATATATATATATATATATATATATATTATGCATAAAATTCGGCAGCACTCGCTTTTTCAGGTTCAAGCTGCACGCGTCCCACCCTTGATATCGGGTATATACATCCACCAAAATAGAAATATTAAAGATAGAATTGTCAAAACAGAGGTAGGGAGCCAGAAAAAACAAGTGCAGCAAACCTTATCAAAAACAAAAAGAACAGAATGTTACCCATGTTTGCGATGTGTGGATTGTAAGTACTTGCAGAGGGGTGGTGAATTCACACATCCGCAGACTGGTGAATGGTTTGTGATTAAGGAATATTTTACATACAATCCCTCTTGGGTGACCTATGCGCTTTGGTGTCCATGTCACCTGCTTTATGTGGGTGAAACCACTTGTTATACGAAATCTAGACTAAATAATCATCGACAGTCTATTAGAGATAAAAGGAAAGATCTTCCTGTAGCTAAACATTTTGTAGAAAGACAACATAAAGAAATATATGATTCTGGAAATTGTTAATGTATTGAGAAGAGGGGGTGATAGACTCACTCTTCCAAAGAAATGTAAATTAAAGTGGATACATCCCAATGGGCTAAATGTAGCTTGTCGTGTTACAGTTGGTATGAGATGAGGTATATACTCTCCACATACATGAGGCCTTGATATATCATTATATTGTGTGTAAAGACCTTATACGAATTTTATGTATAGTAATAAATAATTATTATTTTTGTATTGCAGATATGTTAATGAACGGAAAGAGAAAAGCGTCCTGCAAAATGATCCAACCTTGCCATATAGCTGAATGGGATAAGGGGCATTGTGTTTAAGAAGTATTGGCACTAATATAGCAGATTGCCGGGATGCACGTAATTCCCGATTCAAATGTGTATTTTTGCTTTAAACGGTATTTGTATACCAATATTTATAATGGTTCGTACGATTATTGAATCGTGCGATTCTGTGGCATCGCATTGATATATGATCACATCTTAGTGTTAGTAATGGTTCACACAAACATTTATGTATGCGATCTTGTGTAGTGATGCTGGGACATCAGCTGTATACAAATTATTATGGTGATAAATTTCGATGGATGATATATGCCGATGCGATTTAATTTGACGCAACAATGTGAATATAGAGATTGTGATGATGGAAAAGGAATTGAAAAATACTGTAATGGGTGCTTATGAATTCAGTTTAAGTGATTCATGTACAGCTGGTGTCTACACTATGCGGTATCACTATGCGATGAGCCTATAAATGTATATAAAAAAATTCTGATAAAAAAATTTTCAGATAATTTTTTTCAGACTGACAGTGTTCACACAGTGTGATTTTTTTTTATGTTATGAAGTAGCAAGTTGGATTATTTGCAATGGATGACAGAACGCTTCTCTTTTCCCAGTTGATATGTATATGGAGCAAGCATAGCCAAGAAATTTTAATATGTTTTAAACTTTTTTTTTTATACTTCTTTGCACAAAGCAGTTTCATTTGATAAAATGATATTTATGGTGAAGTGCACTAAGAAGATAACACAAGAAACAACAAAAGATATGGAAATGGGCTTTTTATAACACTTGAATTTTTATCACAAATTTTTAACATTTGTTCGTAATTGTAATCACTTGATTAGATAATTTTGTACACATGTATTGAATTGTTTGGTGTATATATATATATATATATATATATGCACCTGTATGAGTATGGTCTATACACTTGGCTTGAGAATGATCCCGGGAGGGGATTGAAACTTTGCCGATCTGTGTCACATGTGTGAATTAAGTCGTTGTGGTTTTTCACAAGAAGAGTGCTGCGTTGATTTTTTGTGGAGTCCCAAATATAAATATATAATCATAGGTAGACTTCAAGTGTGAGAGACAGAATCTAAAAAAAAGACCCAGAAAATCACACTGTATGATTTTTTATAATACTAATGAATTTAATAATAATAATGGATTTGCATTTTATTGCATTAAATAAGTATTTAATACAATAGAAAAACAGAATTTAATATTTGGTACACAAACCTTAGTTTGCATTTACAGAGGTCAGACGTTGACCAAATTTGCACACAATGCAGCAGGGATTTTTGCCCACTCCATACAGATATTCTCCAGATCTTTCAGGTTTCGCTGCTGTTTCTGGGCTACACTCCAGGACCTTGAAATGCTTCTTACAAAGACACTTCTTAGTTGCCCTGGCTGTTTGTTTAGAGTCATTGTCATGCTGGAACATCCAGCCACGACCCATCTTCAATGCTCTTACTGAGGGAAGGAGGTTGTTGGCCAAAATCTTGTGATACATGGCCCCATCCATGCTCCCTTGAATACGATACAGTCACCCTGTCCCCTTTGCAGAAGAGCGCCCCCAAAGTATGATGTTTCCACCCCCATGCTTTACGGTTGGGAAGTGTTTTTGGGTTGATACTCATCCTTCTTCTTCTTCCAAACACAGCGAGGGAAGTTGATACCACAAAGTTCTATTTTGTTCTCATTTGACTACATGACCTTCTCCCGTGCCTCCTCTGGATCATCCAGATGGTCATTGGCGAACTTCAAACGGGCCTGGACATGTGCTGGCATGAGCAAAGGGACCTTGTGTGCCCTTTAGGATTTTAATAAATGATGGCGTAGTGTGTTACTAATGGTAATCTTTGAGACTGTGGTCCCAGCTCTCTTCAGGTCATTGACCAGGTCCTCCCCTGTAGTTCTGGGCTGATTTCTGATCTTTCTCATCATCCTTACCCAAGAGGCGAGATATTGCATGGAGACTCAGATCGAGGAAGATTGACAGTCATCTTCTTTGTTTCTTCCATTTTTTTCTTCCATTTTCTAATAATTGCTCCAACAGTTGTTGCCTTCTCACCAAGCTGCTTGACTATTGTAGCCCATCCCACCCTTGTGCAGGTCTACAATATCCCTGGTGTCCTTAGACAGCTCTTTGGTCTTGGCCATGGTGGAGAGGTTGTTTATACAGGTAACGAGTTCAAACAGGTGCAATTAATACAGGTAATGAGAGCAGAGTAGAAGGGCTTCTTTAAAAAAAAACTAATATGTCTGTGAGAGTCAGAATTCTTGCTGGTTGGTAGGTGGTCAAATATTTATTTCATGCAATAAAATGCTAATTAATTATTTAAAAATCATACAATATGATTTTCTGGATTTTTTTTTTTAGGTTCTGTCACAGTTGAAGTGTACCTATGATAAAAATTACAAACCTCCATTCTGTGTAGGTTGGAAAACGTGCAAAATCGCCAGTGTGTCTAATATTTATTTTCCCCACTGTGTATATAATATATTAGCATTGGAATGTATGAGAAATACACTATAGGGAAAATTTATTAAGACCAGCGATTTAGACGCTAGTCTTAATATCCCTGCGCTGGCGGTGGATGCAAGCCTATACATCACTTTGGCGCTTGGTTCCACCAGCCACGCGACATGGTTTAAACTTTGCCATCTCTCTTGATGGCGTAGTTAAAGACCATTTTCAACAACATAAACTGGCGTAGAAAATGATAAATTAGATGGGCCGGCCCATCTGCCCTCTTCCCCGCCCACACCCTGCCCTCTTCCCCGCCCACACCATGCCCTCTTCCCCGCCCACACCACAACCTTTTTGTCCAACACCTCGGAAAAGTGTGGTGAGCAGGAAAAAGTCACATATTTTGCCGCAAAACAGCTTAATAAACGATTATTCCTTCTAGTGGTTTATAAATCAATTGTTATCAGTGTGCAAAAAAAGGTTTAGCAGGGTGTAACCAGCTGGGGCTTTGTTCCTTCACAGTCGAACACTGGAAGCCCTGATTGGATAGTGTCAAATTGCAGAGACACACCTCCAATTAGTAATAATCAAATGGACCTTTATTGCTTTATCACAAACTGCTGGTGATTCATTCATAATTTATCTTTTCATAGGAATAATGGAGGAATGGCACAGCATAGAATATGCTCCAGAATTGTTATCACATGGGGAATGCAGGTAGCTACTACTTTTTTTTTTTTTATCTTTTACTACTTGTGAACAATTAATAGCACTTGTATTGAAAACAATTCTTTTATCTTTTAATTCTGAGATCGAAGAGCCATAAGCTTTCTGTCCAAGCTTTATGAGGGCTTGTATTTTGCAAGAATAGCTGTAATTTTCATTGGCCCCATTTATGGTAGGTTGCTTGGAACATATTAATCACATTTTAATGTTGTTTAGCATGCAGTATGAAGTACATGATACATGTTGTATTGTCCTAATCGTAAATATTGCAGTGAAAATAGCGATTTCAGTATACATATATTTTAAATATTTTTTTAAATACATTTTTGTCGAAGTGTTATTACATTTTTTTGGTTCATTTATAAGAACCTAATCTGCCCCACTTCTTGCTGTCAAAAACAACAAAATGCTGAAAGAAACCTAAACAGTAAACAGCAACCATAAGAACCAAAATGATATGTAATCTAGAGATATATGAGCTTCTTGAGAATTGCCTTGTGTCCAATTCTGCAAATTTTTCCAAAGGTTTGGTTTGGTAGCGAATTCATTAGTCACAAATCAAGGTTGTTCCAATTACCCTGAAAATTTCTATATAACACCCTCTGGTTTCTTAGCCCTCCTTCTAGGACTTTTTTATGAATAGATGTCTGTTTTTGTTCATTATTTTTTAATTAATATTTGCTCCCCCTCTTTATGATCTTGAATGCAATGACAGTAATAGAAAATTATGTCAAGCAATGTGTAAGCATGTTTGATGGTGTTAATAGTGTCTTTAAAATCATACTGAGCTGTTGCATGTTATGATTTTTCATATTAGAAAGCTTCCATAAATTGTCCCTTATTAGTAGTGATAAGCTGACAGGGACAAAATTGAATTTGCGATATTTAGCGAATATGTGGTAGAATATTCATCATATATTCGCAAATATTTTTTATTCAAGATTATTCTCTTGATTGCAAAAAGTCGGCAATGTGAAAATCGCATAATGCAAATTTATAATGCAAAATAGAGGCGTGGGTCACTTTGGCACGTGCAACTCCACATTTTAGCAGGTCTGACTACATATTACTGATTGGTGCACTAAGTATTGTTGTGAAGTTGACATTGCTGCCTTCTCATTGGCACACAAGCAAGAAGCAGGGAGGAATCATTTGTTTTCAGATTGAAAAAATGACGAATATTCGAAATGACAAATATATAGCACTATATTCAAAATATTAGTGAATTCTCAAAGTTGCGATATTTGCGATTAAAATTCGCTATTTGAATATTCACGCTCAACACTACTTATTAGGGGCAGTTGATGTTTTAAACAAGCAATGTTATAGGTAAAAAATAGTGGCTTGTTGAGACCAAGCATACCAAAATGATGTCTTAATAAAGGCAGATCCCTGCCACTTTGTATATACACATAAGTTTATGTCAGAAGAAAGAGTGGCTTGTTCCGCACAAGTATTAAAAAATTATGCATTAACAGAGGCAGAATGCCTGCCTGTATTTATTTAGGCATAAGTGTTGTCAGAAGATAGAGTGCCTTCTTCTACACAAGCACCCAAGCATTATGCCTTAATGGGGGCAGAATTCTTGTTCGTATTCATACATGCAGAAGTGTTAATTGTCAGAAGAAAGAGTGGCCTAATCTGATTTTAATTGTGAGAATCAGCAGTATAGTGTAGGGTCGGGTAATAGTGGCATGCAGTCACAGTAGTAGTGGCAGCAGAAGCAGCAGAGCATTAAACAAACAATGAAGTAAATTTGTGTTTGGCTGTTTAAGGATAGGAGTAATGGTGACTATATAGCAGTAATGGTAGTGGCAGCAGGGACAATGGAAGTGGCATTTGGGAATTAGCAGCAGGGAGTAGTAGCTGGGGAAGTGGTGGAAGGGGCAGCAGCCATATGGTACAGAACATGATGGTATGCAGGAAGGCAGCAGCAGTGGCATGATGGCAGCCGAGGCAGCAGCAGCCATATGGTACAGAACATGATGGTAGACAGACAGTAGCAGTGACATGGTTGTGTCAGCAGCAGCCATACAATACAGAACATGATGTTAGGTAGGCAGAAACTGGCAAGCAGGCAGCCTGAACCTGAGTACTTAAGTGCTATTTCTCTGTTTTCTGATTTGCTTCAGTCTGGTTTGGTTCATGAAAGAATTGTTACAGCATGTTGATGATACTGGACTGGATGCTGCTGCTGCTTGTGGTAGGGGAGACAGCAATAGTTGGGTGACTCTGCAGGGATGGGGAGGTGGGGGGAGGTCCTCAGACAAGCGGGCAGCAAGTGACTTCTGTGTGAAATCTGCAGCAAGCTGCTTACACAGTATTCCCTAGTAACAAAGTATTAGGCTTCCCATCAGCAGGTTGAAAACATTCCTCCATTTTGAATTGATCAGGAGTCTCTAAAAGCAATTTCCAATAATTAGACTGCTTCATGTGAATAATACACTTGAATGTACAAAAGCTTGCAAACATACAGCTTGCCATTCTGGCCATTGTGCCAAAAAAAAACATTTTTTTTCCTGCTATGCCCCTCACTGAGATAATTGGTAATTGTGACTGGTGTCGTCATAATTAGTGATGGACGAACATCGGCCGGGACGTTTTGCGAACGTGAATACGCGTTCGCGATCAAATGTTCAGGTCATATTTGCAGCCACCAAATACTTACTAGAAGTGCACAAATAGTCCCACAACATGGACAGTGACCTACCAGAGGGGGATCAATGGCAAACATTCCCACAAAAAAATATGTATTTTAATCAGGGGCCATTTTTATGCGTCTTAAAGGGAAATTCTGAAAAATGTGCCCTGCTGGAGTCTAGAAATTTTTTACTTTAGGCCACGGGAGTACCGGCCCCAAAAATTGGGCATTCACCTGACAGAAAAGAACATGTGATTATGTGGCTGGAGGTATATTACATAGTCAGTGAATGACAATTTTGAGGGGCAAGCCAAGAGTTCCATAGCAAATTGTGCCAGCTCTGGCCACAGGTTAAGCCTGCACATCCAGTAGTCCAGGAGTTCCATGCTTCTCAGAGCGTCCACATTGGCTGTTAATCCGATGTAGACGGACACCTGTCGGTCTAGGTGTTCCCTGAGGCTGGATCTGGAGGGCGGCTGTCGATGGGTTGGCTGCAAGAATTATCCTATATCCAAAGTGACCAACACATCTTTAAACCGCCCTCTTTTTGCAGGTGCTGTAGGATTGGTACCCGCACCTGTTTTGCTGTGGGTGAAAATTCCTCTGCCAGCATCCGCAACAGCAGAATGCATCATCTCTCGCAGCAAGGCCTGGAAATGCTGCATTCTGCCAGCCCTTTGTGATGCTGACAACATGTCCGCCATTCTGTTTTTGTACCTGCGGTCTAAGTACATTGCAACCCAGTACTTGTCCTTGCCCTTTATGCTTTTTATACAGGGTCACTCTTCAAATACTGGAGCATGAAGGCCCCCATTTGCACTAAATCGGTAGCGGTGGAGTGCCCTGGCTCCTGCTTATTGCCATGTCGTCCTCGGTCTCCTACCCCCAGCCACGGACAACATCAGGGATCCCTGAAAAGTTTAAAGTCCCCCTCAAAGCCTGCTCTTCTTGCTCCTCCTCCCCAGGCACCATCCTACTCTGACTCCTCTTCAGACTCCTGCTGACTTGTCTCAGATGGAGTAGCCCACCTTAGGAATTCATTCAGCATTGCGACTTCCTCATTTTCACCTCCTGCTCCTCGATGGCTTGATCAATTACACGGCGCAATGCACTCTCCAGAAAGAAGGCGTCAGGTACGATGCAACTGATGGTGCCCTGGCTGCGACTGACCAGTTTGGTGATCTCATCAAATGGCCACAGAAGTCTGCATGTGTCGTGCATGAGCAGCCACTGGCGCGGTGAAAATAAACCAAACTCCCCAGAACCTGTCCGACTGCAGAGTTCGTAAAGGTAGTCGTTAAAAGTACGTTGATGCTGGAACAGCCTAACAAGCATATAAAAGGTGGAGTTCCAGAGCGTCGGGCTGTCACAAATCAGACGTCTGACGGGCAGGTGGTGTCACTGCTGAACATGAGCAAGACGAGCAATGGCAGTGCAAGATCTTCTAAAATGGCCAGAGATTTTTCCTGGCCGGCCGCAGAACGTTCTGGACCCTGGGGTATTTGGCAACGAATCGCTGCACGACTAAGTTAAGGACGTGTACCATGCATGGCACGTGTGTGATTTTGCCCTTTTTCCGCGCACTTAGCAGATTGGCACTGTTGTTGAACACCGCTTTACCAACTGTCAAATTGAGCGGGGTTAGCCACTGATTAGCCTGTGACTGCAGAGCTGAAAGCAGTGCAGGACTGGTGTGGCTCTTGGCTTCCAGGGACAACAGCCTCAGCACAGTGTGGCAACGTCTCACCTGACATGTCAAATAGGTTCTGGGGAGCTTGGGGCGCAGCGAAAGGCGGTAGCAGTGGAACAGGAGGAGTCAGGCGAGGAGGAGACGGAGGATGGAGTAAAAGGAGGAGAAGAACAGGCAGGCCAGCATGCAATCCTTGGCGGCAACACCAAATCCACACGGGAGCCAATGGTTACATCCTTGACGGCCGTCAGAAGGTTCACCCAGTGAGCAGTAAAAGTCATGTACCTTCCCTGCCCGTGTTTGCTAGATCACGTGTCTGTGGTCAGATGTATCTTGGCACCGACATTGTGTGCTAGAGATATATTAACTTGCCGCTGAGCGTGGCCATATAGCTCTGGGATGCCCTTCTTGTATAAATATTTCCTTCAGGAGACTCTCTATTGTGGTGTGCCAATGGCCACAAATTTTCTAAGGGCCACTAAAGGCCTCTGAGTCCATCAGTTTAAACAGCACAGGCTGCAGATGGCTGACACGTTAAAAAAGCCCACACTGCGGAGCCATGTTCCGGCATCCTGGGAGCGCCAGATGTGACCGTGCATGGTGGATGGGTCGCTCCAGATACATTTACAGTCTGCTTTTGCCTCCTGTGCCCTGCGAGCTCTGCTTGCTTCTCCTCCTTCTCCTCCCTCTCTGCTACTCCATCTCTCCCTTTGAACTCCTCTCCTCTTCTTCTCTTGTGGACACGTCGACACGTCATCATCGTCACCTTTACCACCATTTTAGAGATCTCGGAGTAGGCAGCAACAGTGGGGACCTCCCTCCTTTTGCTGATCTGGGTACTGTTGTCTGACTGCTGGGTGGCAGCCGTTCCTACCTCCTCTTCCAGATCCAATGCCAATAATGGCTGCACATCGGTAAGGTCTGGGAATGAATGGGAAAATAGGTCCTCTGACTCGAGTGGAGGGGCTATGGTGAGTCGTGGTGTCTTTTGGGGTGCACACAGCAGAGAGTGAGGAGGGTGCAGATACAGAAGATGAGAACGTTTTCAAGCGGAAGGCTGAGTGAGCCACTCAGCCAACTCTGGTGCGTCCTTTGGCGTAGTCGCTACACACCTTCTCCAACTTCAAACTTAAGCTCCGGCCTGGTGCACCTGCCCGACCCTACCACCCCTGGTGAATGGCCTGCCTCTTCCTCTGCCTGTCATTTTCAAAATTACCCTATGCCTAAGTATTTGTGGAAGCAGGTATATCACAGCCCTCAATCAGTATTTTTGGGAAAGCAGGTTTATGAAACCCCTTAATCAGTATTTGGTGGAAGCAGGTATATCAAACCCAGGGACGGATTAAGTGCATGATAGGCCCAGGGCTGTCTACCCAACTTGCCCCCCCTCCATTTTAAGTTTCATTTATTTTTTTCTGTATAAAGAGGCTGCGTTGCTTTGTGAGCATCACAGTCTCTTCCTAGGCCATATGATGCCGCATTCATCATTCACATGGCCTAGCTGCAGCTCCTGTCCCATCTGCGTGATTGGGAATGAGCTGCAATACCAAGCGCAGTGCTATCAAATGGACAGAACTGTGCTTGGTAAGGAGTAAAGAGGCTGCGGC
>CM065589.1:42342860-42367897 GCA_033119425.1 Bufotes viridis
GAAGGAGATGACCTGGTTTTGATGTTTCTCCAGGCGCTCGATGCGATGACCCATCTCGTTAATGTCCCGGCAGAAGTCTTTAACCTCTTGCATTAACGGAGCTAGGGCTTGTGCCAGAGTAGCTTTGAAAAACGCCTTGGTGAGAGCCCCACTGTTATCTTGATCCACATCATCAAGTCCAGCTGCACCAATCTCCACTTCATCTTCCTTTCCGTCTGAGTTGCTTGCCAACTGCTGCGGCGCTATCTTGTCAGCACGCGGCAGGGAGTCAGCGTGTTTTTTTTCCAGAAAACTGTCTAGGTCTGCCTGGTTCTTTTTGGGTTTGGGGGTTCTTGGAGGGTCCATGGATGGATCTCTGCCAATCTTGCCCATGTTTCTGTCCGCTAGTGGCTTAAAAAAGCTAAAAGGTAAATGAGGAGAGAGCTCGCACCTAGCCCTCCGTCTTTCTCAGCTGTCATGCTCTGTCCTCCTGTATTTTTACTTTTACACTTAGTCTGATCAGACTTTTGCCTTTAGCAGAAGTCTGATTAGACTTACATCACCATGGCAAGCAGAACGCCTCTGAAGGCGACTCTAAAGACGCCACGTCTTCTATAGACACAGTCGTCTGATGTGCCATCTGTTTCCCTCATGTTGAACTCTCCTTACATGCAATGTCTGTGCAGTTACAGGTTTCTTCCATATTGCACATCATGGCTGATCAATCTCCTGAGCAACAGTTTACCACCATGGAAATTCTATCCTGGTAAATATGTAGTTTCAGTTAAGGACTCTCATTAACATATGCGAGAACAGTAACGAGGTCATTAGAGAAAAGATAGAAATTTCATTTATGGTAGGAATTTCTGTCTTTCTGGAGGAGTTATAGAGTCGCACCTCTCGATGAACCGCAAACGCAGCAATCAATGCATATGTTGTCTTTATACAGTACAAACATTAGCCTCAGAGACGAAATTGTGAAAATACAGACATGGGGGAGGCACAGATGATAACGCAATTGGTAGCTGCAATGTTAAATGTATTCAGCAGGATCGTACAGAACAGAGTTTGCTTTAGGCATTTATGAGGAGAGAGCTCGCACCTAGCCCTCCGTCTTTCTCAGCTGTCATGCTCTGTCCTCCTGTATTTTTACTTTTACACTTAGTCTGATCAGACTTTTGCCTTTAGCAGAAGTCTGATTAGACTTACATCACCATGGCAAGCAGAACGCCTCTGAAGGCGTCCTGCTGCCATGGTAACCATCACCCGCTGCCAGAACAGGAGAGAATCAGCCAGTCTGGTTATTCAACAATGTGGTGTTGCAATGGAGAAAGCATGCCAAGAAAAAAATTCCTCTCCACCTGGAGACGAATCCTGTCAATATTGCTGCAAGTGCGGTATTGGCTGCTCATCGACCAAGATACTTCTAGGGGAAATCTGCCTGGCATGAACAGGCCTCTACTAGGAGCCGGACAATGAGAAGAAGACAAAACTTTAAGATTGCTTGGAGCCTGGAAGAGTTGTAAATTTAGTCAATATTCAAACCAACCAACCAGGCCCCCCTGGTCTCTTCATCCGGTGAAAACATCACGGGTTCCCAGTCATCATGGAAATGAAAAGAAGGGCATCCTGTGGTGCACGGAGATGGAGAGGGTCTTCGGATTCCCCCTGCACTATACGGACGTCTCAGAAATTAACCGCTGCTCCCGACAGCTGCTCCTTGGAAGGTCATCTGGCATCTTTTCGCCCCATTGAAGGATTATTTTGAAAATGTGTAGAATCCGACACGGGGCCCCCATGCTACAGATTTCTTATGGAGACAACGGATTTTACAATATTAAATTATGATTTTGTGCATTAGCAATACTGATGAAGTATTGACCAAATGCTGACCAAGTGAAGGCATATGCTCCCCAGACAGGATCCGTTTTTTGTGGGTTATTGTTCTGACGGATCACAGGAAGGGAAAAATAATCAGTGACATCAACACAAACTTACTGCTGACACCCTCTCCACTCGGGGGGAGGGGGGGCTCTACTTGTTTAAGCGTTTAATAGAACAGGTTCTGTAGACATGTATGTGGAATCAGCTGATGAGGGTGTGAAAGGAGTGCGCTTCTTCTTGACAATAACATTAACCTGTAAGGCTGAGTTAATATTTGAGTTATTTGGTCAGTTTTAGCCCCGTGACTGACCAAATAAGTGAAGTATGCAGTGATTCTAAGGCCCCTTTCACACAGGCGAGTTTTCCACGCGGGTGCAATGCATGACTTGAACGCATTGCACCCGCACTGAATGCTGACCCATTCATTTCAATGGGTCTGTGTACATGAGCGTCACGCATCACTTGTGCGTTGCGTGAAAATCGCAGCATGTTCTATATTCTGTGTTTTTCACGCAGCCCTAGCCCCATAGAAGTGAATGTAAAGTTGTTTGTAAACCAGTTTTCTATCACGTGCATGAAAAACGCATCAAAACGCATTGCACCCACGCGAAAAAAACTGAACAACTGAACGCAATCGCAGGCAAAACTGAATGGCTTTGCCTGTGAAATCGCACAGTTTTCACTGAACGCATCAGCAAAGCATCCGGACCTAATCCGGATACGCTTGTGTGAAAGAGGCCTAAGAGCGATGCCTGTCATCTGCATGTCATACTGAATCACAGTATTATTTCACTACCCTAGCACACTCTCTATGTGTGTTACTGCAAGGTTCTGCATAGTGTTCTACTCTATAAAGGCTCTCTGTAGCCCAGAAATAGCAGTTTTTTTATTGCGACCCACCGCCAATATATTCGGATCAAAGAAAAAAAATTCTGAAAATTTGGCGAACCAGCTAAATCAAATTTTTGAGATAGAAAGCTATGAATGGTGCTGTAGAATCTGTTGGTGCTATAAATATCTAAAGACTTTATGGAAGAAGATGACTTCTATATTTTAGAAAGCAGCTTTCTAACAGAAACATAAGAACTCTTGCCCATGGGCTATATATAGCATTGCAGCTGAGCCCTATCCTAGTCTGTAGTGCAGTACTGTAGTCTGTATGTCTTTGGCGGAGCTCACATTCAACATAAAACCTTTACAACATTGCTTGCTATTCTCAGCGCGCAGACAGAAATGTAGGTAAAGTATAAAACAATGAATATAAACCCGAATGAAAAACAAGAGCGACTCTAAAGACGCCACGTCTTCTATAGACACAGTCGTCTGATGTGCCATCTGTTTCCCTCATGTTGAACTCTCCTTACATGCAATGTCTGTGCAGTTACAGGTTTCTTCCATATTGCACATCATGGCTGATCAATCTCCTGAGCAACAGTTTACCACCATGGAAATTCTATCCTGGTAAATATGTAGTTTCAGTTAAGGACTCTCATTAACATATGCGAGAACAGTAACGAGGTCATTAGAGAAAAGATAGAAATTTCATTTATGGTAGGAATTTCTGTCTTTCTGGAGGAGTTATAGAGTCGCACCTCTCGATGAACCGCAAACGCAGCAATCAATGCATATGTTGTCTTTATACAGTACAAACATTAGCCTCAGAGACGAAATTGTGAAAATACAGACATGGGGGAGGCACAGATGATAACGCAATTGGTAGCTGCAATGCTGAATGTATTCAGCAGGATCGTACAGAACAGAGTTTGCTTTAGGCATTTATTTTTTATTTCATATTTCAGCTCCAAATGTCTCATCCCAATGAAAATTCAAAAATATTCTTATGTTATTGTTTGTGTTGAGTGAATCAAAGTATATTTCAATATGAATTTCAGGGAAAATTAAATTTGCCACAAAGCCGAATTTCCTCGTGCCTCCTGGCAGAGAATCGATTTTCCCTGAAATGGTGTGAAAAAAAATAAAAATAAAAAACTACTAATCTGATCCATTACCCGAGATGGGCTGGCCGCCACCATCTTGATTGAAGATGTCACATGAAATCCTGTGCGCGGTGACGTATGACATCACCATGCCAGCCGGCGTGATCATGTCATTGCGGGCCGCATGAGATTTCACTCTAGGTCTTCTAACAAAATGGCGGTGGCCAGCCCGTCAAGAGCAAATGGATGAAATAAGTATGATTTTTATTTTTATTTTACACTGTGTTATTACTGTCAGATGCCGCGATCAGCTATGAACGTGGCATCTGAGAGGTACAATGATGGAGGGAACAGCGCAATCGCTGTTCCCTGTCATTGCACCCACTACTTACAAATAAATGCACTTCATGACAAAGTAATTTGTCACAAAGCAAATTTTATTGTAAAATTGGGTGATGCAGCTGAATTGAATTTTTTAATACCTTGCTCATCTCGAGTTATTGTTTTCCTATGTACTGAAAACCATTGTATGTCACTTTTACCACAGGGTTCTCAACCCGCTCCAAAATAATGTGTTTTTTTTTTTTTTTTTTATTTAAACAACACCTCGTTGAGAATTATGGGATGCTTGTTCTGGCACTATGACATGGCCAATTTTTTTTTTTTTTTGTATTTTAGTTTTTTCCTTCCCATTTTCCAAGAGCCATAACTTTTTACATTTTACATTCACATTGCCATATGAAAACCTATTTTGTGAGGCAAAAGTTGTATTTTTCAATGGTTCTATTTAATTTACCATATCATGTATTGGAAAATAAGAAAGAAAATCTTTGTGGGATAAAAAAATATAAAAATAAAAATCAGCGGAACGACACGATTGCAGGGATGCCAAATTTATATAGTTTCCATCGTGTTTTACTAATGAAAAAATTGATTCAAACCTTTAAAATAATTTTCTTTGCATTGTGCTATTCTGACAGCCATAACTCTTTTTATTTTTCTGTCTACATAGCTGTTACAGGGATTATTTTTTTGTAGGGAGAGCAGTAGGGTTTATTTGTACCATTTTGGGGTACATAGGACTGCTTGATTACAAATTATTAGTATTTTTGGAAGAGAGAAAGGCAACCTGACTAGTGATGAGTGAGCACCAAAGTGTTCGGGTGTTCGGGTACTTGGTCCGAATACATAGCAATATTCGTGAGCTCGGCTGAGCACCCGAGTATAATGGAAGTCAATGGGAGACAACCAGGCACCCCCTGCTCGGATGATATCCGAGTGTGGGATCACTTGTTTGGCCAGACGCAACATGGTGGGAGGAAGGAGGATCAGAGTGAGTATTCGGTTGACCAGACTCTTGGCTACAGAGACTGGACTTCGTGGAAGAGAGGGTGGTGCTTAACTGACTGGAAGCATTATGTTCTGCAATCCAAACGACCACCTGTTCGCACTGGTCCATCTTGGACAGTGTTGTCCTGCGCCGCCCAGCAAAGTTGGACATGAAGCTGGGTAAGGTGGATTTTTTTGTTTTTTAGGGAAAAAAAGCAGTGTTCTTGGTCCACAAAGCAGTTGTGCATACATCGTACAATACATATTTTACATTTCTGCAGTGAAATAGGTCATCAGTGTGTTTTTGGGAAAAAAAAGCGGTATTCCAGGTCCACAAAGCAGTTGTATATACAGCAAACAAATACCTATTTTAAATCTCAGCACTGAAATAATGCATTAGTGTGTTTTATGTAAAAAAAAGACATGTTCTTGGTTCACAAAGCAGTTGTGCATACAGCGTACAAATACCTATTTTAAATCTCAGCAATAAAATTGTGGAATAGTGTGTTTTAAGTTAAAAAAAAAGCTGTGTTCTTGGTTCACAACGTAGTTGTGCATACAGAGTACAAATACCTACGTTTAATTTCCAGCTGTTAAAAAGTGCATTTGTGAATTTTGGGGAAAAAAGTTGTGTTCTTGGTTCACAAAGCAGTTGTGTATACAGCGTACAAATACCTATTTTAAATCTCAGCACTGAAATAGTGCATTAGTGTGTTTTAGGGAGAAAATGCCGTGTTCTTGGTTCACAAAGCAGTTGTGATACAGCGTACAAGTACTTACGTTTAATTTCCAGCCATTAAATAGTGCATTTGTGAATTTTAGGGAAAAAAGTTGTGTTCTTGGTTCATAAAGCAGTTGTGCATACAGCGTACAAATACCTATTTTAAATCTCAGCACTGAAATGGTGCATTAGTGTGTTTTAAGGAAAAAATTGAATTCCAGGCCCACAAAGCAGCTGTGCATACAGCATAGAAATACCTATTTTAAATTTCAGCACTAAAATAATGCATTAGTGTGTTTTATGTAAAAAAAGCAGTGTTCTCGGTCCACAAAGCAGTTGTGCATACAGCGTACAAATACCTGCTTTTAATTTCCAGATGTGAAATAGGGCATTTGTGAATTTTGGGGAAAAAAAAGTTGTATTCTTGGTTCAAAAAGCATGAGTTCATGGAAGTTTTTATTTTTTGTCACAAGTTAGCGGAAATGGAATTTTTTTTAATTTCATTTTCCGCTAACTTGTGACAAGAAAATAAAAACTTCCATGAACTCACTATGCCCCTCAGTGAATACCTTGGGGTGGCTACTTTCTAAAATGGGGTCACTTGTGGGGTGTTTGTACTGCCCTGGCATTTGAGGGTCTCCGCAATCATTACATGAATGGCCAGCATTAGGAGTTTCTGCTATTCTCCTTATATTGAGCATACGGGTAATGAGATTTTTTTTTCCGTTCAGCCTCTGGGCTGAAATAAAAAATGAACGCCACAGATTTCTTCATTTACATTGATCAATGTGGATGAAAAAATCTCTGCCAAAAAATGTGCAAAAAAAAAAGAGGTGAAAGGACAAAGGAGTGCTTGTAAAGCTGTGATCGATAAGGGACCCTTAGGCCTCATTAACACGTCCACAATTCTGTTCCACAAAATTTTGCGGAACGGAATTGCAGATCCATTCAATTCTATGGGGACAGACTTTGTCCCGCTCGGATCCGGAATTGCAGATCTGCACTTCCGGATCTGCAAAAATATAGAACATGTCCTATTCTTGTCCGCAATTGCGGACAAGAAAAGGTATTTTCTATATAGTTCTGGCAATGTGCGGATCCGCAAAATGCGGAAAGCACATTGCCGGTCTCCATGTTTTGCGGATCCGCGGATCCGCAAAACACATACGGACGTCTGAATGGAGCCTTACAGGGGGGTGATCAATGGCAGGGGGAGTGACAGGGGGGTAATCAGGGGGTTAATATTGGGTGATCAGGGGTTAATCAGTGACAGGGGGGTTAGTGTGGTGTTTGGTGCAACTTACATAGCTGCCTGCTCCTCTGGTGGTCCCAAGCAAAAGGGACCACCAGAGGAGCAGGCATCAAGCCACTAATTTTAATATTACATTTTAATGTAAATATTATTATTTTTTTTAACATTTAGATCACTTTACTTTTTAAATGTACAGCCTGCCAGCAAATGATCAGCGCTGGCAGGCTGTACAATAACTTCTTCCCCGCCTCCTACAGTGAACGCGCGCGTCCACGCACGCGCGTTCACTGCGAATCTCGCGTCTCGCGAGATGACGCCCTGGAGGGTCAAGGAGGAACATCCCGGCCGCCCGCAGGACGCATCCCTGCGTTAGGCGGTCGGGAGGTGGTTAAATAGTGCATTTGTGAATTTTGGGGAAAAAAGCCGTGGTCTTGGTTCACAAAGCAGTTGTGCATACAGAGTACAAATACCTGAGTTTAATTACCAGCCGTTAAATAGTACATTTGTGAATTTTAGGGAAAAAAGTCGTGTTCTTGGTTCACAAAGCAGTTGTGCATACAGCGTACAAATACCTATTTGAAATCTCAGCACTGAAATAGTGCATTAGTGTGTTTTAGGGAAAAAAGCCGTGTTCTTGGTCCATAAAGCAGTTGTGCATACAGCGTACAAATACATACTTTACATTTCGGCAGTGAAATAGTGCATCAGTGTGTTTTAGGGAAAAAAGCGGTATTCCAGGTGCACAAAGCAGTTGTGTATACAGTGAACAAATACCCATTTTAAATCTCAGCACTGAAATAATACATTAGTGTGATTTATGTAAAAAAAAGCTGTGTTCTCGGTTCACAAAGCAGTTGTGCATACAGCGTACCAGTACCTGAGTTTAATTTCCAGCCGTTAAATAGTGCATTTGTGAATTTCGGGGAAAAAATACGTGTTCTTGGTTCATAAAGCAGTTGTGCATACAGCGTACAAATACCTGAGTTTAATTTCCAGCCGTTAATACTATTTTACACTGGAGACAAACAGCCCAGCAGTGACAAGAACTGCCGGGCGAGTGAGTGCGCACCCCCCCATCCCCCCACCCCACTTGCCTCTGTGTGCACACGGGGTGCATAGTGTACATGTTTGAAGAGTGCGCTGACGGGTCCCGGCATTGTCACTGTACTTCATGCCGGGCCCCGTCAGAGCACTCCCATTACATGTGAGCACAGTGTGCTCCCTGCCAGGCCCGGTCGCGGTCGCATCCTCTGCGACCGCGATCATTGCGCCCCTGCTCTCATTGTTGGCCTGATCTATTCTCGCTTTCATTACTGTAACTTATTACTAATCTGTCTTCCCTTCGATAAACTCTAGGGCAGGGTTTCTCAACTCTGGTCCTAAGGACCTACCTACCAGTTATGTTTTCAGGATTTCCTTAATATTGAGCAGATGATACAATTAGTGTCCATGCATCAGGATTTACCACAGGTATTCATTAGAGATGAGCGAATTTCTTAAAAATTAGATTCGGCTGGTTCGCCGAATTTTCTGAAAAAAACTTCTTTGATCCAAATATATTTACGGTGAATCACGTTAAAAAACGGCTATTTACGGGCTACAGAGAGCCTTTATAGGGGTGTAGAACACTTTTCCTTGCAGTAACATGCATAGGGAGTGTGCTGGGGTAGTAAAATAATACTGTCAGTGAGGATGACATGCACATGACAGGCGTCGCTATTAGAATCACTGCACACTTCACTTATTTGGGCAGTCACAGGGCCAAAACTGACCAAATAACTCAAGTATTAACTGAATCTTACAGGTCCATGTTAGCGTCAAGAAGGCTAAAGAGTGGCAAAATGACAGAGTTTGGAAGTGGCGGCAGCATGAGGAGGTCACAGAGTGGCAAGGTGACATAGTGTGTACCAAAGACTGTGGGCACAGATTGTTGAGAAATATGCAGATGGAAAGTTATCTGTAGAGCTGTACGATGGTAGCCTGCAGATTAATGCAGCCCTCAAAAGCAAGTTGGGTTTATCAGTTCCAAAACCTAAATTAGATCATGTGGCAGGTGATCTGTCCAAGACCTTCAAGCAGCAGCAGCAGCATGATACCACAGATTGGCAAGGGGACATAGTGTGGAGATGGCAGCAACAGCAGCATCATGATAACACAGATTGGCAAGGTGACATAGTGTGGAGATGGCAGCATGAGAAGGCCACAAAGTGGCAAGGTGACATAGTGTGGAGATGGCTGCAACAGCAGCAGAATGATAACACAGATTGGCAAGGTACATAGTGTGGAGATGGCGGCAGGAGTAGGACACAAAGTGGCAATGTGACATAGTGTGGAGGTGGGTGTCAATACTAGTACTTGTTAAAGATGGTTGGTGAAAGGAACACTTGGCATCAGATGTTTGGCATCAGGCGGGTAACAGCATCAGAATAGTAGCTGAGGCAGGTAGCCAGAAGAAAACGGTCTCTTTTGTCAAAATGATGTTGTGGCACCATTAATAATCTAGTCTGATGCATCAGGCATTGGTGTGTGGAAATCCTGGCTGATCCATGCTCAATTCATCTTGATGCAGTGTCCCACTATGTGCTATATGTGGGCACTTTAAACTCTTGCTAAATGTCATGTCAAATGTATTGTGGTATCATGCTGTAGTTCACTTTACCAGGCTGGCAGTGGCATTTACCTTTATTCGCTCCTAGGTGGTGCTGGCACCACTTACATATATTGCTGGGGGGGGGGGGGTAAAGTTAGTGTGTCCGATTTTAATGAAGAGATGAGGAAGTTAATGGAGGAGGAGATTTTTTTTTCCCTGCCAAAATAGTTCAATAGAGATTTTACCGCATATCAGTGCAGCGCTTAACGCAGAATAGAAGATTTTTACTGCCAAAATATCTCAATAGAGATTCTTAATTCAGAATACAAGATTTTTAACACCAAAATATCTCAAAAATGTTTTACCGGCTATAAATGCAGCGTTTAACGCAGGATACAAGATTTTTTCTGAAGTGAGCGTGACATATTGGAAGAAGTAGGTACGCGATGGAAGAGCGAGACGCGGATCTCGTGCGGTTTCTGTGCTGCAGAATAGTCCCTGTAGTGTCAAGTAAGCAATACTTCAGATAGATGCGGGCAGGTGTGAAGTATTTAGCATTTTTGTGCAGGGTTAGTGCATAGTGTATTCACCTGTATTGGTGGGCCGCTATTTTGGACTTTGTCGCGTAAGTGCACAGTATGTGAAGCATAAATACAAAATTTGAACATTACACAACCTAATTCAGTCTATGCCACAAAAATTACTTTCCCACATATAACTGCAGCGCTCAACGCTGGATATATCTTGATTTTTGTAGAGAAATACGACACCAAAGGCTTTACCGCATTTATAACTGCAACAGCGAACGCTGAATATTTTTTTCATTTTTCTAACGATATATGTGAATAAAGTTTTTCCAAGATATAAGTGCAGCAGCGAATGGCGAATGTATATATTTTTCAAATGATATACGTCAATAAAGGTTTTTCAACATATCAGTGCACCACCGAATGGCAAATGTATATTTTGTTAAATATTGCAATATGCCAGTAAAAGCTTTACCAGATATAACTGCAACAGTAAACTGAGAAAACATATTTCTAGTAGTTCTAAAATAAGGCCAATATACTCTTTTGCCAGAAATTACTGCAACACTGCAGTGTGAATATATTATGCTTTTTGTTAAAGAAACAAGGCCAATATGCCCTTTCACCAGAAATTACTGCAACTGTGCAGTGGGTATATATTAAGCTTTTTTTAGTGAAGCAAGGCCACGATATGCTTTCATCAGAAACTACTGCAGCAGGGCAGGGTGTATATATTATGCTTTTTATTGTGAAACCAGGCCACTATGCACTTTCAACAGAAATTACTGCAACAGAGCATGTGTATTGTGTATTACGCTTATTTTAAATAAACCAAGCCAAAATGTGCTTTCAACAGAAATTACTGCGACAGAGCAGTGGGTATATATTACGCTTTTTTTAGTGAAACAAGGCCAATATACGCTTTCACCAGAAATTACTGCAAATGATTTTAGCATGAATAACAACAAAAGCGATCTGCGTATACATTTCTTATATTATTGAAATAGGCCACTAAATGATATCAGCGCAGTTAACAGCAAAAGTGACCGGCGTATATATTTATCTCTTTTCACATATATAAAAGCCAGTAAAGGCTTTTCAACATACCATTTGCACCCCAATAACTAATTGCTGAAATGACAGAGACTGATATTATGAGACTATCTGGATCCCCATGTAATGTTTCACCGCACTTGCAAATTGCTAGTTTTCACAATGTGGAATTTACTATAATTCTCCCTACTAGCATCTGCACATGTCTATCTGTGACAGTGAAATGATTCCTTCTCTCACTGTTCTTTCCCTGCACTTATAAATCGCTTTTTTCTTTAGTTTTTTCGGTTTAGCAATTAGTTTTTATTTCACTGACACTCTCCCTAGAGCCTGTATACACGTCTGTCCCTGAACAATGCACGAAGGGCAGCGACTAAGATTGCCACCGTATTTATAGGGCTGTGGCATCACCAGGTTGGCTGGCTCTTGATTGGCTGCATACATGACACATGACGCCTTCACAGAGTTCCTTGCCCCATGTTCTCACACGTGTATCCGATACTTTAGATGCCATTATAGGAAATAAATAAAGTGATTCGTTCCACGAAGAGCGAGGAAATTCACATTCATTCAGAATCAAATTTTTCATGAAATTCTGAACAAATTCGACTTTGTCATCTTTATTCGCTCATTTCTAGCATTCATTCTGTGGGATATTCTCAAATCCTAACTGGTAGGTGGTCCCGAGGACCGGAGTTGAGATACCCTGCTCTAGGGGCTCATCTATATGTCCAGTCACTACATTGATGCCTGAACCTTGCTCCAATCACTGCACTGATGCTTCCATTGTGCCAGTCACTGCAACAGTTCCTCCACCCTTTGCCAATACCACAGAACTGGTTACCTATACAGTATAGGATTCAACACTCTCCACACACAATGTTGCACTTGTATACCTCCTCTATCATCTTTGTTTACCACCCTACCTGTGCTCTGCATTCTGCAACTAATTCATCACTAACATCCTCCAGAAGCCCTCAATCCTGTCTGAAAGAATTCACTCGAGCATCATCCATTCTATGGAATGCCCTACCCCAGGCAATCAGGTTAATTCCCAACACCCACAGTTTTGGCACTTCCTAAGAACACATATTTTTGTGGTGGCAAATCACATTCCCTACAGTAGTGTAAGTCGGCACTATGGTAAAAAAAAAATCACATTCACATTAATCTAACTCTTTTCCATTCACCCACCTTCAACATTATTCCTCAGAACTAGTCTTGGACGTGAATATTCGAATCACGAATTTAAATCCCGAATATCGCCACTTCGAGAATTTGCAAGGATTTAGAATATAGTGCTATATATTCGAATTTGCGAATATTCTAGATTTTTTTTCCTCTGAACTCATGATCCCTGCCTGCTTCTTGCTTGTGGGTCAATGAGAAGGCTGCAATGTCTTTGTCTAAGCTTAGCAACATCCCTAGCAACCAACAGGAAAGTTGCCTACCCCTTACTATATAAGAACCTCCCCAGCAGCCATTTTCTGCAGTTTTTTTTTCAGTTCTGAGAGAGACAGCAGTGTCATTGCTGTGCTCTGTGCTTTACGGTGTCAGATTACATTAGATAGTTAGTTAGTTAGTTAGTTAGTATATATATATATATATATATATATATATATATATATATACAGATAGTTAGTGTGAGATATTCAGCGTAAATTAGATTTTGATATAGTGTAGCTGTGTTAGGTAGTGTGAGGTTCTGCTGTCCATACATACATGGTACATACATAGTGCTGTGATGTCACAACAATAGTTAGTGCACCAATCACTAATATGTAGTCAGACCTGCTAAAATGTGAAGTTGCACGTTTTGTGCAAAAATATGCACATCATTAACTGCTGATGTGTGCAATGGCGAATATATCGGAGCACTCAATCTGCATATAAAGCTATTGTAATGTTCTGCCGTGCCAACCATTTTTTCCAGTCTCAGGAAACTTCTAGCAGCTTAAAAAATGTAGCAATAGTGACCCACACCTGTATTGTGCACGCATTACGCGAATATTACATTGCCGATTTTCGCAAAAAAGGAAATAATGGCAAATCCTCGAATTCGTGAATTTAGGATGAATATTTGCCCAAGTATTCGTGAAATATCGCAAATTCGAATATTGCTCTTGCCGCTCATCACTACTCAGAACCTGATTTTCTCCTCAAATAGTATCCATTACACCCCATGCACTCAAAAGCCCTCCAGACACTGGCTGGTGAGTGGCTCATGCAGCTTTTTATCTTTTCCTTAGTTGGTTAGGAGGATGGATGGAGCAATGTACAGAACAAGCATGTTTTACCTTATAGATTGCAAGCTCTTGTGAGAGGGGCTCTCATTCGTCTTGTGTTAATTATTGATTAATTTGTTACGCATCCAGGGCTGTCTATGCAACTTTGGCCCCTCCCTCTATCTTAGTTTAGTTTTTTTTTTTTTGTATGAAGAGGCTGCGGTGCTTCGTGAGCGCCACAGTCTCTTCCTAGGCCATATGACATCTTCAGACAAAAAAAAAGCAGCAAATTTCCCCAAATTGGGTCCTAAACTGAAAAATTGGGTAGCCAAATTTAAAATACATATAGTTATAATAAAAAAGACATGGAGGAGAAAACAGCACCACATACCCCTTACATCCAGTGACATCTCCTGTCATGTAGACCTTCTCTTTCCTCTTCTCCTCCATTTGACCCAGACCACCATGGCAAATTCTTTCAGCCGCATCTCCTCTATACAGTTTGTAATACACGTTAGATTTCTCAATTTTTCCATCAACCTCCCCATCCTGGTGTCCCCACACTGTCATCCTGCTGCCACTCCCAATACTGTGCCTGTTGTGCTCCCTAATTTCCCAGGTACTATACTGCTGAAAAAATAGTGACCCTAATAGACATAATTGGGGTTATTTATCAAACTGGTGTAAAGCAAAACTGGATTTCTAAAAGAGCTGTCAAATAGGAATGGTGGAACCTGATTGGCTGCTATGGGCAACTAAGCCAGTTCTAGTTTACAGCAGTTTGATAAATTACCCCAAATGTCCCTATAGTGTCCCCAGCAGTTATAATGTCCCCTAGGGTGCCCCCAGTAATAATAACAACCTATATTGTGCTCCAGGCAATAATCCTTGTATAGTGCCCCTACAGTGCTCCCCCAATAGTAATGCCCCCATATAGTAATTTCCCCCACACTGCCCCCACATAGTAATCACCCCATAGTAATTTTCCCCTACACCGTAATTTCCCCAACACTGCCCCCACATAGTAATTTCCCCCAAATAGTAATTTCCCCCACACAGTAATTTCCCCCAAATTGTAATTTCCCACATACTTTCCACATATAGTAATTTCTCCCACATAGCAATTTCCCCCACACTGCCCCACATTGTAATTTGCCCCCACACTGCCCCCAGATAGTAATTTCCCCACACTGCCCCACATAGTAATTTCCCCCACACTGCCCCCACATAGTAATTTCCCCCACACTGCCCCAAATAATAATGTCCCACACACTTTCCCCATATAGTAATTTCTCCCACATACATAGCAATTTCCCCCACACTGCCCCACATAGTAATTTGCCCCCACATAGTAAATTGCCCCCACACTGCCCCCACATAGTAATTTCCCCCCACTGCCCCCACATAATTTTCCCCACACTGCCCTATATAGTAATTTCCCCCACACTGCCCCACATAGTAATTTCCCCCACATTGCCCCACATAGTAATTTTCCCCCACATAGTAATTTTCCCCCGCACTGCCCCCAGATAGTCATTTCCGACTTGAATGTCCCATTTGTAACCCGCCACTGACTGGCACACATAAGAAGGAAATTAGTACTACTGGGGGGCAGTATAAGAAGACATTGGCAGTATAAGAGGACATGTTTTTTATCGGCACAAGTTATGGAGGTTTATTAAAACTGGAGGTACAATAGGCAGACACTATTACTTCTGGGGAATACTATGGTGGTGTCATAACTAGTGGAAGGCATTAGTACTACTGGGGCACTTTAAGGGGGCATACTTACTACTGGGGCGCATTGGGGGCTTTAATACTACTGGCATTATGATGGGCTTTATAATTAATGAATACTATAGGGGGCACATTGGAGGGCAATATTACAACTGAAAAACTATAGGGGTCATTAGTACTACTGGGGGCATTATGGCGGGCTTTTTTACTACTATGGGGACCATGATTACTAGTATGGGCATTATTACTTTTGGCACTAAGGGGGACATTTACTATTGGGGGTACTGTAGGGGAAATTTTACTACTAAGGGCACTGCACTCTGAGAAATAATTATTTCTATTGGGACTTTTGAGAGCACTGTTACTGCGAATGTGCCCTGGCACAGTAGCAACTTAGCACAATAATTTTTTGGGGGCACTCTCAGGTGCATTCTTTTCTGGGCACAATTATTTTGGAGTGTGTATTATTAATTTTTGAAGTAGGAACTATCTGTGTGGTACTAATATTTTCAGGGAGACTATCTGTTTCTGCAGTATAGTATTGGAGAGCAGAGCAGGCACGATATTGAGTGGCAAGATGGGGTATTGAGATGGTGGGAGGATGATGGAAAAGTAGGAATCTAAGTTGTCTGTGTGGCAAACTCTGAGAGATGAGACATGGCTACAAAATGTTATCATGGTTGGTCTGATTCAAATGGAGAAGGTGAGGAAAGAGAATATCGATATTAGAAGAAATGCCACTGGATGTAAGAGGTAAGTAGTGCTTTTTTCTCCTGTATATTTGGTAGGGCAAAATTTAATTCATAATGCAATAGGCATTCATCATGGCTTCTAATGTGGTGTCTGTCATTTTGTCAAGTTATTACCACATAAAGTGGCACGTCAGGCGGTAAAAACAAAAAAATACAGTCTCACTAGAGATGAGCAAATCGAAGTTGACGAAGTGGAATTGGGTCAGAATTTCAGGAATTATTCGATTCACACCGAATCCAAATTTCCTCACGCTTCATCGTAACAAGTCACATTTTTTCCTAAAATGGCTGTTGCACGTGTCAGGACATGAAGCAAGGAACTCTGGGAAGGCAGGATCACCCGTGATGCCATGCATGCAGTCAATCAGAAGCCAGATGTCACAACCCTATAAATAGCGTCAACCATCTTAGACTCTGCCATTTACCAGTGTACTTAGTGCAGGGGGAGATGTTTGCAGGCAGTAGGATACAGTGATAGGAAAAACTTGATTGTGGTGAAAAAGCGATTTATAAGTGTATGGAAAGGATAGGGAGGAATTCTTTAACAGCATTTATGTAGAACAGGGTTCAGTAGGGGAGGTTACAGACTAGTTAATAGAAACAATCCTATTACACCTCGGTGCACTGGCTGGGGATCCAAATTGCCATTATAGGAGTTATGTCATTCCAGCAAACCATTTGATACAGCCATTAACAGGGTTTATTACAAGGAAATATTTATATGTCTTATTTGCCCTTGTGCTGTGCAGTGATATATTCTAAAGCCCTTTTTGCCGTGTATTAGTGGCGAAATAAAAATATATTCACCGTTCAGCTTTGCACTTATCTGTTGAAAAGCCTTTTGTGTTGTGTAAAAGTAGAAAAAAAATTAGGGCCTTTTTGCCGTTCAGAGGTGCAATGATATATTCTAAAGCCCTGTTTGCCGTGCATTAGTGGCGAAACAAAAATATATTCACTCATCAGTGTTGCACTTATCTGTTGAAAAGCCTTTTGTGTTGTGTAAAAGTAGAAAACAATTTGAGTGCCTAATTGCCGTTCAGCGGTGCAATGATATATTCTAAAGCCCTGTTTGCCGTGAATTAGTTGCGAAAGAAAAAGTATTTGATCTAACATTTGATTATTTGATCTAACAGTATGTCAAAGAGAGAAATGCCAGGCCCTGCACAGGGGAGTGGCAGAGGCCTAAATGTTCCTGGCGTAGGCAGAGGTCGCAGCAGAGTAAGGGGGCTTGGCAGGAGGGTTCGCAGCTCCCCTGTCATCTAGCAGTCGTGTCTTGACCAGCAATCTTCTACTTTGTCGCAAGTGACATCAGACATCCCCAGCCAAGAGTCAATCCTTAGTTGTCATGGCCCAACAGCAGGTCCTGTGCCCTCACGTGTCTTCCACCTGCCTCTATCCTTTTCTGTTCCTCAGCCAGAAAAGTATTACATGCTGTGGGCTCAGCCCCACTATACAGCGAGGGAGCTACTAGAGGACAGTCAGAAGCTACTGGCCAGCCAAGATGTGGAGGAGATATCCGACGCTTCCTCCACTAGGCGGGCAAGTAGTGATGAAGAGAGTGGCGTGGGAGCTGGTGTTGCAAGCTGTGAGGCTACTGACCCAGAGACCAATGAGGAGGACATCAGTAACGTGCAGACATTTCTTGTTGATTCATCGGACAGTACTCCCCTGTGTAACCTTAATGTCAGCCAGTGGCAGCTCATGCGTGACACCTGCCCTTTGCTCAGGTCCTTCGAAGAGGCCACGTTGTTTGTCAGTCGACAGGACTACAGGATGAACAACGTCATTCCAATGATTCATGTTCTGGAACAGATGCTGGTAAATCTGGCTGGTCAGGGGACTGGAGACGTGGCGCCTACATGTCCTCCTCCTCCAGCTGAACTGGAGGAGGAGGACATTGGAGCACAAGCAATGTGTAGTGAAATGGGTGGTTTTTCTACACAGGTGACAAGAGAGGAGGAGCAGGAACAGCCAGAGGAGCTACACGGTGATGAGGAAGCGGAGGCAGAGGACCCAGACACACTGTGGCAGTATGCAGTTGCGATGGAGGCAGGGAGTCCCTCCGTGTAACTTGCACAAATGGCCCGATGCATGCTCACTTGCTTGTGTAGTGACAGACGAATTGTAACCATTTAGCAGAAGGATGACTTCTGGTTCTTCACCTTGTTGTAACCTCGCTACGAGTCCAAAATGGGGGCCTTTTATTTACACCCGCTGAGAGGGAGGACAAACTGAACTACTATAGAGACATCCAATGTAGTCAGTTGGTCGCTGCCTATCTGCGCCATCGCCCATCCTCTCGCAGGTCTGACCAGGGGGCCCTCTTTGTTCACATTCCACTACCATGGCTGCTGGGGAGGGGTAGGGTGGCAGGAGCAGTACCAGCTCCATCAGCAGCAGCCTGAGCCTAGTGTCGATAATGAGCAGCTTTCTTCACCCGCCTACTGAAGAAACTAGTCACCAGCAGAAGCAGCAGCTAGACCTAGAGCAGGACTAGCAGGTTGTGGCATACTTGGACAGCACCCTGCCACCCGACATTGAAGATCCACTGGACTACTAGGCAGCCAAACTGGATTTGTGGGCGCAACTTGCAGAGTTTGCCTTGGAAAAGCTGCCCTGCCCGTCTAGTATTGTGGCGTCAGAGCGGGTGTTTAGTCCAGCGGGGGCCATAGTTACCCCAAGAAGAACTTGCCTGTCTACCCAAAATGTGGAGAGACTGACCTTTGTCAAGTTGAATCAGGTGTGGATCAGCCAGGATTTTCACACATCAATACCTGATGCATCAGATTTGATCATCCATGGTGCCAGACCAACACTTTGACAAAAGAGACCGGTTTCTTCTGTATACCTGCCTCAGCTACTATTCTGATGCTGCCACCCGTCTGGTGCCAGACATCTGATGCAAAGTGCTCCTTCTTTCACCCACCATCTCCAGCGGGTACTAGTATTGCCACCCACCCCCACACAATGTCAACTTGCCACTCTGTGGCCTCCTGATGCTGCCGCCACCTCCACACTGTCTTTATGCCACTCTCTGACCTCCTCCCAATGCTGCTGTTGCTGCTGCCCCCTCCACACTCTGTCATTGTGCCACTCTGTGGCCTCCTGATGCTGCTGCTGCCAGCTCCACACTGTCATTGTGCCACTCTGTGGCATCCTCATGCTGCTTCCACCTTACCACTATGCCATATGGCCACTCTGTGGAGTTCTCATGCTGTTTTTACCCTCCCCTCTTCATGACTGGGCCACTATTTTTCCTTTGGCTCTGGCTGACATCATTTATTTGACCCTTCTTCTGATCTGTCAGAAGGAAGGAAAAATGAGATGCGCAATAGATCCTGTCTGTGTGGCAGCTGTTTGGCCTGTATGGTCCCATCCAAATTAGCTTTTGATTTGGAAGTCAAAAGCAGAAGTGTGTACAAAACACAGAAGACATTCAAATATTTAATTCACATGACGTCTCTGTTTTGCATTAGCAATACTGATGAATTACTGACCAAATGCTGACCGAGTGAAGGCGGATGCTCAACGGACAGGATCAATTTTTTGGGGGTTATTGTTCTGACGGATCAGAGGAAGGGCAAAATAATCAGTCAACACAAACTTACTGCTGACACCCTCTCCACTCTGTCAGGGGGGCGCTACTTGTTTAATTGTTTAATAGAACAGGTTCACTAGACATCTATGTGGAATCAGCTGATGGCGGTAAAAAAGGCGCTAACATCGTCCTTTAAGGCTGAGTTCATACTTGAGTTATTTGGTCAGTTTTTGCCCCGTGACTGCACAAATCAGTGAAGTGTGCAGTGATTCTCAGAGCGACACCTGTCATCTGCATGCCATACGGACTCACAGTATTATTTCACTAAAAGAGCAGACTCTCTATGCATGTTACTGCAAGTCAGAGTGTTTTACACCACTTTAAAGGTTCTCTGAAGCCAGGAAATAGCTGTTGTTTAACGAGATTCGCTACAAATAAATTAGTACCGAACCAAATTTTTCCCAATAAATCCGAAGAACCTAGCGAATCGAATTTTTGAAATATTTGCTCATCTCTAATACTCACCTCATGCATTTGTGCGCTAAAAGGCCATCACGACCATCTTGATTAAAGATACCATGCAAAATCTTGTGCAGGGTGATGCACCGCTTGAGATTTTTGTGTAGTGTCTTCAATCAAGATGGCTGCAATGGCCTCTAAGGGAGCAAATGGATAAGGTGAGTATTTATTTTTAATATTACACTGATTAACCGCTGAAAGGCCTAAATGGTAGCCTCAGATGCTGCGATCAGCAATGAACACTGCATCTGAGGGGTTCCATGAAGGGTGGGGGTGCACGGTCGCCATTCCCCATCATTGTGCCTGCTACATACAAAGAAATGAGCTTCCTGATGAAGTAATTCTCATGAATCAAATTTCTTAGTAAAGGTTCGTGAAGCAGCTGAATCAAATTTTTCATAAATTTGCTTATCTCTACTTAAAGTGGTTAAATGAATGATTATGCTCGAACCAACCTTCCAGTGAATGGGGTTAGAAAATCTGCAGTAAGGAACAAGGGATAAAGGGGGTCATTTATCAAACTGGTGTAAAGTAGAACTGGCTTAGTTGCCCATAGCAACCAATCAGATTCCACCTTCAATTTTCCAAAGGAGCTGTCTAAAATGAAATGTGGAATCCTATTGGTTTCTATGGGCAACTACTGTAAGTCAGTTCTACTTTGCACCAATTTGATATATGACCCTCAAAATACCGATCCAAAGGTAAAAAGCAAAGAATTTTTGTAAGGGCAGATATGATGGGCCAGGGGTCTTTTTCTGCTGTCAATTTTTATTTCTGCTTTTTATGTATTATTATTTTTTAAGAATGTATTTACTTGCATATTTTCAGTATTTCTTCGTTCATCCATGTTTTATTTTTTCATTCTATTAACTAAACTGGGAAAATACAAACCATTACAAGAATGCATTCAGTTTCTCCTTATCTATAATATTCCCCTAACACAATGTTTCAATAGTTAATTTTCCGTGTCCAGTGACTGGGAGCCAGTAACAGAATTTCTGTCTTTTGGTTAACAGAAAATGAGTCAGATAAACTCCTGATAAAATTCTGACTAATATGAGACATACGAGGGAGGAAGTTATGTTTAATTCATGAACCTTGTACAGCCTGCAAAATTGAAAGCAAAACACGGGGTCGGAATTTTGAACCCATCTCTAGAAAGAGCCTGTAAAGCAATAAAGACTTTTTTATTACTTATTGATATCTATCTCTGACTCTTTTTAATAACATCTTACTTTCTGTTTTCACAAGCCGTCAATAATATTCCTCCCTGCTCGCTAAAGTCCCCATATATCTCCAAGGAATTCTAAGGGTTTATAAGCCCAATTTGCTTCACGGACTATATTTTTTTGGAAAAGGCTGACTGGCTTCTGAAATGAGAGCAGCTGCCTGTGAGGTTTTGCAGAATTTGTTGCACATCTGGCGTATAATCTATGCTGAATATCACAAAAGCAGAAACTCAAAAAGCCAATAAGTCAAAGCAGAGACAAGCAATGGCAGTAATCTTGCTTTGTGATTTCTCATTACGGATCAGGACATCATTCTTTGAATCTTTCATATCCTGCATATCGCTTCCATTCCTGCCCGTTGCCTGACTTTGCCTTTAGAGAACATGCACATTATAATTAAGACATGATTATAACATTTGAGTGGATGAAAATACAAGCTTAATGGAGTTGTCTCACTTCAGCAAATGGCGTTTATCATGTAGAGAAAGTAAATACAAGGCACCTACTAATGTATTGTGATTGTCCATATTGCTTCCTTTGCTGGCTTGATTTGTTTTTCCTGCACAATATACACTACTCGACTCCATGGTTACGACCACCCTGTAATTCAAACGTGGTGGACATACTTGCACACTATAGGAAAAAGTGCCAGCCTCAATGGTGGCTGGGACTGTGGTAGCCCACATGGCAACCCTAAAAAATACCTGACTTGATCAGTGATTTTTTGTAGCCTTTTTAAGACATTTCTAAGGTTTATTTTTCCATATACAGTACTGTGTTTTAGCACCTTACTTTTTTAATGGCATTTTTGTATGCTCTGCATTTTTTATAGCACAGTATGTACCGCCTGTAATGTTACTTTCTCTGTAGAGCAGTATGGGAAAAATGAAAAATACACCAATTCAAAAATTAATAGGACAAATGGCACCATTGAGAATAAGCGACATGAAAATTGAGGAGCACCACGTGCCATTGATGTGAGAGGTGGACGTTGTCTACGAAAGTGTTCAAGGGAGGACTGGCAAGCTACAGCTGGAGCAGCTCACCGACCAAATGATCCAGGGGGCTACCAGAAGTGTGTCTAAGAAAACAGTTCAGCAAACTCTATTGCATATGGGGCTGTGAAGCAGATGCATGATCACTGCACCTCTGCTAACTAACTTGCATCAGCTTCAGTTTTCACAGAAGTATGGGAATTGGACCTCCCTTGATTGGTAAAGGATTGCTTTCTTCGATGAGTCACATTTTCTGCTTCATATAAGGGATTCATACAGGCATGTCAGGCAAGAAACATCACAGAACAAACACCCTTCAACCGTGGTGGCAGCGTTATTGTCTGGGGAGAATTTTGCAGCATTCTCTTGGCTTACTCATCCATGTGGAAAGCACTCTCAACTGACTTGGATATGAATCCATCCTTGCAAATACCATACTTGCAGATTAGATACATGCTGATTGTCTTCCAAAGCAAGAAAATGTGACATGTCTGAAATGTCTGGCATCGATTGGGAGAGCATGACCAAGACTTCCAAGTACTACCAATTGAGCATCTATGGGACCACCTTCATCATTGTGTTTGTCATTGTGTGACAACCTGGTGGCTTTGTACAGGAGATAGGCTATATGATTGTCCGCTCTTAGTCATACTGTGGTTTATAGCCTGGAACAGATGGCCAGTCCATCTGAGTAGGGTGACAGGTTCCAGAGGCAATTGACCATTGCCACATGCAGTAAAGTCTGCAGTAGTATGTGTGCATTACCTTCACTATATCTGTCCAAGCAGTATCCTTATGGTCTTTAACCATCTGCAAAAATTCAGTGTTTCTCACATCTCGCAGGGATGGTGTCTCTCTGGATCCACGTACTTCTCTTCTGGCCTATTTGTAAGCAACATACACTAGAAATGTGAGCTCTTTTACTTGTTTAACAGTAAATTCACTAACCAGGGTAAACTGGTTACCACCCAGTAACTAACATTATGAACTGCCAGTTAACTGTTTCTTACAGATACATAGCCATTTTGGATAACATAGTGCATAGATCTTGGCGTCAACATTTTAACAGCTTTAGTACAAAACTATATATATATATATATATATATATATATATATATATATATAGTTACAGTATAACCCGGGTGAGGGTTAATACTGTTCGGCCGATTCACCTGCCGAAGAGAGCAGCAACCCACAACAACTTGAATTCCCCTAACTGGAACCATACGAAATCCTCCTTTCCTGGAACAGGCAAGAGAACATTCCAAAGTAGCAATTCCCCCAAGTACGAGACGAGGCTCCGTATTGATGGTTAAACAGGAATCTGTTTATTGAGGGCTACCTGCCCGAAATTTATGAAGGTCTCCCACCTGGTGGACACTCCCCTAGGGGACTAGAAGGAAGACTAGGACACAGGAGATACAGTAGCCAATCACACACAATGGGACAATAGAAAGACACCCAGCATATTCCTCCCCTCTGCTTAGGAGATAATTGAGTCAATTACTGTATCTACTCAATTATCTCAAAGCTGAAAAGTTACTTTTTATACATTTTTATAACTTTGTGAGTTTACATCGTACATACATAAAAATTATATTATTTTTACCAGTATAACTTGCAGACAAACATATCACAAATTCACTTGAATAGGTTTAGGGGTTTTAAAGTTAGGTCAAAGTCCTTTGTACCAAAATGAAGCATGGCTTTTCTGCCCAAAACCAGTTCCGCAGAGTCTTCTAAGGTACATTCACATACATACAGTTCAATTGCCATGGAGCCGAAGACTTTCACATTGTCTTTCATTATACAAATGGGCTCCATGGCATAGCTATCTGGGGTTTCACTGTTCAAATAGGGCAAGTACCGAATGACCTGGCTTTCGTGTCTTTGCAGGGGAAAATCAAGCGTTTCAACATGGGGCCCTAGTCTAAAGGCAGCAGACGGGCAACCAGGCTCCTCCAATGCAAGGAGATTGGCGAGATTGGTCTTGTTATATATATATATATATATATATATATATTGTAAGAGGGCGCAAGGTTCCGTCGTCGATGGAAGGTACGTGTCACCGAGGTTCCTGGCCTCGGTGAGATAAGAGCCGGATTTTTTGTGTCAGTAGCAGCTAGTGCTTCTTGACACATTGATATTTAGTATGGCTAAAAAGCCGATCCGGGCCGGCTCTTATTGGGAATAGTCAAGTGCTGGGTGGGAGACTATTCCCCACGGTCCAGGCCGGACTTTCCGGGCCTTTAAAAAGGCAGCCACCTCAGCAGGTGGGAGGTGATTATCCTGGAAGCTGCTGGTGTTGGTGTGGAGCTCTCAGGGCTGAGAGCAAGAGTCTGCAAACAGGCGTGCAGTCTACTTGGAAGCCGCTGGTGGAAACTTTGCGTGGCCGAGCTAACTGCCAGGTGTGAACTAACACCGAACACTCAGGTGACCTTGCTGTGGGACTGATGTTTTTGCCGTGTGTTTTGCCTTGTGTGAACAAGCACTAAAGACTGTTTCTGTTTTGCCTTGTGTGAACAAGCACTAAAGACTGTTTCTGTTTAGCCGAGTGTGAATAAAACACTTCTGCTTTACCCAGAGAACCGTGTATCTTGCCTCTATACTGCGTCCGCAAGCCTGTCTACCAGAGCAATTCCCCACATTTGGTGTCGGATGCGGGCATGCGCAGTGAGGCTGGCGTGAACGCCGAAAATTTTTGTTTTTGCTTTGTTGGACTGCATGTCATATATCAGGCCTGCAACTTTTGTGGTTTCTGGCAACATGG
>CM065589.1:42368397-42645844 GCA_033119425.1 Bufotes viridis
CTCCTCTCTCATTCCTGATCCCCAGTATGGCTGACCCTCTCTTGTCCTTTTTTCCCTTCACTGCTATCATTGAAAACTCATTTGTTCAGCAATTATTTGGTTTGTTCCATGCAGTATAATATGGGTTGTACCATCCACTTCTTTAACACCCTTCCATGATGCTTATGGGTACTGGAAATGCTCCTCCTCCTGCTTTCTCTACTTTAATGATATGACAAAATGCTAGTAGCTTCTCTAACCTGATATCCTTGCAAGTCCCCTGCTCATGCTGTCTTCTTTGTGGTGTTGCAGTTCAGTGGGGACCCACACCCAGATGATCCACAGCACAGCAATTCAAGACCCTCCCTCATTACATTAAATCATGAAATACAGAAATATTGGATATTGGGTCTAATATCTTGTTAAGATGCCTAGTAATAGTACATTTATTAATGCAAATTATAGATGAGCAAACTTCTTGAAATTTGCTTTGTGTTTTTCAAAAATTTGATTTGTGTTCATATTGATTGTACATGAATCAAGTATGCTCCAATTGGCCTTAAATTGGGATGTGACACTCTGAGGTCTACTAGGACACAGATTTGTATATATTTTTTGTTATGTTTCTCAATTTTTCTTTTAATTAATATTTGCTGTTCCATTTCTATCCCACCCTTTTAAGCTTTTTAGGCTCTGTTATGGGCAAAAAGAAATTGTGACTTGTTGGGACCAACCTCTGTTGATAAACACACATACACACATATGTTAATATTATAAGAAAAAGTGTCTTGATCTGCACAAGCGTCCAAAAAGTATGCGTTTGGGAGCAGCAGCATTACAGTGTGGATGTGGAAAGGGTAAGGCATGTAGTGGTAATAAAAGCAGCAATAGTAGTGCAAAAAAGGAGGTAAGTAGATCTGTATGCTGCTTCGTTGTAGTAGTTGTAGTAGTCTCAGCTGTGTAGGGTTTATGGTAGAAGCAGTAGGGGTAATGGCAGTAGAGGTAATGGAATTCACAGTGGAGGGATACAAAGCAGGGGGTAGCCGCTGCAGCTGTGGTGGCAGCAGAAGCAACCATACAGTACAGAACATGATGTTAGGCAGACAGACCATGACCGTGCATATTAGAACACCATCAGCAATGGCAGATCTATTCATTGGCCTCACCTGGAGGAGTGTGAACATCCTCATGGATACTTCATTTAATTTGGCAAAAGTGATGTTTTTTACCCTGGCGGAGAATAACTTCGCCCCCTTGGGTGTGATAACCCTACCTGCTATGCTGCCATGAACCTGTTTGTTCTGGTGCTATGTTTCAGTTCACTGATTTGCATCATGCTGGCATCGTCATCATTGTCAGCCTCATCCTTCTGCACATGCAAGTCCTCCTGCTCCTCTTCCTTCATTGGTAGATCTGTGTGTGTCCTCAACAGTTACAGAGTGGTCAGCAAAATGCAGAAGCTGTTCTTCTTCCACTATCTCTTGTCACATCTACATGAGCATCTGCTCTAAATATCAAGGGGATTACATTGCTGATGTTGCAGTTGTCCCTATTGACAAATCTATTGGCCTCTTTGAGGGTCCTGAGTACTCGACAGACATCTCTCATGAGCTGACACTGCTTGATGTCAAAACAACACACGCTCCCATCTGAGGTAGTCTGGAACATGAAGTAATCATTCACCATTTCATGTTGCTCCTACAGAAGGACATTGGACAGTGGTCATCAAGCAGTACAATGACAGTCCATTCTGTTACTGCAAGTCCAGGAGGAAGTTCATTGCCATATAAGAATGGCTGAAATGTGAGGACAGTCTCCTGGACATGGCCAACATGTTCAGCAAGCCACCATGCTTTTTTACAAACTGTTGCACCACAAAACTTATCACGTGGTAGCATGTTATTTCCCCCAAATACAGCGTGATCCTGCCATTGTTGCTGGTCACCTTTCACCTTTGAGATGACAGGGAGCCAGCGAGATGTTTGCTAATTGATGCACTTTAATAACTAATCCACTGTGTGACTTCTCTGGCCAAGGGTCATCAGCTTTAACACTGCATGTCAATGCTTCGGTTTATACATATGATAGGAAGGAGCAGGAGTGAAAGCAAGGCTCTGCCCTAGTTCTGTTGAGAATGGGAGGTGTCTATGGAGGTGTCAATAGGACCTAACCTTGCTCCAGCAGTGCTGTATCGCCACTACCACAAAAACATTGACCCAGTGAGGCGTGAAAGATATGTACTGTGTACTTTTTTATTATTATTATTTAGCTGTATTCTGCCTCTGCTCTTTTTTGCCTCTCCTGTGGCCACCACCTCTGATATCACCTCCTCCTCAGAACCCATTTGGCTCTCAGGTTCTGTCCAACACACAATCATGATCATAGTCCTCAACCTCGCTGCCACTTTAGTCAGACTGTGATATATTATCATGGACTCCTTTTGTCCCCTTTCCGATCTCCTGCTCTGTATTTGCACTGAGAGCCAATGTTGCTACTATTGGCACTACCATCACCCCTATGGATACAATACCACTACTACTACCACCACCAGTAGAGATGAGCGAATCGAAGCTGACGAAGTGGAATTCGTTTAGAATTTCAGGAAAAATTCGATTTTTAACGAATGCGAATTTCCTCGCGCTTCGTGGCAACGATTCGTAATTTTTCCTAACATGGCAGCAACAATGGCAGGTAAAATGATGGCTACACGTGTGAGGACATGGGGCCAGGAACTCAGGGAAGGAGGGATGACCCATAATACCATGCATGCAGCCAATCAGCAGCCAGCCCGGTGATATCACAGTCCTATAAATACGGCGGCCATCTTAGATTCTGCCATTCACAATCGTACTTTGTTCAGGGACAGAAATATATACAGACGCTAGGGAGATTGAAAGAAAAACTAATTGTTAAAATAAGGCCTCATGCACACGGCCGTTGTTCGGGTCCGCGTCCGAGCCGCATATTTCGCGGCTCGGCCGCGGACCCATTCATTTCAATGGGGCCGCAAAAGATGCGGACAGCACTCCGTGTGCTGTCCGCATCCGTTGCTCCGTTCCGTGCCCCCGCAAAAAAAATAGAGCATGTCCTATTCTTGTCCGTTATGCGGACAAGAATAGGCATCTCTATAATGGGCCGTGTTCCGTTCCGCAAATTGCGGAACGGAACGCGGAGCAGCTTCCGTGTTTTGCGGATCCGCGGTTTGCGGACCGCAAAACACCCACGGCCGTGTGCATGAGGCCTAAAAGGAAAGAAGTGATTTGCTAGTGCAGGGAAAGGATAGTGAGAGGAATCATTTTTACAGGCAGGGAGAGACGTGCAGATGCTCGGGAGAGTCATAGCAAAATCCTCATTATGGAAAAAAGCAATTTACAAGTGAACGGAAAGGATAGTGAGAGGAATCATTTCACAGGCAGGGAGAGACATGTGCAGATGCTAGGGAGAGTCGTAGGAAAATCCTGATTGTGAAAATTGTGTCATTCAATTGCTGTCATTCCAGCAATTAGTTATTGGAGTGCAAGTGCTATGTTGAAAAGCCTTGAGTGGCTTTTATCTGTGAAAAAAGATAAATATATACTCAGGTCACTTTTGTTGTTATTTACGCTAAAATTATTTGCAGTCATGAAAGAGTACAGGGCGGTAAGTAAGTAATAAACAAAACATTTAAAAGCAATGCACTGTTACAGTGATTTCTGTTGAAAGCGTATAGGGGCTTCTTTCATTAAAAAAAAGGAAAATATATGCGCACAGCACTGTTGCAGTGATTTCTGTTGAAACCGTATAGGGACGTATTTGATTCATAAAAGAAAAATATATATGCACTTCACTCTTTAATTGTTTTCTGGTTAAAGCGTATAGTGGCCTATTTACGTCCAACAAGAAATATATATTTTCAGGTCATTTGTGCAGTTTTTCTGGTGAAAGGGTATAGGGCCATATTACAGTAAAAAAAGAAAAATATATATGCATTTCACTATTGCAGTGATTTCTGTTGAAACCATATAGGGGCATATTTCATTCATAAAATAAAAATATATACTCACTTCACTGTTGCAGTTATTTCTGTTAAAAGCGTATAGGCTTGTATTTCAGTACTGAAAGAAAAACATATTCTCGGGTCACTTTTGCAGTTATTTCTAGTGAAAGGGTATAGGGGCGTATTTCAGTAAAAAAAAGAAAAATATATACGCATTTCAATGTTGCAGTTATTTCTGGTGAAAGCGTATAGCGGTGTATTTCAGTACTACAAGAAAAAAATATTCTCAGTTCACTGTTGCAGTTATATCTGGTAAAGCCTTTACTGGCATATTGTCACCGCCGGTTCTGGGAGACGGTCGGTCAGAGGTTTCTCCATGTCTTGTGTATGACGTTCTTTGTTTTGGTTTCACTTTGCTCAGTTCCTTTCTCTCCCTCAGCTGCCTCTTATCTTGATTAATTGGTTTGCTTTATATTCTCTCCCTTACTGCTTCTCCTTGCGGTTTATACTACTTCCTGGATGAAGTATTCACTACTGGAGGCTGCTGCTGCTGTTTGCTCAGATAAGTCTTTTCCCTTTATTGTGTTTCCTTGCTGTCTTGATTCTAGGTGACCCTGACTCCCTCCGTATTCAGTGCAGGGAGCCAGTGGCCGTGTTCCCTCACTACTATAGGGTTTTCAGGTGTCACACAGTCTTAGGTACGTGGGCATGCAATCGTCTACCATTGAGGCCTTTGCATGTGTAGCAGTCAGGGAGAGCTCTTAGGGTTTTAAAGGGCTCACCTATATGCTCCTTAGTTTTGGATCAAGCCAGTCAGTCATTTATTTATAAGTTCCAGCTATCTGCAACTTCATCCGTGACACGTATTGCAGTAGAAAATGAAATATACAGTTGCCAATCGCTGGTGCACTTATATGTAGAAAAACCTTTATTGACGTATATCAGTAGAAAAAGAAATATACATTCGCCATTCGCTGATGCACTTATATCTTGAAAAACCTTTAGTGATGTATATCAGTAGAAAAACAAAAATATATTCATAACTGTTGCAGTTATATGCGGTAAAGCCTTTAGTGGCGTATTTCTGTAAAAAATCAAGACATATTCAGCGTTCAGCACTGCAGTTATATGTGGGAAAATCCTTTTTGCGGTATGGACTGAATCACGTTGTGTTGAAATTTTGTATTTACGTTTCACTCACTGCGATATTACATGATGACGTCCATAAGAGCGGCCCACCAATACAGGTGAATACACCCTGCACAAAAATGCAAACTAATTCACACCAGCCAGCATCTATCTGCTGTATTGCATAGTGGACACTAGGGGGACTTTTCTGCAACACAGAAACTGCACGAGGACCGCGTCTTGCTCTTCCAATGCAAACCTACTTCCTCCGCTATGTTCCAGTCACTTCAGATAACTCCACCTCAGGAACCATTGTTCTTTTTTAAACCAACAGCCTATAACTCTCTGTTTAAAAGCCTTTAGTGGCGTAAATACGTGGAAAAAGAAAAATATATTTGGCGTTCACTGTTCCAGTTATATGTGGCATATATCAGTAGAAAAATAAAAAGATATTCGGCTTTCAATGCTTCAGTTATATGCGGTAAAATCTTTTTAAAATTATTTTGGTGGAGAAAAAACGTATGTTCGGCATTAAGCGTTGCACTTATATGCGGTAAAATCTTGTTAGAATTGTTTTGTTGGAGAAAAAACTTGTATTCAGCATTAAGTGCTGCACTTATATGTGGTAAAATCTTGTTAGAATTATTTGATTGGGGGGCGTGGCCTGCAGCCACACAGGAAGGAAGTGTCTGGCTGGAACTCTTGAGACCTATGGCTTATCCAGAGCCATCCCATCTTCATAACCCCAGAAAACATCTACCAACTAACTCTGTTGTGTTGCCGCTACCGCGAAGAACAGTTTGAGCCTTCTCCAGAGCTCCAATGTGCGTGGAAACTGAAGATCCATTTGAGGCCTAATCAACCGGCCGGAGCCTGCTTCCACTTCGAGCGGCTTAATCGCGGCCTAAGCGAGAGACACGGCAAGTTTTCCCCCTACTTGCAGACCACACTGCTGTGTCGCCTCACGGAGTAAAGGTAAAGAGACGCTCTGCTGGTAACTGTCTGCCCTTCTTAACTCACCTGCCCGGCTCACCATACCCAGAATCTGTCCCTCCTCTGATCACACGGAGCACACAGCCATTAGGAAAGCGCCCAGCAACCTGTGCAGCGAGACCTACGGCGCTCAGTGCCATTAGAGAGGACCCGCTTCCCTTGAGCACCGGATTATAGAGTGACAGTTCTAATATCGTGCCCCAAACGCTGGATCATAGCCAACGCTGTCCTGGCACTTACCGGACACCGAGCCGCAACACAGACCGTGTATATCAGTAAGACGCAATGCGGAAGTGGTAGCAGTTAAAGCAGGCTTTCATACATACTCCCTGAAGGCACCTCCATAGCTGTCTCACCGAGCACCATCTCTCATAACCAGACACGGAGCCGTGAATCCTATCCCTCTTTGTTAAACTATGCCAAATTTTTCTCCTCTTATCTCATAGATAGGAACTTTCAATTTTTCTGGATTTTCAGTGAAGATCTTCCAAATGAACATTTCTTAAAGGGCCATTGACCCAATTTTTCAGGCTTTGCACACAGCCGTACGATTATTGCAACCCAAATTTCACAATCTCCCTCATTGGCTGAAGCTCCTCTTCCACAAGGGGAAAATTTACAGCCGTCACTGTTACTATTTTTCTCTGGTCAATAAATATCTTGACATGACCTGCTTGTAACTACATCAATATATGTGATACAGGTGTCTTAGCACCCCATCGTATTCTCAGTCTAATGCACCTATGGTAAAAGTAGGAAGATACCGGGGCACTTGCCAAGACTCCCAGAATACTGCAAAACTCCCTCATCTGTCTCAATCAAACTTGGACTAAATTATAATGAAAAAATCACACACCATCTCAGGTGCACATGTTTCCACTCCCAAGGGTGCGTTCGCTAGAGAAAGAAAGTGATAACGAGGATCCTATGGAACCGGAGACTGAATTACCGATATCCAGATCCTTCATATATAAAGCTTTATCTGAAGCCCTAAACCCAGTCTTGGAAGAACTATCTGAGATTAAAAGAGAAATGAGACAGATTTGAAACCGTGTTGAAGCCCTAGAGACTATGCAGACTTCTATTACCAACTATACTAAACAAGCGTTGGAGGCCTTTGCAGGTTATCAACAACATATCAACCAGCTCTATGATTATATAGAGGACCAGGATAACAGGGGCTGAAGGAACAATATCCGCCTTAGGGGAATCCCTGAATGTGTAGCCAACGAAGCAGTACCTAAAGCAGTAGAAGAAATATGCAGGTCTTTCTTAGGTGATGACACCTCAGACCCCATCATCATTGTAAGGACCCACAGGGCTCTTCACCCCAAACCGAAACCTGGAGAACCTCCAAGAGACGTAATATGTAAGTTCTTAAATTTTGCTCAGAAAGAGCTGATAATGAAAAAGGCGAGAGAGCTTGAACGCATTGAATATGAGGAATCACCGATCCTACTATTCCAAGACCTGGCACCAGCCACGTTAAATAAACGACGCATACTAAAACCTCTAACGGACTATCTGAGACACAAAAAAAAAAATGCTTTCCGGTGGCTTTTTCCTTTTGGACTACTGATCACCTGGAAAGAAAAGAGATATATCATCAGGTCACCGAAGGACGTGCCCAATGTCTTAGCTGCTCTGGAAATTGAGGATGTCAACGTCCTGGATGAGGTAGCTGAGGTAGATCCCCTGGCAACCTGGGAAACAGTTCTGTCCAGCAAAGCACAGAGGTTCAAGAAAAAACAGGACAGGATGACCCCTAGACATCTACTTGTGGAAGAGGACTGAGAGCTATGTCGATTCTTGTTCTAGATTTAACCATACAGAATAGAACCTATAGGTCCTAGATACCTATCCCGCAGACATGACGGGTTATTTAGAACCCTCTTTGGATCCCAGACTTGGGTGGTTCCATTACTTTACTCCCCATCCCAACTACCTTACCTTACTGCGCACATTCAGTTGCTGGCATTTGGTAGTGAGTTGGGGAATACATATGTCCTCTTAAGTGGACTGGTGGTCCACTAGCTCTTTTCATCCTACCATTCAGTTTCCGAAAGAATGTATGTTCTTCTATTTTCATGTTCAGAATTCATTCAGTCACTTTTTCAGTATAGTACATGCTTTTTTTTTTTCCACCTGTATCATATATGATACTTGATATGTCACAAGCTAAGTTACGGTGCATTATGTACCAATATAACTTTCCTTTGGTACGTAATTAGATCTACACAAGGTCCCATATCTCTATTCACTTATCTCCTCAGGTAGTCAGGTTGTGATTGATTGGTTCCGGGTGTTTTTCACTTTTATTCTCTTTTCCTTCCATTTAGATCTTTCCTTCTCCTCCTTCTCTCCTCCCCCTTCCATAACCTAGGCTCCTGGACAAGATGAAAGATGAGAAGTTACAGTTCCCATTTCACCCCAGATCTCCTTGTTAGTGAGCACACTTTAGATCAGGTATCTCCACCAACACTTCACACATGACAGATCTTAAGGTGCAACATACAATGTCAGATGCTTTAAGTCCCCAGTAAAAAGAAGTGAAATCATTAACACAAAAAAAAAACTAACATAGTTTTTCTACAAGAAACACATTTTAAACATGACAAAATCCTGGAATTATCGAGATCCAGGTTTAACCTCTGGTTTCATAGCTCATCCAGCTGCTCGAATAAATCAGGCACTAGTATAGGTGTCCATAGGAACACAGACTTTTCCCATGTAGACACTAAAACCGACTCTGAAAGGAGTTTTGTCATGGTAAAAGGTAAAATTGGCACTCAGCTATATACCCTAGTTAATGTATATGCAACAAACACACTACTTAAAATCTAGTTTGATAAGTTCTGGCTAGAGCTGGATTCCTTTGGAGAGGGTTTACTCAGTCGCAGGAGACATAAACCTTAAACTCAACCCCCGTGTCGCTTCCTCGACAGGGAAATCAGCAGCCCCAAATAAAACCTTATGCTCCATTAAAAGACTCTTGCAAAAAAGCGCTTTAGTAGATGTATGGAGAATTCTTAACCCAAACATCAGAGACTTCACCCACTTTTCAGCCCCTCATAATACAAATCAGAGATTTGACCATGTCTTTTTTCCATCAGCATACCTACACCTCTGTTCTGAATCAAAAATAGGCCCTTTAATACACTCAGATCATGCTCCGGTATTCCTCACATTTAAACCCCTTAACGCTTCACCCAGATGTTTCATCTGACACTTGAATGAGACGCTGCTTAGCAAACAAAGCATATACCAAGCCATAGAGAAGAAACTGCAGGAATACTTTACACATAACTCGTAAGGAGAGACTCCCCCTCATATTGTGTGGGAGGCACATACAACAGTAATCGGAGGTGAATTTATCTCAATTGCCTCTACCATAAATAAAGAAAGAAGGAAGAAAACTGCAGATCTTCTAGCTAAAATCTCCAAATTAGAATGCGCCTAAGTAAAATAGACATTTTGGTAAAGATTAGCACAGCTAAGGAGGAGTTAAAAACACACTAAAATGCACAATCTGCAAAAATGTACCTAGCACTGAAACACAAATTACATGCACCTCGGACTTCCTAAAGAATCTAAATTTACCGACTATCAGTGCTGACCAAGCGGCTTCCCTCTGCACTCCTATTTCTGCTAAGCAAATCACTTAATTGAAACCAACTTAATTGAAACCAATAGCCAAAGGGAAATCACCTGGACCTGATGGTCTTCCGGCTTTATATTATACAACCTTTTCAGAGTCCCTTATCCCACACATGGTCTTTCAACGTAGCGCTATCAGGCTCCCCATTCCCCGCACAAACTTTAAATGCCCATATCACATTAATCCCTAAACCCCAAAAAGACCTGTCACTTTGCTCCAGCTATAGACACATCTCACTATTAAATCTTGATCTTAAAATCTTTGCCAGAATCCTGTCAGCTAGGATCAAACCTCTGCTTCAAGACCTAATCCACCCAGCTCAATCAGGCTTCATGCCTGGAAGAGAGGGAAGTGATGGCACATATAAAATTATCAATGTCATAGCATTGGCAAAAACCCATAAAACCCCCATTGTACTGCTCTGGACAGACGCAGAGAAAGCTTTCGATAGGGTAGCTTGGCCCTTTATCATCAGCACTCTGTCGAAATATCCCCGATTCTATTTATTCTATCCGTAGAACCATTACTACAAGACATATGGCAGAATAAGGAGATTAAAGGTCTAAAGTGCAAGGATATTGAGGTCAAACAGGTGGCATATGCAGACGACCTTTTATTAGCGAACTTGAACCCCAAACAAGAGTTTCCTCATATCATCGAGACCTTGGACATGTTTGGCAATGTCTCCAACTTCAAAATTAATATTTCTAAATCTCAAGCAATGGGGATTCACCTCATGCCTGGGGCACTCAAGAAACTAGCAACTGGCTCCTCTTTTCAATGCATGGAGAAGTCTCTGAAATTCTTAGGTGTCAATATTCCCCCTGACCTCACAAAATTGTACAATTTAAATTACACACCTTTATTGGCATCCCTCCCCAATCTGCTAAGATCTTGTTCACCCACTTGGCAGGAAAAATATGTTTAATACTTTAATACTCCCGAAACTTAAGTATCTCCTCCAGGTACTCCCAATGAAACTCCCTAGGAGTTTCCAATAAACTGTTAGGAAAATATGTTTCAATTATGTGTGGGGTCTCTCAAAACCCAGCATTTCCTACAAAATCTTACCACTTCCCTTTACCAAGGGAGGGATAGGTATCCCTTCTCTATCCAGGTATATTTCGGCAGTGCATCTAAGCCGAGTTATTGATTGGTTAGGCAGACAAGGCATAAACTTTGGATTCAGTTAGAGGAGGAAGTTACAGGTTTTCCTCAAAGAAACTTAGTCCTTGCTGATCCCCTCACCATTCCCCCCACAGACAAAAATAACTTACTAGCATATGCTTCCCTGTCTACTTGGAAGACACAATCTGTAAGAGAGATCTGCTCCTCATTCCCCTCACACCTACTTACTTTTAGTGATTACCTCTGCCTACCCAACTCTGCCTACCCAAGTTCAACATACCGACCTACACCTGCAGATGTGTTAGACTCCAATGGTGGCTTCCTAGATATGCAACTTAATAACTTGCACTACTTTATTATCTCTAAAGCATTAAAGTCGGCTATGTCCTCAGACTAATCAACAAGAGACTAGGGTTGAGCGAACCGAACCCGAACCCGAACGGTTTTGTAGCGAATTTTGGAGTGTTCGTGACACGGACCCGAACGGGTTCGGTGTTCGGAGATTTCTATGGCACATTTTAAAAGCCTTCAAATCAGCCAATCAACAAGCATTATACTACTTGCCCCAAGAGGCCATCACAGCCATGCCTACTATTGTCATGGCTGTGATTGGCCAATTGGGGCCTGTGACCCAGCCTCTATTTAAGCTGGAGTCACGTAGCGCCGCACGTCACACTACTCTGATTAGTGTAGATATAGGATGCAGCTGCTGTGAGGGCGAGATTAGGCAGGGAAAACTCAGCAAAAACACCTAATGAACTGATTGATCTACAGCTGTGAATCATTCAACTTCTGCTGGTTAATTGCTCACTGGTTTTTAGGCTGACCAGAGCGTTTTTCTGTCACTTTTTTCTGGGGTGATCGGCGGCCATTTTGTGTCTTGTAGTGCACCAGCACAAGCTGCCACCAAGTCCATTAATACTATTTTTTTTTTTTTTTAGTAGCAACAGAGCTAGTGGCTGCACCCTGCTTGGTGGTTAATGGAACGGGGTGCTCACCCTATACAATCTTCACCCAAGATTAAGAAACAGCCAAAAAACTAGAGTAGGGGGCACACCCACAATCTGGGGGAGTAATGGATACACTGTAGATAAATATATTGATAGGCAATTTTACTTGAAGATACCACTTACAAGGAGATTAAACCTAAAAATAAAACACTTGTAAATAAAACATTTATACACCCTAGGTAAAAACAATCAAACGTTAAAAACAATCCAATGGCAATGGTTGACACGGGATAAGTGGGTAGAAACCTGTAAAGTAGTGACCTGTAGAGTCCCACTGCTTGGTAAAGGTGCGTGTCAGTATATAGTCCTGATGCAAAATCACTAAAAGAGCCCAAATTGGATAAAAGCGTCCATCCAGAGTGAAGCCTGTAGACAAGCTACTGGAGTAATTGCGGATAACGTGATATGAGTACCTAGTTGTAGGCATCCGGAGTAAGCCTAAACCAGAGTAGATGTAATTGATGAAGAACGGCGTCTGGGTGTAAATGCAGACACTCGTCTTTCTGGAACTAGCTACAATTCAAATCGCCGTTCCACCTACCTTCCCGAACGTCCCGCTCCTGTTGCTTGAGGCACTGATCCCCTGACACCCTCGGCGTCCCGCGTGGTGTCCGTCTGCCGTGGCATCCCACGTGACTTGGGCGGGGTTAGTTCGTTTCCGGGGACGGGAGGTAGTGGCTGCCGGGTCTTAAAGTCCTTCCTCAAGTATAGAACTCATATACTCTGCATGCGTTCTGGAGCTCATGAACTTCTCATATACTTCTGGCCAGAAGATAAATCACTCCTCCACAATATTGCACTCTGCCCAAACGCGTTTCGGGGGTCAGCCCCCTTCCTCAGTGGGTGGCGATACTGTGGATTTCAGCGTTTTTATAGCCCTTGGGCTAATTTGGAGTATACTGTAAACTGTGAACTGGAACCAAGTCCGTGTAGGATTTTAGGCTCAATGTTGCTGCCATAATAATCTACATATTATCATTGCACACTTCATATGATTCAAATATAAAAAAGAGTAACATGGATGCAAAGGGTGATATTAAAATACAATACGCTAAAATAGGAATATATTAAAAGAATATATTAAAATTGTGTGTCATAATCCAAAGGTACAGAAACCAAATTGCAGATGGTGGGAACTTCGTTGTAGGCGGAGATGGAGATGGGGGATGGTAATGGGGATCGGGAGAGGAGGTGTGTGGGGAGAGGAGAACAGAGTGTCGATAAACGACCAGACGCTGTAGTCCTGTCACCAACAAACCTCCAATCCTATAAAAACCCAAAAATTTCCATCTCCGCATTTAACCCTTTGGGGATCATAGTTTCTAACTCAAAGATTCTGCGCGATTCTTGTCTAGACATGTTGATAATATGGTTTCCTCCTCGCCAGGGTCTCTTAATTCTTTCTATAGCAGAAAATGTCAGTTTAGTGGGATCTCTATTGTGTAGGGTTTTGAAATGTCTGGAGAGAGGGTGGGCCTCATACCCTTTTCTTATATTTGCCATATGCTCTGCAATACGCTTTTTTAGAGATCTTTTTGTCCTACCGACGTATTGCTTCCTGCATGGGCACTCAATAATATACAATACGTCGGTAGAATTGCATGTAAGGCACTCTTTGATCTTGATAGAGAATGAATTAACGGTGGAGACGATGTTTTCACGTTTCCTAGGGAACGTTGCAGTTTTACAACAGCTGCACCGCCCACATCTAAAAAATCCATTTGGTGCTAGCCAGTTGTTGTTCTGCCTCAAAGAGTTTATTTTTATTGTGGGGGCAACTAAATTTGCCAAATTTTTGGCTTTCGTAAATACTATTTTGGGATATTCACCCAATAAGTCTCCCACCCATTTGTCCTTACGTAGATGACACCAATGATTTTTTCTATACACTTGTATTGGGAGCAAAAGGGGAGGATAATTCTGGGCGCCTCCTCTTGGCCTGTCTCTCTCTTGTCCTTCTTTTTAAAGAAATCCTCTCTATTCATTTCTTGTACTTCTTTTAAAGCTTTTTCTATTACTTTTGCTGGATATAGTTTATCTATAAATTGTTGTTTCAGGTCCTGTGCTTCTTCAACAAATTTAGCTTCAGAGGTACAGTTCCTTTTCAGCCGCCTAAACTGACTTTTTGGCACATTGACAAGCCATCTGGGTAAATGGCAGCTATCGAATTTGATATAGCCATTTTTTGATACTTCTTTGAAGTGTGTGCTACACTCCAGCTTGTCTCCAGAAACATTCACCTCCAAGTCTAGAAACACCACTTTCTCCTGACTGGTCGTCGGGGTGAACACCAAATTCTTGTCGTTGACATTAATCTCCTTCAAAAATTCATTTAAGGCTGTCTCTGTATCTTGCCAAATGAAGATAATGTCGTCGATGTAGCGACGCCATAGCACCAGACCTGCCCCCAGCTTGGGCTGGATGACGTCCGCCTCCCACTGAGCCAGGAATAAATTGGCATAGCTGGGGGCAAATCTGGTGCCCATGGCGGTCCCTGTTTTCTGTAGAAAAAACTCTTGTTCAAAGGAAAAATAATTGTGTTTTAAGATGTAATTAACACCTTCCAACAAAAATGAAAGTTGTACTTCGCAAATTCCTCCTTTTGCTGAGAGCTGTTTCTCAAGTGCCTCCACACCATCAACATGGTTGATGATGGTGTACAGGGACCCTACGTCTAAGGTCCCCAAAGTCCACCCTTCCCTCCAGGTAATCGCCTCTAGAAATGTGACCACATCTGACGTATCTTGTATATACGAGGGTATAGATTTCACATATGGTTGTAACCAGTTGTCAATATACTTAGACAGATTACTGGAAATGGAATCTATTCCCGAGACGATTGGTCTCCCTGGAGGGGCTTCAATATTTTTGTGGACCTTGGGGATACAGTAGAACATAGGGATCCTTTTGGTTGTCCCCAAAATGAACTGAGCCTCTTGGTTGAGAAGAGATTCATTCTGGATTCCCCTTTCGCAATACTCCTGGAGAATTGCAAAAAATTCATTAGTCGGATCTGTTTTTAATTTTTCATAGGTGTTACCATCATTTAACTGTCTATAGCATTCTTGTTGGTAACTTTCTTTACTTAGAACTACTATAGCTCCCCCTTTATCAGCGGGTCTAATAACAATGTTGTTTTTACTTTGTAGTTGCTCAATAGCTCTCACTTCCTGTGTGGTCATGTTATTGTTCCTTTTCGACTTTTTAACTTCCTAAGGTCACTTTCTATATTCTTTTGAATGTAATCATTTCCTCACTAGCTTCCTGCCGAGGGTAATTTTTGATTTTTGTTTTAATTCTGTATATTTAAAACTCTTATTTCCTGAGTCACTATTTACTGTAACTGGATTTTTTTTTAAATACTTTTTTAGGCATAATGTCCTCATAAACTTTTCTACGCCAATGTAGGTGGAAAACCTATCTAGGGCATTGGTGGGGGCAAATTTTAGCCCCTTATTCAAAATTTTAGTCTCCATTGTACTTAGTGTTACTCCACTGATGTTAATTATATTGGAAGAATCTCTTAATATCTCCTTCTGTTTCTTTCTAATTGAATGTCTCCCCCTCCTGATTTTCCGCTGTGATAATACCTCTGTGAATTGTGCCGTGTCTTTGTTTGTTCCCTGTGTTCTGGGTGCTGTCCCGTTCTCCCTGTGTAACGTGTCCTTAAATTGTATTCGTGCTGAGGTTCCTGATGTTTGTTGTATTGATTCTGTTCTCTGTGATTGTGCTCTCTTCTGTAGGTGTGGGGAAGTGGAGGTGTTGGAGTCCGTGTATCTTTTATTCTCGTTTTGTGATGTGGTGGGGTTTGGTCTAAAAAACGTGCCGGCGATAATACTTCAAATCTGTTCGCCGTAGGGACATTGAATTGATTTTTTGTGTTGTTTCTATTTTTGACTGAACTTTGACTGTCCCCATTTCTAGTGGTCTCTGTGTCATTTCTAGTGTCTCTGTGTATTTGTTCTTTTTGTTGTTGAAATGTCCTTCCTTGTGTCTCTAATAATCTCTCCTCTCTGTGTTTCATTCCATGCAATTTTTTAGATTTTTTCTGTATAATTTCTTTCTCTGTGTTGTCTAAATTTTTACAAATCCTTTTCTCCCATTCTTGTTTTGTTTCGTCATTTGGAAAGGAGGAAACTACTCCCTTAAGGCTTTCTATCTGGGTTGAGAGTTTGTCTATAATTTGACATCTCTTTTTTATGACCATCTTAACCAGTATAATGGACTGTGCCTTAAGGAAGGATTCCCACTCCTTATCAAAGGAGTCATCCGACAGATCTGACGCAGGAGTCTTGGACAGAGATAAACCTTTGGGGATTATATCTCTATCCAACATTTGAGCAAGCGATTTAACTTCCCATTTGTTGCGTAGTTGTTTGAGTAACATTTTTTCTAAATTCCTAAATGTCTCTTCTAAGTTATCATTAGCTTTCGCTGCATCTTCCATATTTAATTCAAAAGTATCGATATTGCTGATTTTCGTTTTCATATGCTCCCAAATATCCATTTCCACCTGCAGGAGAGCACAACTAGGTTGGGTGATAAGCAAAGATCAGTACTAGTAGCAACAGAGCTAGTGGCTGCACCCTGCTTGGTGGTTAATGGAACGGGGTGCTCACCCTATACAATCTTCACCCAAGATTAAGAAACAGCCAAAAAACTAGAGTAGGGGGCACACCCACAATCTGGGGAGTAATGGATACACTGTAGATAAATATATTGATAGGCAATTTTACTTGAAGATACCACTTACAAGGAGATTAAACCTAAAAATAAAACACTTGTAAATAAAACATTTATACACCCTAGGTAAAAACAATCAAACGTTAAAAACAATCCAATGGCAGTGGTTGACACGGGATAAGTGGGTAGAAACCTGTAAAGTAGTGACCTGTAGAGTCCCACTGCTTGGTAAAGGTGCGTGTCAGTATATAGTCCTGATGCAAAATCACTAAAAGAGCCCAAATTGGATAAAAGCGTCCATCCAGAGTGAAGCCTGTAGACAAACTACTGGAGTAATTGCGGATAACGTGATATGAGTACCTAGTTGTAGGCGTCCGGAGTAAGCCTAAACCAGAGTAGATGTAATTGATGAAGAACGGCGTCTGGGTGTAAATGCAGACACTCGTCTTTCCGGAACCAGCTACAATTCAAATCGCCGTTCCACCTACCTTCCCGAACGTCCCGCTCCTGTTGCTTGAGGCACTGATCCCCTGGCACCCTCGGCGTCCCGCGTGGTGTCCGTCTGCCGTGGCGTCCCACGTGACTTGGGCGGGGTTAGTTCGTTTCCGGGGACGGGAGGTAGTGGCTGCCGGGTCTTAAAGTCCTTCCTCAAGTATAGAACTCATATACTCTGCATGCGTTCTGGAGCTCATGAACTTCTCATATACTTCTGGCCAGAAGATAAATCACTCCTCCACAATATTGCACTCTGCCCAAACGCGTTTCGGGGGTCAGCCCCCTTCCTCAGTGGGTGGCGAAACTGTGGATTTCAGCGTTTTTATAGCCCTTGGGCTAATTTGGAGTATACTGTAAACTGTGAACTGGAACCAAGTCCGTGTAGGATTTTAGGCTCAATGTTGCTGCCATAATAATCTACATATTATCATTGCACACTTCATATGCAAAGGGTGATATTAAAATACAATACGCTAAAATAAGAATATATTAAAAGAATATATTGAAATTGTGTGTCATAATCCAAAGGTACAGAAACCAAATTGCAGATGGTGGGAACTTCGTTGTAGGCGGAGATGGAGATGGGGGATGGTAATGGGGATCGGGAGAGGAGGTGTATCGCCACCCACTGAGGAAGGGGGCTGACCCCCGAAACGCGTTTGGGCAGAGTGCAATATTGTGGAGGAGTGATTTATCTTCTGGCCAGAAGTATATGAGAAGTTCACGAGCTCCAGAACGCATGCAGAGTATATGAGTTCTATACTTGAGGAAGGACTTTAAGACCCGGCAGCCACTACCTCCCATCCCCGGAAACGAACTAACCCCGCCCAAGTCACGTGGGACGCCACGGCAGACGGACACCACACGGGACGCCGAGGGTGTCAGGGGATCAGTGCCTCAAGCAACAGGAGCGGGATGTTCGGGAAGGTAGGTGGAACGGCGATTTGAATTGTAGCTGGTTCCGGAAAGACGAGTGTCTGCATTTACACCCAGACGCCGTTCTTCATCAATTACATCTACTCTGGTTTAGGCTTACTCCGGACGCCTACAACTAGGTACTCATATCACGTTATCCGCAATTACTCCAGTAGTTTGTCTACAGGCTTCACTCTGGATGGACGCTTTTATCCAATTTGGGCTCTTTTAGTGATTTTGCATCAGGACTATATACTGACACGCACCTTTTCCAAGCAGTGGGACTCTACAGGTCACTACTTTACAGGTTTCTACCCACTTATCCCGTGTCAACCACTGCCATTGGATTGTTTTTAACGTTTGATTGTTTTTACCTAGGGTGTATAAATGTTTTATTTACAAGTGTTTTATTTTTAGGTTTAATCTCCTTGTAAGTGGTATCTTCAAGTAAAATTGCCTATCAATATATTTATCTACAGTGTATCCATTACTCCCCAGATTGTGGGTGTGCCCCCTACTCTAGTTTTTTTTTTTTTTTTTGCTATATCCTACATCAGGGGCTTGGCTGTGCTTATTGTCACCCCTAGAAACTCAGGATAGAAATTTCTATATTTTATTGAGGGGTGAAATTCAATTGCCAAAATAGCAATCCCCTAAATCTGGTGTTCCAGATGTGGCTAGCCAAGTGTAAAACTGTCTGCTGTCTGGCAAAGGATAGATTTTTTTCTGGGGTGAAATTCATTTGCAAAAATAGCAATCCCGTAAATCAGTGGTTTCAGCTGTGGATGGCCAAGTTTAATAATGTCCGGCAAAGGATAGATTTTTTTTCTGGGGTGAAATTCAATTGCCAAAATAGCAATACAGTAAATCTGGTGTTTCAGCTGTGGCTGGCCAAGTTTCATAGTGTCCGGCAAAGGATATATTTTGTTCTGGGTTCAAATTCATTTGCAAAAATAGCAATCCCCAAAATCTTGTGTCCTAGCAGTGGCTGGCCAAGTTTAATAGTTTCCGGCAAAGAATATTCTGGTGGTTAAATTTAATTGCCAAAATAGCAATACCGTAAATTAGTGGTTTCAGCTGTGGCTGGCCAAATTTCATAGTGTCCGTCAATGGATAGATTTTGTTCTGGGGTGAAATTTAATTTCCAAAATAGCAATATCTTATGCTGTTTGAAGACTCTGCTGGCAGGGTTTCCCAAGGGAATCCACCTAGCCCTTCCGCAGCAGTGGAAGACATGGAATGCACTGACCCACAACCATCTATGTTTCTTGATGATGACGAAACACAGGTGCCAACTGCTGTGTCTTTCTGTGGTGTGCAGACTGAACAGGAGGTCAGGGAGGAAGACTGTGTGGAAGACGATGCATGGGATGATGAGGTCCTAGACCCCACATGGAATGAAGGTCGTGCCACTGACTTTAATAGTTCAGAGGAAGAGGCAGTGGTGAGACCGAGCCAACAGCATAACAAAAGAGGGAGCAGGGGGCAGAACAATCGCATGGGTCTTTTTCCATCTCCCGGTTCCAAAAATCTATTCACTACACCGTCCCTGGCCCTGATAAGGGACAAAACAGAGATTAAACTGATAGTACTTAGTTAACACTAGTTACATTGGTGGCAAATTCCATTGCAAGTGCTCAAAATTAGAAGGAAGTGGACAGAGCAAGCTTTTTTCTCTATCTCCCCATGCAAGGATTCAATTCAATACACGTCCCCTGATAGAGGACTTAACAAAGATTAAAATGGTAAGAATAGAAGTTCACACTATTTGTATTGTATCTTTTTCCATCTCCCGGTTGCTAAAATCTATTTGATACACGTCCCCTGATAGTGGACGTAACAGGGATTAAACTGATAGGAATAGTACTACTTAACACACCACTCATATAGGGTGGCACAGTACATAGCACGGCGCACACGCAGTGCCCCAAATTGGAAGGAAGAGGACAGACCAACCATCTTTTTCTATCTCCCGGTTCCTAAAATCTATTCCATACACCAGCCCCTGATAGGGGACAAAACAGAGATTAAACTGTTAAGAACAGATTTTTTTAATTTAAAAAAAAGAGGACAGCCTCTGCGTAGCTGGGTATTTTTTGGCCGCATTACTGAATGCTCATGCACAATGGCTGTAAGCTCATGCGTCCTTTTGCGGAGGTCACAAACCTGGTCAGTCAAACCCAAGGCAACATCATCAACCTCATCCCATATGCGTTTTTTCTGGAGCGTGCCCTGCGAAGAGTGCTGGATCAGGCCGTAGATGAGGAAGAGTTGTGGTCACCATCACCACCAGAAGCAGCCATTTCGTCGTCGATTGCTGGACCTGCAGCAACGCAGAGAGAGGAGTCTGAAGAAGAGGAGTCAGAGGAGGAAGGTGGCTTTGAGGAGGTGGGAGACCAACCACAGCAGGCGTCCCTGGGGGCTTATTGTCACCTTTCGGGGACCCCTGGTGTTGTACGTGGCTGGGTGGAGGAAGAAACCTTCAATGACGTCAGTGAGGACAAGAAAGGTCACATGGCTAGCTTGGTATCCAACCTTGTGCAAATGGGGAGTTTGCGGTTGTGCAAATGGACTGTTTGCGGTTGTTTGCGGTGCGTTAAACGGAGAGTTTGGTCTGTCAGAGTTTGGTCTGTCACTGTGAAGCGGGCGTAACCCTTACACTACCTGATCGATACAACACCATACCTGATCGCATACACACACTAGTTTTAAAGCACATTATTGCCAAAAATTTAGGAATGTTAGGAATGTTAGGCCCCTTTCACACGAGCGAGTTTTCCGCGCGGGTGCAATGCGTGATGTAAACGCATAGCATCCGCACTGAATCCTGACCCATTCATTTCAATGGGTCTGTGTACATGAGCGTTTTTTTTTCACGCATCACTTGTGCGTTGCGTGAAAATCGCAGCATGTTCTATATTCTGCGTTTTTCACGCAGCCCTAGCCCCATAGAAGTGAATGGGGCTGCGTGAAAAACGCATTGCATCCGCAAGCAAGTGCGGGTGCGTTGCATTTTTCACTGATGGTTGCTAGGAGATGTTGTTTGTAAACCTTCAGTTTTTTATCACGAGCGTGAAAAACGCATCAAAACGCATTGCACCCGCGTGCGGAAAAAACTGAACAACTGAACGCAATCGCAGGCAAAACTGAATGGCTTTGCCTGTGAAATCGCACAGTTTTCACTGAACGCATCCGCAACGCATCCGGACCTAATCCGGACACGCTCGTGTGAAAGAGGCCTTAGAGTTATGCCCTTTATGGATTAAAACCCGACTCTGCGTCAACTACGTAATTTTCCATGGGAGTTTTGCCATGGATCCCCCTCCAGCATGCCACAGTCCAGGTGTTAGTCCCCTTGAAAAAACTTTTCCATCACTATTGTGGCCAGAAAGAGTGCCTGTGGGTTTTAAAATTCACCTGCCTATTGAAGTCTATGGCGGTTCGCCCAGTTTGCCCGTTCGCGAACATTTGAAAATCGGAAAATTTTATGTTTGCGACATCTCTAGCCAGCATTTCTAAACTACTGGCCTTTTAAATGCTGTCATTCTGGCTGGTGGACACGGACAGCTGATGCCTGAAGTGTGCACTGCGCAACGCCATCTGTGGCAAGGTCCACCTAACCACAGATACGTGGACCAGTAAGCACGGCCAGGGACGCTATATCTCCCTAACTGCACACTGGGTAGATGTAGTGGCGGCTGGGCCCCAGGCGGAGAGTTCTTTGGCGCACGTCCTTTCGCCGCCAAGGATCTCAGGGCATCATCCTTGCCTCCTGTTGCCTCCTATTTATACTCGTCTCCATCCTCCTCTTCTTCCACCTGCTATCCAGTCAGCCACACAACTTCACCACCAAGTTCAGCACAGCCCGGGGTAAATGTCAGCAGGTCATTCTGAAAATCATATGTTTGGGGGACAGGCCCCACACCGCGCAGGAGTTGTGGTGGGGTATACAACAACGAGTGGTTGCTGCCGGTGAGCCTCAAGCCCGGCCTGGTGGTGTGCGATAATGGGCGAAATCTCGAAGCAGCTCTGGGACTAGCCGGTTTTACGCATATACCTTGCCTGGCGCATGTGCTGAATTTGGTGGTGCAGAAGTTCATTCACAACTACCCAGACATGTCAGAGCTGTTGCATAAAGTGCGGGCTTCCTGTGTGTGCTTCCGGCGTTCACATCCTGCCGCTGTTCGCCTGTGTGCGCTACAGCGTAACTTCGGCCTTCCCGCTCACCGCCTCATATGCGACGTGCCCACCAGGTGGAACTCCACCTTGCACATGCTGGAGAGACTGTGCGAGCAGCAGCAGGCCATAGTGGAGTTTCAGCTGCAGCACGAACAGGTGAGTCGCACTGCGGAACAGCACCACTTCCCCACCAATGACTGGGCCTCCATGCGAGACCTGTGTGCCCTGTTGCGCTGTTTCCAGTACTCCACCAACATTGCTAGTGGCGATTACGCCGTTATCAGTGTTACAATACCACTTCTATGTCTCCTTGAGAAAACACTTAGGGCGATGATGGAAGAGGATTTGGCCCAGGAGGAGGAGGAGGAGGAAGAGGGGTCATTTTTAGTACTTTCAGGCCAGTCTCTTAGAAGTGGCTCAGAGGGAGGTTGTTTGCAACAGCAGAGGCCAGTTAGAATTTTGGCCAGCCAGGGCTCACTACTGGAGGACGTGGAGGACAAGGAGGAGGTGGAGGAGGATGAGGATCAAGCATGTTTACATGGTTGGGGGGAAACGGAGGATGATGATGATATGCCTCCACAGAGGACAGCTTGTCCTTACTTTTGGGCAGCCTGGCACACATTAGCGACTACATGCTGAAGTGCCTGCTCAATGACAGCAGAGTTGCCCACATTTTAACGTGTGCGGACTATTGGGTTGCCACCCTGCTGGATCCTCGGTACAAAGACAATGTGCCCACCTTAATTCCTGCACTGAAGCGTAATAGGAAAATGTGCGAGTACAAGCACATGCTGGTAGATGCGCTCCTGAGAGCATTCCCAAATGTCACAGGGGAACAAGCGGAAGCCCAAGACAAAGGCAAACGATGATCAAGAGGTCGCCAACGAAGCTGTGTCATGGCCAGCATGGCAGAGATGTGGAAATGTTTTGTCACCACGCCACAGCTAACTGCATCAGCACCTGATACGGAACGTGTTAGCAGGAGGCAGCATTTCGATAACATGGTGGAACAGTACGTGTGCTCACCCCTCCACGTACTGACTGATAGTTCGGCCCCATTCAACTTCTGGGTCTCCAAATTGTCCCCATGGCCAGAGCTAGCCTTTTATGCCTTAGAGGTGCTGGCCTGCCTGGCGTCCAGCATTTTGTCTGAACGTGTAATCTGCACGGCAGGTGGCATCATTACTGACAAACGCAGCCGTCTGTCCAAAGCCAACGTGGACAAGCTGACGTTCATAAAAGTGAACCAGGCATGGATCCCACAGGACCTGACCATCCTTTGTGCAGAATAGACATTTATAACTACCTCCCCTTAACCATATATTCTTGTACTCCAGGGCACTTTTTTATTGTAACCTCTTTTTTTAATTTTACCATTATTTTGCGGGGCAACCCAAAGTTTAATGAACCTCTCCTCCGTCTGTCCAATAGAAGAAGAAAGGTCCAGCTTCCCATCGATCATTAAAAAGCTTTATTCACATATTGCGGTACAAATAAAAGTAAAACAGCGGGCAGAAACGTCTACCTGTTTCGGATCCAAATATAGCAATCCTTCTTCATGACATCTCCTCCGTCTGTGTGTCAGGGGCCTAAATATCTGAAAGTGGCCTTCTTCATTGGTGGGTGACATGAAGCCTGATTCTCTGCTATGGGACCTCTCTCCTCTGTCTGGGTGCCGGGGCCTACGTATCTGAAAGTGGCCTGTTCCAGTTGTGGGTAACATGATGCCTCTTTTTCCGCTATGGGACCTTTCCCCTCTGTCTGGGTGTCAGGGGCCTAACTTTCACTTACTTGCTTGCTTTCTTGGTGAGTGATATTAAACTCTTTTTACTTTCTAATGACCGCCCCATTGTGTGGGTGTCAGGGGCCTAAATTTCACGTACTCGCTTCGTGTCTTGGTGAGTGATACTAAACTCTTTTTACTGTCAAATGACCGCCCCAATGTCTGGGTGTCAGGGGCCTAAATTTCACGTACTTGCTTGCTGTCTTGGTGGCAGACTTTAACTCTTTTTACTGTCAAATGACCGCCCCATTGTGTGGGTGTCACTGGCCTATATTTAGTTTGATTGCTTGCTGTCTTGGTGGGAGGCATTAAACTCTTTTTACAGTTAAATTACCTCTCCTCTGTCTGGGTGTCAGGGGCCTGCATAAATGATAATGGCCTGTTCCATTGCAGGTTGACCTGAGGCCTGTGTTGCTGTTATTGGACCGCTCTCCTCTTTGCGGGTGCCATGGCCCTGAGTCTGTGAATGAGGCCTGTGGCACTGCCGGCAGACATGAATCCTTTTTGGCTGTGATGAGAACTTCAACTCCCATAGCATTACCACCTGACACCACCCCTACCTCCTATTCCACCTCCTCCTCCTCCAAGTTGCCAATTGATATTGGTTAATTCTTATTTTATTTTAATTTATTTCCATTTGTTTGCAGGGGATTTACCTACATTTTGTTGCCTTTTGCAGCCCTCTAGCCCTTTTTTGGGCAATTTTACAGCCTTTTTAGTGCCCAAAAGTTCGGGTCCCCATTGACTTTGATGGGGTTGGGGTTGGGGTTCAGGGTAAAGTTCGGGTCGAGTTCTTATCCCGAACTTCTCAAACCCGAACATCCAGGTGTTCGCTCAACTCTACCCAAGAGACCCAAATTGGTTTGAAAAACTGATTTCACAAACCCAAACTCCCAAAAAAATTGGTCAGCACCATCTGCCAAAATGTATTTCAACTGGAACTACACAAATCTTTATACTTTTTAAAAGAATGGGAAGCAGATCTAAATGTACAATTCACAGACAGAGAACTCAAATTGATTCTGTCATCACCCAAATAACACTTATAAGGTAATTTCTAGATGGTACCTAACGCCTGTTAGACTGAGACAGATGTATGGCACCACATCAGATATTTGCTGGAGATACCACAAGGAGAGAGGTACCTTTTTCCATATCTGGTGGACTTGCCCTTCTCTACAACCTTTCTGGTCTCACGTTTTTGAAAACTCCAACGCTATTCTACTGACAGTTCAAAATAGGATTGCACGGTTACCCTTGGGTCGCCTTACTGGACATTTTACCGGATTATTTGTCTGAATGTGAAAAGTGTCTTGTAAGATTCTTAATGGCGGCAGCAAGGCTTCTTATGGCAACTAAGTGGAAAGCACAAGACCCTCCCACAAAAGCTGACTGGCTTGACAAAGTATCCTCGATTTCCCGGTTTGAAGAATTGTCCCACTGGGAATTGAGAACTCATCATAAATTCACCAGCATCTGGTCCCCCTGGGTTACATGGCGATCGCACTACACACAATTTGATTGATCTCTATAAGTAGACATCAAGGTCCTTCTTTATGCCTGGTCACTGTCGCATCACACCTAGCAGGTCTATTGGTTGCCCCTTCTACAATACCCTTTACTTTTTACAATAACCTATAACATGTCTTTAATATCTCACTGCCTTGGCCTAGGGTATGAGTCCCTTCCCACTCATTGGTGGTGAAATGGTGCTGTCCTGCAGAACGACTCGCCATGCGTGCTGCAGCTGAAACTCCACTATCGCCTGCTGCTGCTCCCACAGTCTTTCCAGCATGTGCAAGTGGGAGATCCAACTTGTGGGCACGTCGGATATGAGGCGGTGAGCGAGAAGGCCGAAGTTACGCTGCAACGTATACAGGCGAGCAGCAGCAGAGTGAGAGCGCCGAAAGCGCAAACAGACGGCCCGCACTTTGTGCAGCAGCTCTGACATATCGGGGTAGCTTTTCAGGAATTTCTGTACCAGCAAATTCAGGTCATGTGCCAGGCAAGGGATATGCGTTAAACCGGCTAAGCCCAGAGCTGCTACAAAATTTCGCCCATTATAACACACCACCAGACCGGGCTTGAGGCTCAGTGGCACCATCCACTCGGTCTGTAGTTCCATGCCCGTCCACAGCTCCTGCGCGGTGTGTTTTTTTCCCCCCATACAGATGAGTTTCAAAACAGCCTGCTGTCGTTTCCCCCTGGCTGTGCTGAAGTTGCTGGTGAGGGTGTTACGCTGAGTGGATGAGGAGGTGGTAGAGGAGGAAGTGGAGTAGGAGGAGGAGGCAAATAGAAATGCTCTGAAATCCTCAGTGGCGGAAGGATATCTGGCAAACTGCTATCCACCTCAGACCCAGCCGCCACTGAATTTACCCAGTTAGGGATATATAACGTCCCTGCCTGTGCTTACTGGTCCATGTATCGGTGGTTATGTTGAACTTTCGACAGATGGCATTGCGCAGGGCACACCTGATTTTGTCCTCCAATTTGTTGCGGAGTGAAGGAATGGGTCGCCTGAAAAAGTAGTGGCGGCTGGAAACCATGTACTGTGTAACAACCACCACCATAAGGATTTTAAAAGTGTCTGTCTCCACCAGATGGAATGACAGCATTTCAAAGGCCAGGAATTTCGAAAATCTGGCATTCAGGGACAGAGATCGTGGGTGGGTAGGGGGGTATTTCCTCTTTCCCTCCAGTGTTTGGGAGTTGGACAGCTGAACGCTTCTATGGGACATTGTGGAGATGTTTGGTGACGGTGACGGACATGCTGGTGTTGCTGCCACATCCTCTGTTTGCTGGGTGGCAGGTGCCACTGTCACTCCAGAGGGGTAGACTGCAGCAGAAGAGGGAGCAGGAGGAGCCTGAGACCTTTCTTGGTTTTTGAGGTGTTTACTCCACTGTAGCTCATTCTTTGCATTTAGATGTCTGGTCATGCAGGTTGTGCTCAGGTTTAGAACATTTATGCCTTGCTTCAGGCTCTGATTGCACAGAGTGCAAACCACTAGTCTCTTGTCAATAGCACATTGTCTGAAGAACTGCCATGCCAGAGAACTCCTTGGAGCTGGCTTTGTTGTGCTCGGTCCCTTGGTGGAGTGGGCAATAGCAGGTATGCGGTATAGGGGATGGCCACTCTGCTTTTGCACTCTGCTCCCTCTTTTGCTGTGCTGGTGGGTCTTTGTGACCACCACCTCTTCCTCTGAACTGCACACGCCACTCACATTACCTTGATTCCATGTGGGGTCTAGGACCTCATCATCCTCCACATCATCTTCCACCCACTCTTCACCCCTTCCTTCCTTGTTGGTTTGCATACTGCAGAAAGGCGCAGCAGTTGGCATCTGTGTTTCGTCATGATCAGAGACATGCTGCGGTGGTCCTCCCATGTCCACATCCTGAAACATAAATAGTTGGGCATCGGGGCACTCAATCTCTTCCACTTCTGGGGCAAGGCTATGTGTCATCAGAGTCATCAAAATGCATAAGAGACTGCTGCATGACTTGGGGCTCAGACTGCTTGGCTGATTTGCAAGGGGGTGAGGTGAATGACAGATACCCATGGGCTGCAGGTGCCAACTGCAATTTAAGCAGGGGACCAGGTGGGAGACAATGTGAAGGAACTGGAGGCATTGTCAGACACCCAATCTAATATCGCCTGTACGTGTTCTGGCCTCACCATTCGTAGAGCGGCATTCAGGCCTACAAAATAACGCTGAACGTTCTGTCATTTACACGCACCTGAGGAAGGTGTTTCATTTGTGCGTGTAGCTGGCACAGATCGACCACATCCTCTCCCTGCAACAGGAGCTCCACCACCACCAGCAGCACCACAACCAGTACAACATCTCTTATTTGACATTCTCCGCAGTTCTTTGGGTTCACCCACCAAACAAATAGACGGATTTATAAAATTTATTTACCAGTCAGGTATGCAGTGCAGCGGTACTTTGAATGAAAAAAAGGGGTATAGATCACCCAACAATCTAAACGCCGCCGAATTTACAGAATGTATTTCCCTGTCAGGTATGCACTGCAGGGGTACTTTGAAAGAAAAACTGGGTACAGATCACCTAGCAATCTAAAGCCGCCGAATTTACAGAAGATATTCCCCTGTCAGGTATGCAGTGCAGGGCTAGTTTGAAAGAAAAATGGAGTACAGATCACCCAACAATCTAAATGCCGCGGAATTTACAGAAGATATTTCCCTGTCGGGTATGCAGTGCAGGGGTAGTTTGAAAGAAAAAAGGGGTACAGATCAGGTATGCAGTGCAGCAGGAACACACCCTCCAAGCCACTTGTGAATGACTGGCCTGATAACCGTGGAAATGTCCACCCACAATCTAAGAATTGGATTTACTTATTTTCTTTAACTATCAGAAATGCAGTGCAGGCCGCAAAGGTACTTTATGGCAAAAAAGAATACATCCCCCCCCCCAAAAAAAAAAAAAAAATCTAACAGATGGATTTACTGAATTGATTACAATGTCACATATGCAGCACTGGGGTACTTTACAGAAAACAAATGTGAAGATGTCACCCCCTGGGTCCCTGAACTCACAGACGATTACCTATATTATTTTCACTTCCCTTGGCAAATATGCAGTGCAGGTTCACTTAAAAAAATGGGTATACAGTTGCAAGAAAAAGTATGTGAACCCTTTGGAATTATATGAATTGGTCATAAATGTGATCTGATCTTCATCTAAGTCACAGCAATAGACAATCACAGTCTGCTTAAATTAATAACACACAAATAATTAAATGTTACCATGTTTTTATTGAACACACCATGTAAACATTCACAGTGCAGGTGGAAAAGTATGTGAACCCCTAGACTCTCCACGAGCTAATTGGAGTGAGGTGTCAGCCAACTGGAGTCCAATCAATAAGATGAGATGGGAGGTGTTGGTTACAGCTGCCCTGCCCTATAAAAAACACACACCAGTTCTGGGTTTGCTTTTTTCAAGAAGCATTGCCTGATGTGAATGATGCCTCACACAAAAGTGCTCTCAGAAGACCTACGATTAAGAATTGTTGACTTGCAGTAAGCTGGAAAGGGTTATAAAAGTATCTCCAAAAGCTGTTCATCAGTCCACAGTAAGACAAATTGTCTATAAATGGAGAAAGTTCAGCACTGCTGCTACTCTCCCTAGTAGTGGCCGTCCTGTAAAGATGACTGCAAGAGCACAGCTCAGACTGCTCAATGAGGTAAAGAAGATTCCTAGCGTTATTCCTAGTGTTAGCTAAAAACTTACAAAAGTCTCTGGCATATGCTAACATCCCTGTTAGAGAATCTACGATACATAAAACACTAAACATAAAGAATTTCATGGGAGGATACCACAGAGGAAGCCACTGCTGTCCAAAAATAACATTGCTGCACGTTTACAGTTTGCACAAGAGCACCTGGATGTTCCACAGCAGTACTGGCAAAATATTCTGTGGACAGTTGAAACCAAAGTTAAGTTGTTTGGCAGAAACACACAACACTATGGGCCAGATTTATCATTAGCCTAAGTCACTTTTCTGGAGTTGAAAAGTCGCAAAAAATTGCGCAAAAGCCAAATTGCGAAATTTTTTGCGACTTTTTGGAGACTTACGCCACTCACTCCAAAACCAAGTTTATGGGCGTTTTGTCGTATGTAAATCACTTGCAAGACAGATTTATTATTGCGACTTTTTAAATAGTCGCAAAAAAGTCGCAAAAAATTGCGCAAACTCACTCCACTCATGACCATGCTTATGTTTGACAAAATCTTGCCTAACCCAAAATCTGGGCCCTCAAACAGAACTGAAGTCTCCGTAGTTTGTTGTGTTACCTTTCCTTTTATTAATATTGTCAAGTTACTTTTGAGTTTTAAAATGTTGTGCAATGTTTTTTTACCCTTTATGGTTTTCAGTAGTTTTAAAATGTTTTCTTTCATTATTTCTTGGCTTCAGAAAATTGTAATTTACATGTAATGGCATTATTAAATTTTGTTCACAATATGCACATTTTTTGACAGTGTTTTTTGTAGATTCCTTTACAAATGGGAAGTGCTTGGGAATGTATTTACTAAACAACGTTTTAGTAAAACAAAACAATGTTTTGTGCGACTTTTACATACATTTATGATGTGACTTTTTTAAAATTGCGACTTTTCCAAAGACAAAGCCAAAATACAACTAGGAACCAGAAATACACCAGATTTATCAACCTCTGAAAGAGCCCATGATAAATTTGACTTGACTCAAATACACATACGCCTTCTTTGAAAGTGGAGTGAACTGCAAGAGTAATGATAAATCTGGCCCCAAGTGTGGAGAAAAAGACGCACAGCACACCAACATCAAAACCTTATCCCAACTGTGAAGTATGGTAGTGGGGGCATCATGGTTTGGGGCTACTTTGCTGCGTCAGGGCCTGGACGGATTGCTACTATTGAAGGAAAAATGAATTCCCAAATTTATCACGACATTTTGCAGGAGAACTATGGGCCATCTGTCCACCAGCTGTAGCTCAACAGAAGATAGGTGTTGCAACAGGATAACAACCCAAAACATAGAAGTAAATCAACAACAGAATGCCTTAAACAGAAAAAAATACGCCTTCTGGAGTGGCCCAGTCAGAGTCCTGACCTCAGTGCTATTGAGATGCTGTCGATTCGCACCAGACATCCCAAGAATATTGCTGAACTGAAACAGTTCTGTAAAGATGAATGGTCAAGAATTACTCCTGACCGTTGTGCACGTCTGATCTACAACTACAGGAAACGTTTGTTTGAAGTTATTGCTGCCAAAGGAGGTTCAACCAGTTATTAAATCGAAGGGTTCACATACTTTTTCCACCTGCACTGTGAATGTTTACATGGTGTGTTCAATAAAAACAAGGCAACATTTAATTATTTGTGTGTTATTAGTTTAAGCAGACTGTGAATGTCTATTGTTGTGACTTAGATGAAGATCAGATCACATTTTATGACCAATTTGTGCAGAAATCCATATCATTCCAAAGGGTTCATATACTTTTTCTTGCAACTGTATGTCATCCACTGAACTATAACAACAGGATTAAATTATTGTCCCTGACACATATGCAGGTGCAAGTGCACTGCACTTGCACAAAATGGCCGCAGACGACCACCTAACTATCAGACGGATTAAAACTTATTTTTCTGTGTCACTGAGCTCGGGGCAGGGTACAAAAATGTTGCATTGCACCCACAAAAAAATAAATTAAAAAAATTGGTGTAGATCACATACTTAACACCAAGCCCTGATATCAGATTATTTCCTAATCTCTCCCTCACAGCAGCAGTATCCTATCCCTACACTAGTGAAAGCTGACGTGATGTGCGGTGCTACGTGACTTCAGCTTATATAGAGGCTGGGTCACATGCTGCACTAGCCAATCACAGCCATGCCATTAGTAAGCATGGCTGTGATGGCTTCTAAGGGCACACATCTTAAACGCTTGTTGATTGGCTGCCCTGCAGCCTTTCAACAAGCTTTATTAAACATCCGTACACCGAATTTGAATCCGACCTTTAAACTCTTGCTAAATGTCCTATCAAATGTATTGTGGTATCATGCTATAATTCCAATTAACAGGCTGGCAGTGTCATTTATAGTGTTGAGCGAACCTGAACTGTAAAGTTCCGGTTCGGTTCCGTGCACAAAAACACCTAAAGTCCGGTACGAACCCGAACTTTACAGTTCGGGTTCGCTCAACACTATAAATGACCCTGCCAGCCTGTTAAAGGGAATTATAGCATGATACCACAATACATTTGATAGGACATTTAGCAAGAGTTTAAAGCGCCCACATATAGCACATAGTGGGATACTGCATCAAGATGAATCAGGCATGGATCAGCCAGGATTTCCATACACCAATACCTGATGCATCAGACTAGATAATCCATGGTGCCACACCAACAATTTGACAAAAGATACCAGTTTATTCTGTCTACCTGCCTCAGCTACTATTCTGATGCTGTTACCCGCCTGATGCCACACATCTGATGCCAAGGGCTCCTTCCTTCACCCACCATCTTCAGCGGCCTCTATGGCCTCCTGATGCTGCCGCCACCTCCATACTCTGTCATTGTGCAACTCTGTGGCCTTCTTCTAATGCTGCTGCTGCTTCCGCCACCTCCAGGCTCTGTCATTGTGCCCCTCTACGGTATCCTCATGCCATCTCATGACACTTAGCCGCTCTGTGGTCTCCTCATGCGCCACTCATACTGCTGCCACCTCCACACTCTGTCATTTTGCCACTCTATGGTATCTTCATGCCATCTCAAGACACTTAGCAGCTCTGTGGTCTCCTCATGCTGCCGCCACCTTCAGACTCGGTCATTGTGCCACTCGGTCGCCTCCTCATACTGCTGCCATCTAAAGACTCTGTCATTTTGCAACTCGGTGGCCTTCTCCTAAAGCTGCTGCTGCCACCTCCAGACTCTGTCATTGTGCCACTCTCTGGCCTACTCATGCTGCTGCCACCTCCACACTCACACTCTGTCATTGTGCCACTCTGCGGCCAACTCATGCTTAGTGCTTATCACGAATATTCGAATTGCGAATTTTTACCGCAAATATTTTCACTTTGAGAATTTGTGAATATTTAGAATATAGTGATATATATATTCGCAATTTGGAATATTCGAGATTTTTTTTAAACAGTACACACGATCCCTCCCTGCTTCTAGCTTGTGGGCCAATGAGAAGGCTGCAATATCTTTGATTTTAGGAGTAGTGTTGATTTTTGCAATCAAGAAAATAATGACTGGAGATCACGAATTCTCAAATATATGGCGAATATTCACTCAAATATTCGCCAAATATTTCAGATTCGAATATTGCCCCTGCCGCTCATCACTACTCATGCATCTGCCACCTCCACACACTGTCATTGTGCCACTCTCTGGCCTACTCATGCTGCTGCCACCTCCACACTCTGTCATTGTGCCCCTCTCTGGTCTACTCATGCTGCTGCCACCTCCACACTGTGTCATTGTGCCGCTCTGCGGTATCCTCATGCTGCTGCCACCTCAAGACTCTGTCATTGTGCCACTCGGTTGCTTCCTCCTGATGCTGCTGCTGCCGAAACCTCCACACTCTGTCATTGTTCCACTCTGTGTCCTACTCTTGCTGCTGCCACCTCCAGACTTTGTCATTATGCCGCTCTGTGATATCCTCATGCTGCTGCCACCTCATGACTCTGTCATTGTGCCACACTGTGGTCTCCTCATGCTGCCACCACCTGCAGAATTGGTCATTGTGACACTCGGTGGCCTCCTCATACTGCTTCCACTTCCAGACCCTTTCATTGTGCCACTCTGTGGTCTTCTCATACTGATTCCACCTCACTACTATGTCATAGGTCCACTCTGTGGACTTCTCATGCGGTCCCCACCCTCCCCACTTCATGACCAGTCCACTTTTGTGGCTTTCGGCCTGGCTGACATCATCATTTATTTGACACTTTTTCGGATCAGTCAGAAGGAAGGAAAAATGATACGCACAACAGATCCTATCTGTGTAGAAGCTTAAAAGCCTGTATGGTCCCATCAGAAATTACTTATGACTTGGTAGCCAAAAGCAGGAGTGGGTACGAAACACAGAAGACATCCAAATATTCTATTCACATGTCATCTCTGTTTTAAATCAACTCCGTTTTTTTTTTTGCCTTTAGCAATACTGATGGATTTTTGAGCAAATGCTGACCGAGTGAAGACGTATGCTCCACAGACAGGATCCGTTTTTTGTGGGTTATTGTTCTGACGGTTTAGAGGAAGGCCTAAATAATCGGTGACATCAACACAAACTTACTGCTGACACCCCCTCCACTCTGTCACGGGGGGCTCTACTTGCATAAGCGTTTAACAGAACAGGTTCTGTAGACATCTATGTAGAATCAGCTGACAAGGGTATAAAAGGAGTGTGCTTCTTCTTGACGGTAACATCTACCTGTAAGGCTGAGTTGATACTTGAGTTATTTGGTCAGTTTTCACTGCAAGTGAAGTATGCAGTGATTCTAAGAGCGACGCCTGTCATCTGCATGTCATACGGATTTACAGTATTTTTTCACTACCAAAGTAGACTCCCTATGCATGTTACTGCAAGGCACAGTGTTCTACACCACTTTAAAGGCTCTCAGCAGTTAGGAAATAACCGTTTTTTTTTACGTAATTCACCGCAAATATATTCGGATCGAATTGAATTTTTCCCAAAAAATTTGGCAAACCGAATTTTTGAAAAATTTGCTCATCTCTAACCACCATCAACACAGATGTACATAGGGTCTCCCACCTCTGCCTGAACTTCCTACTCACGGCTGTCCAGACAATGACTTTTCTCATAACAAGTCATCAACTTGAGTATCTTCCATAACACATGGAGTTTTGTTGCCTTTTCTTAGGAAAAAAAAAGGAGGCAGTGAAAAGATAGATCATGCAACTGGGTTACCAACATGAAGGTACATGAGGAATGCTGTGATCCTTGGCCCCAAGATACAGTGTCAGACTCAGAGGTAACATCCACATCATCCTTCTGTGAGCCATCCAGTACACAATCTCATCATCTTTGTCTTCAATAATAATGCAGTGATTATCAGAAGAACTGTGGTCTCTTTTTGTCACTACTAATACTACTACTGGCCAGATTGCTGGTGCTGCTACTTCAGTTTGCACTACTACCCAAATTCTGACTCTCAGGTGATTAGGCATGTGTCTTTCATTTGCCCCTGTATAAATTTAGCAGACATTTTATTATATGAGACCTATAAATAAAAAGTCATGGGTTTGGTACACAGATTATTAAATCTATTCGCAGATTTGTACCTATAAAACCAGCTGACCTGATTCTGTAATGCAACACTTGCCTTCAAGCTGTATAAAACAACTGGGGCAGTGACAAGTCGTTCACTCTCTACATTAAGCTTTCCTTGATAAAACCATTGTACAGCTAAGGGGGCATATACATACATAATAAATAAGGATGATCTCAGTAACAGACTAGTACATAAGGGGAGAGGACCCTGTCCATGAGAGTTTACAATCTACAAAGGAAAGGGGAGGACACTGTAGGTGAGGGTAAAAGCTGTACATCTGGCTGTGTGGTGGCAGCAAGCTTATTGTAGGTGGCATGCTTCCTAAAGAGGTGGGTTTTCAAGTTGTTTTGAAGGTTTGGGTATTAAAGGAGAGTGTAATGTGCTAGGGTAGTGAATTCCAGAGTATGGGGGATTCACAAGAGATATCTTGTACAGGGTGGGCCATTTATATGGATACACCTTCATAAAATGGCAATGGTTGGTGATATTAACTTCGTGTTTGTGGCACATTAGTATATGTGAGGAAGGAAACTTTTCAAGATGGGTGGTGACCATGACGGCCATTTTGAAGTCGGCCATTTTGAATCCAACTTTTGTTTTTTCAATAGAAAGAGGGTCATGTGACACATCAAACTTATCGGGAATTTCACAAGAAAAACAATGGTGTGCTTGGTTTTAACGTAACTTTATTCTTTCATGAGTTATTTACAAGTTTCTTTTTGTTTACAGTCATTGACATGTCGTCGAGGTTAACACGTGAGGAGCGGATAGAAATTGTGTTAATGTCTGGTGAATGCACTAACCGGGTCATTGCATCAGATTTCAATGCAAGACACCCTACGAGACCATCCATGTCCGATGCTACAGTTAGCAAACTGCTTGCTAAGTTTCGTGAAACTGGTTCAGTGTTGGATTTGCCAAAATGTGGACACAAGAAATCTGTCACTAATGAAGAAACATCAGTGACTGTCCTAGCTTCATTCAGCAAGAGCCCACAGCATAGCATTTACCGCATGTCACTGGAGAGTGGCATTAGTCGAACATCCCTTCGGCGGATATTAGCTAATCACAAATGGCACCCTTACAAACTCCAGCTACTGCAGCATCTCAACGAGGATGACCCAGATCGGCGCACTGAATTTTCAGAATGGGCAAAACAAAAATTGGAACAGGACCCTCAGTTTACGCAGAAGATTTTGTTCAGTGATGAGGCAAACTTTTATGTGAATGGTGAAGATAACAAACAAAACCACCGCTATTGGTCTGACACTAACCCACATTGGATAGATCCCTCCAGGACTATTGGAACAAAAAAATTGATGGTATGGTGTGGTATATGGGGTACAGAGATAGTGGGGCCATTCTTCATCAATGGAAATCTCAAGGCCACTGGATATGCGAAATTGCTACATGATGTGTTTCCCTCTTTATGCACTGACGCTGGCACGTTCCCTGAGTTTTTCCAGCAAGATGGTGCACCACCACATTATGGGTGTCACGTCCGAGCATTCCTAGATGAACAGTTTCCTGGAAAGTGGATTGGTCATAGTGGGCCAGTTGAATGGCCCCCAAGGTCTCCCGATCTGACCCCCTTAGACTTTTATCTTTGGGGTCATCTGAAGGCAATTGTCTATGCTGTTAAGATACGAGATGTGCAGCACCTGAAACTACGGATACTGGGAGCCTGTGGTAGCATTTCTCCTGCGGTGTTGCTATCAGTGTGTGAAGAGTGGGAGAAGAGGGTTGCATTGACAATCCAACACAATGGGCAGCACATTGAACACATTTTATAAGTGGTCAGAAACTTGTAAATAACTCATGAAAGAATAAAGTTACGTTAAACCAAGCACACCATTGTTTTTCTTGTGAAATTCCCAATAAGTTTGATGTGTCACATGACCCTCTTCCTATTGAAAAAACAAAAGTTGGATTCAAAATGGCCGACTTCAAAATGGCTACCATGGTCACCACCCATCTTGAAAAGTTTCCCCCCTCACATATACTAATGTGCCATAAACAGGAAGTTAATATCACCAACCATTCCCATTTTATTAACAGACAAGAGGAAAACACAAAAAGAGGTCTTCTCAGATTTGGAGATTACGTGTCAGGGTGTATTGGGAAAGATGTAAGGGTGGCCAGATTACGAAAGTCCTTATATGTTGTGGTTAGTATCTTAAACTGTATTCACTGGGCAATGAGGAGCCAGTGAAGGGATTGGCAGAGGAGAGGATAGCATGGAGGGGTGAAAAAGTTCTAGATGGGAAGCCACAGAGGAGGATGTTGCAGTAGTCCAGGCAGGAGATGACAAGAGCATGCACTAGCATTTTAGTTGACTAACGCATGAGGAAGGAGAAAATACTAGAAACATACTAAAGAGTTAAAAGCAACAGGTCGAATTGTGTGTTTTGAAAGATTTGGCAGAATCATTGGGAAGATTTCCCAAGGCAGTGGACCTGTAAGATGGAGAAAGTGTGGTGCTGTTAACTATAATAGATAAGTCAGATATTGTGGTTGAGTGACATGGGACAAAGATGATGAATTCTGTTTTCTTCATGTTGAGTTTTAAGAAATGGGAGAAGACTGAAGATATAGTTAATACACACGTCAGGATTCTAGATGGGAAGGAAAATGACATATTGGCTGGACAGGTAGATTTGAGTGTCATCACCATACAGGTAGTATTTGAAACCATGGGACTCTGAGCTATCCCAGACCGAACGTATAAATGGGGAAAAGTTTGGACCCAAAACAGAGCATTAAGGGACACCAACAGAGAGGGTGTGATGAGGAGGTGGTGTATGAATGTGAAACCCTGAAATTTCTGTTGGTGAGGTAAAAGGAGATCCTGGAGAGGGCCTGGTCTCTGATGCTGAGGGATGGGAGGGTTTGAAACAAGAGAAAGTAGTCTATTGTATCAAAGGTGGAGTACAGGTCAAGAAGAAGGAGGACAGAGTAATAACATTTAGCTTTGGCCGCTAGCATATCATTGACAACTTTGGATAGAGTAATTTCAATAAAGTGATTGGTCTGAAGCCAAAAATTAGCAGATCAAAACGTGAGTGAGATGAGAGTTGTGAGGACAGTTTGAGATGGAGTGAGACATGTTGTTCAATAAGTTTTGATGTGAAGGGAATAGTGAGATGGGGTGACATCTGGATAAACAGCAAGGTGTTAGGGAAGACTTCTTGATTATGGTTCTGATGGTGACATGTTTAAAAGAGTAAGGGACAACATCAGTGGCTAGTGATAGGTTGAATAGATGGGTTAGGGCAGGTATAACTATAGTGGTTAGATTAGGAATGAAGTGGCATGGGATTGGGTCAAGGGCACAGGTGATGAAGTGTGATTTAGAGATAAAATTTGTAATCTTTCCTCTGGGATGGTAGTAAATATCAGATCGGCCGTGGTCCAAAACCCGGGTCCACATCGATCAGTTGTATGAAGAGGCAGCAGCCCTCTGTGAATGGGCTGCAGCAGACCTCTGTGAGCTGTGATACCAAGCACAGTCTCTATACAATGTACACATTCAGGAAAACATCCCTCTGCGCAAGGAACCAGCTGGAAGTTCCATATTGATGTAGGTTGTCAGCAGTTTATTAAGCAGAAATATACAACTCGTTTCAGGAAGTTATCTCCCCTTCATCAGGTAAAAACTGCATGTATAACATATTAACACTTAAAACAGGTATATATACACATAAAACACCGCCAAAAAGGGGTCAAAGGTCAGGGGAGGTGTTTGGTGGTGGTCCAGGGGCGTACTGGACGATCCCCCAAGAAGAAACACCAAATACAGACCAAAATAGTAAAATAACCATGCACATTGATAAAATCCATGACATTGGTGGTTCAAATGGTCAAATATAAGAATTATTTATACTCAATAAATAAAAATGGAATCCCTGAGGTAGGAGGGTAAATGTATAACATTTCTGTAAGAGGACCACAGAAATACCACAGAAATATGTCATAAATTTACCCTCCTACTTCAGGGATTCCACTTCCCTTATAAAGGCCCTACAAGATGTCAGATGGAGAGACACCTACCATTGACTAAACTTGGATGTTATGGCCTTATACTCCAAGATCCAGCAGGATTTAGGCATCCAATGCATAAAACATTTTCTAGATAACGTCCCATTATTACCGGACGAACAAAGAGTATTTATAGCAGATTGTATGAGATTCATCCTGACGCATAATGTGTTCACCTTTGAAGACACTCTGTATCTACAAATCAATGGGATTGCGATGGGCATGTAATTTGAGCCCAGTTTCGCGAAGATTTTGATAGGGGTCTTTGAAGACACATTCATTTACAAGTCAAATTTCTTAACAGACAAGATTATTTTCTATCGTTGCTACATTGACGATCTAATATTTATATGGAACGGCGTTACCCCTTTAATCGAAAACTTCATTTCACACCTGAATGCTACCAACTGGGGCATCACCCTGTCAGGGACACACAATCATTAAAAAATTGAATATTTTTATTTTAAAGTATTAATGCCGAGGAAATAGTGACCCACACTTTTTTCAAGAAAGTTGACTGTAATAGCTATTTAGACTACTCCATCTCTCATCACAAGAAGTGGAAGACAAGCATCCCTTTTAGTCAGTTCAGATGGGTGAGACATAACTGCTCTAGGGATGAGGATTTCACTGTTCAGAGCGAAATTATCCACACAAGTTTTCTTCAAAAACGATACCCGCGCATAATCATTGAAGAAGCTTTTGATAGAGCCAAAGCCCTTTGACAAAATGATTGTTTATCTAAAAACAATAGTGAAAAGAAACCTATTAGCAATACTACAGGAAGCGGCAGTAATACAAAGGGCGCATGGAGTACTAACTTATCACCACATACAACAGTCACCATAATGATATTAGGGCCCTCCTTTAAAAACACTGGCATATTCTCAAGCTAGATCCCCACTTAGCCAAAATTCTGCCCACTTGAACCCAACTTATGTTCAGGACGGCCAAGACCCTAAAGAACATACTGGCCCCTAGTACCTTGCAACCTCAAAGACAATGCATTTTGTCTCCATCTCCGACAGGGCAACCATTGGGCAGAGTTAAGTGGCACCTCCCCAAGTTTCTCTGTTGTAGCTCTATTTTAACATCTTCTGCTTTTCGTAGCAACTATAACGGTGACCTTTTTTCAATCAAGAGTCATCTACACTGTGGATCGGCCAATGTTATTTACCTATTGAAATACCTGCGCGGCATACAATATAAAGACGGACTATTCAAACTTTACACAGAAAACAAACACAGGTCTAATATTAAGAAAAAGGGCATTTTTATGGCTCTAAAATTATACCTTTAGAGCAAGCGAATCCGGACTGTCGCAACATCATCCAAACATTACGAAGTTCAGGTTTCACCCGTCACACCCCAATAAAATAAAAAATGTCCAATTCATCCCAACATAGAGAGAGGCAAGAGAAGAGAAGAGGATGCCACTTTCCCCTACTCCTCTACCCCCTCATCATCATCATCATCCGGTGATGAAGGACCCTCTAGAAGGCGCCCCAGAGTAGCAGGAGAGGTTGCCCCCCCAGAGTGAGCCCACAGAGACCCCACCCCCTGAGAATTATCAGCCCCAATTTTCTGAGTTTGTGGGCAACTCAGGAATTCAGATAGATTGTACGGGCTTCATAGAAAATGATTTTTTCAAAATCTTCTTCTCTGAAAATTTATACGCCCAACAATTCATTGCTCAGAACCCTACATCGACATATGCTAGACCCCTAGGTTGGACCCCAGTAAGTGAAGCAGAGATGATGAAGTTTTGAGGAATCGTGCTGCATATGGGTGTTGTAAAAAAAAAAAAAAAAAAACGCTAGGCAATATTGGAGTTTGGACATTTTTTACCAGACTCCAATTTACAGTAACATCATGACCCGGAAGCTATTTGAGTCAATTAGGAAATACCTACACCACAATGACAATGCACAGTGCCCACCCCAAAACGACCCAACATTTGACCGTCTGTTCAAGGTTAGGCCTGTCATTGCCACTTTAACACCAAGTTTGCTGGGGTGTACAACCCAGATAAAAATGTCAGTGTAGATGAGTCCCTATTACTCTTCAAGGGGAGGATTAGATTCTGCCAGTACCAGCCTAGGGCAAGGTATGACATAAAGATTTACAAACTTTGTGAGAGTAGCTTCGGGTACGACCACAAGTTCCACATTTACAAAGGAAAAGATTCACGGATAGACCCCCAGAATGCTCCCCCCCATCCTATGAGTTAGTGGGAAGATCGTGTGGGATTTACTGCACCCACTGCTGGATAAGGGTTACCACCTCTATGTGGATAGCTATTATACTAGCATACTCCTATTCATCTCCCTAATTGCGCCAGAGGCACTGTGGCTTGTGGCACAGTGCGCAAAAATCTGAGAGGCCTCCCTAGATTCCTGGTAGAGCAACCACTTAGAATGGGTGAAAGTAGGGCCATCCTCCGTGAGAACATGCTGGTGGTTAAGTACAAGTACAAGAGGGACGTCCTTGTACTGACCTCCATTTACACTAACACCAGCTCCCCTGCCCCTGTACGTGGTACCACTACCACTGTCCCCAAAGTTTGTATCCTGGACTTCAACAGGCACATGGGAGGGAAGGATCTTTCAGATCAACTTCTGAAACCCTACATTGCCACACGAAAAACGAAGGTGTGGTACAAAACGCTGGACGTAAACATTGTACAGATGGCAATGTGCAATGAGTATGTGCTATTTCAATCTGCAGGCCACACAAGAACTTTCCTTCAGTTCCAAGAGGTGATTATAAAGGCCCTAATTTTAAATCCAAACCAGGGAGGGTCCCAGTACTTCTGGAAGTCATGGTGCCCGTGTCGTACCAGGGCAACATTTTCCAGGTCAAGTCCCCCAGACAGCAAGGAAGGGAAGGACCCAAAAAAGATGCAGGGTGTGTTCCAAAAGGGGGATAAGGAAAGACACCATTTACCACTGTGAAACCTGTCCTGTGCATGCAGGACTGTTTCAGAATCTACCATTCATCTATGGAGTATTAATTTAATTTCATCCTTTTTGCTCCCTGTAATATTTCCACTTTATATCTCTGATTAAGTCCACTTCGCTTGCATATCCACTTTCCAACAACCACTATATATTATTTTCTGTGAGACAACTTGTAGGTCAAAAGTGCCCTTTTTACCCCTGAAAATGTTCGTACGTGGGTGCTCTTTCCAAAATGGGGTTACTTCTTGAGGTTTTTAATTTCTGGGGACCTCATCTTTCAAATGCGACATGGCACCTAAAATCCATGTCTGTTTATTCAAGCCTGTAAAAACCATATTTTGCACTTTGCTTCTAGAGCCCTGCTGTGCACCCATACAGAAAGCTACAAGCACATATAGTGTGTTTCCTGAATGGGGAGAAAATGGGGAACACATACTGGGGTTCACTTTAACCTTTAACCCCTTGTGAAAGAAAAAAATTGGGTTTTGCTAGTATTTTTTTTCACAAATGTGTGCTTTGAAATCCTTTAACAAGTGTTTTTGCCTACTGTGAGACACCTATTTGCTGAAAAGTACCCTTTCTACCACCCAAAATGTTTGTACGGGGTGCTCCTTCCAAAATGGGGTCACTTCTAGGGGTTTTTAATTTCTGGGGACCTCAAAAATCTTTTAAATGCGACAACGCACCTAAAATCAATGTATGCCAATTCAGTTAAGCAAAATCCATATTTTGCGGTTTGACTCTAGAGCCCTGCTGTGAGCCTATACATCGTTGTTTGAGCACACATGGGGAGTTGTCATATTTGGGAGGAAATGGGAAACAAAATTTGGGATGCATTTTGTCCTGTTACCCCTTGTGAAAGTGAAAAATGTGGATATAAAGCAGCTTTTTATGAAAAATATTTTATTTTTTTTCCTTTTCACAGCCAAGTGTTTCCTAATTATGTTAATGGGTCAAAGTGCTCAATACACACCTTGAAATATTCCTTGAGCGGTGTAGTTTCCAGACTGGGGTCACTTTTAGGGGGTTTCCACTGTAGGACCACCTCAGAGTGTCTTCATATGCAACATAGTTCCCAATTACCATTCCAGATAAATCCGCTGTCCAAAAGCCATAAAGTCCTCCTTTCACTCAAAAGCCTGCTGTGTGCTCATACATCCATTTTTGAGCACACATGGGGTGTTGCCGTATTTAGGGGAAAATTAGGAACAAAATGTGAGATGCATTCTGTCTTGTTAACCTTTGGGGAAGTAAAAAGTGTGGGTGTAAAGCAACTTTTTCTGGAAAAAAATGGAAGTGTTTCCTAATTCTGTGAAACACCTGATGTGTCAAAGTGCTCACTAAACACCTTGAAATATTCTTTAAGGGGTGTAGTTTCCGGACTGGGATCACTTTTTGGGGGTTTCCACTGTAGGGCCACCTCAGAGTGTCTTCATATGCGACATAGCTCCCAATTACCATTCCAGCTAAATCCGCTCTCCAAAAGCCATATTGTGCTCCTTCCACTCTGAAGCCTGCTGTGCGCCCATGCATCAGTTTTTGAGCACACATGGGGTGTTGCCATATTCGGGGGGAAATGAGGAACAAAATGTGGGGAGAATTTTGTCCTGGTAAACTTTGGAAAGTTAAAATATGGGTGTAAAGCAACTTTTTTTGTGAAAAAAATCAAATTTTTAATTTTCACTGCAAAGTGTTTCCTAATTCTGTGAAACGCCTGATGGGTCAAAGTGCTCACTACACACCTTGAAATATTCCTTGAAGGGTGTAGTTTACAAAATGGGATCACTTTTGGGGGGTTTCCACTGGCTGTCTTTATATATTATATATTACCATTCTAGCTAAATCCGCTCTCCAAAAGCAAAATGGTGCTCCTTCCATGTGAAGCCTGATGTGCGCCGATACATCAGTTTTTGAGCACACATGGGGTGTTTCTGTAAACTCCAGATTCAGTTTAATAGATTTTGAGTTTTGTTTGGCTGTTAACCCATGATGTGTTGCAGAAAAAAATAGATAAAAAATTAAAATCTGCTAAAAAAAAGTGACATTTTGAAATTAAATTCCTATTTTCCTTTAATTCTCGTAGGGCACCTAAAGGGTTAACAATGTTAGTAAAATCAGTTTTGAATAGCTTGAGGGGTGTAGTTTCTAAAATGATGGTGATTTATGGGTGGTTTCTAATATTATAAGCCCCAAAAAGTGACTTCATAACTGAACTGGTCCTGAAAAAATTGAGTTTTGGAAATTTTCTTAAAAATTTTATGATTTGCTTCTAAACTTCTATGCCTTCTAACGTCCCAAAAAATAAAATATAATTTTTAAAATAATCCAAACATGAAATAGACATATGGGGAATGTAAAGTAATAACTATTTTTGGAGGTATTACTATCTATTATAAAAGTAGAGAAATTGAAATTTGTAAATTTGCAAATTTTTCCATATTTTTGCTAAATTTGGTATTTTTTTATAAATAAAAATGAAATATTTTATCTCAAATTTACCACTGTCATGAAGTACAATATGTGACGAGAAAACAGTCTCAGAATGGCTTGGATAAGTAAAAGCATTTTAAAGTTATCACCACATAAAGTGACACTGGTCAGATTTGCAAAAAATGGCCTGGTCCTTAAGGTGAAAAATGGCAGGGTCCTGAAGGGGTTAATATTATTTTTCATTCAACCACATAATACTTTTTACTATTACTATTATCATCATTTTATTAACATTGTCTCCATATTTGTCTTCACAATGACCAACTATCATTACTACTATTGTTTCATAACACAGTATCGGGTTTGATAATATCGTTTTATTAATAATGTCCCTCACATCTCATTTATTTTTGCAATAATTTATCCAATCATGTAACAATTTGACCTGTCATAGGTTACCAATTGTCCTCAATACGAACGACTGTCACGATATATATTATATTTTTACTCTTATTTACCACCCGTCACCTCTATCATTATTATTATCATACATCATTCCTGTTCCTTTTTAATCCTTCCAGCAATCCCTTCATTTTTTCCTTCTGTGAGCTTATGTCCCTAGTCTATACTCATACGCGACATTTGCGAAAATTGTCTAACCCCTCAACCATTATTAATTTTTTAAATATATTATTATTATGTTTTATATATTATTAATTATTCTGGATTATAAATTTTTACTCTTATTTAATCAGTGCCCGCATTTTTTCATTATTTCCTTAAATATTTAATGCCAACAGTTTGTTCCTTTTTGCCATAGGGTCCTCTTGTCACTTTAGGTGACTAGATCACACTGCCACTCCCTCCAGCTTAACCAGGCATACAGCTCTGACATCTGCATCATATTGCTTAGCCACGTGGTAGCCACATAACCGGCCCTGAGGTTACGTGACCACAGCACTCTGCTCCTGGCACCTCCTCCTCCCAGGCTCTCAGATCCGATGGCACAATGTACCTGTCCGCCTAGCCTGCATACTATGCATCTGGCAACCAAGGAAACCAGACATCACGTGACCTCTACTGCGGTCACATGGATATAGATCCCATCATGTGACCCTTCTCAGCGTTTTTTTTATATTGATTTATTTATTGAGTAGAAATAATTCTTATGTTTGACCTTTTAAACCACCAATGTCTTAGTGGATTTAATCAATGTGCATGTTTATTTTACCATTTTGGTCTGCATTTGGTGTTACTTCTTGGGGGATCGTCCAGTACACCCCTGGGCCACCCCTAAACACCCCCCCCCCAACTTTTGGCTGTGATTTATGTGTTTATATACCTGTTTTAAGTGTTAATATGGTATACATGCAGTCTTTACCTGATAAAGTAGAGATAACTCCCTGAAACAAGTTGTATCTTTCTGCTTAATAAACTACTGACAACCTACATCAATCTGGATCTTGCGCCAAGGGATGTTTTACTGAACGTGTTTACTTCCAAATCTTCTTTGGGAACCAGGCAGCCCCGATAAGAAGAGCAACATCTGTGGCTGCAGACCGTCCTTTCTTGGGATCCACCCTCTACCGCTCAGAAAAGCTTCTTCTAGAGTTGTGTTTACACAACACCTTAAGGTGAGCCTCCTATTTGGAGCCCAATACTTACCTTATCTATACGTTATTACCCTATGGTGCGCCTCTCTCTTCTGTTTACCAACAGACGACGCCAGTACTATTGAGCTATACAATGTATGGCACTGTTTTTGGAGAGATGTAAGGAGTTTGCAGCTCCTGAGTGCTGAGTGCTGTAGGTTCCTTAAAGAGATTATTGGCTGGGGGTCCTGGAGTCTGACCCCCACAGATGTCATATTGATGTCCTATCCATAGGATGGGACTTTAATAAGAAAATCCTGGATACCCCCCCTGAATGGTCTATTTGGAGACCAGTTATCAGTCTAAGCACAAGAATAGCTGACAATCATTTCAAATTTTGAGTTAATTAAAATATATTATTTACATTTTTATTCATTTTTACAAATATGCTAATGGCTCAAACTGTAGCGTTTTGCATTTCTTCACAAATGTATTAAACACCAAAGATCCCATCCACTGTCGACAGTGTTAATAATGACTTGTCAGCCTACAGCCCTATATTAAGGAATACATTAATCACAATATTTAGGATAATCTGCCAGCTATCTAATTTAACTATATTTGGTATTGCCCCCGAAATCTAGGAAGGGTTCCAGGCATTCCCAATTATCATACTGATCACATCAGGGTAATGATTGAGGCTTGGCAGACACACTGTGCTCCTTTACCAAGAAACTAACAGAGACATACTAAATCTTCATGTACTTATCACATTTTTGCTGTCATGTAGACATAATTATATTCAGACAAGTTGCCTCTATCTCAATGAACTTCAAATCAATATACAGATTAAGCAGAGTTGAGTTTGACATTTATCCCACTGCACAATGATATCCTGTTTTCATGGTTGCTTTCCATAGGACTACAGGTAAACTAAATGTATCACATTAACTCAGCGACTTATGTTTGGGATGGAAATAAACAGTTTAATGAATAATTCAGCTCTGCTAGCGCAACAAACCCGCCATAGATGTTCATTGAATTTTTTAAGGGTGAATTGTCCATCTGGATTACAGTAGTGAAAAGGGGTCCAAAAAGACTAGCCTTTTTTTGTGATATTTTAGTAGCATTTTTTAGGCTTTTCTTTTAGCAAATCATGTTTTACTGGCTTTTTTTTTTGCAAGGCATGCATTTTTCTACAGGAAAGTATGTACCCCTCCCCCCCCCCCACACTGATGTAACTTCCTCTGTAGATCAGTATCATGGCAAAAAAACAACAACACAACAATGTAAACATGTCATGAGGAAATACAAGACACATAAGACACATTGGCCCAGATTTACAAATCCTGTAGATTGCGTAAACTTATACCGGCTGTCTAGACCTGCACCAGATTTTTCACAGGGGCTCAGGGGCTCAGGCTGGATAACACATTTTTTTCATCAGGGACATAAGACCAATAGAAGTCTGTGGGGAAAAAAAAAAAAAAATTGGCAAAATATGCAAACCAAAATTGTTCTACAAAAAAAAATGCTTGTTTATCTTGCATTTATTATTTTGCATAGACTTCCATGCAACATCTGGAGCTGGTCTTTTTTGCCAAAAAAAAAGTGAGAATGTGTAGGGGCAGGACCCTTTGACAAAGAGAATGATAACACTTACTGTATTTATCAGTAGGAATATCAAAAGAACAGCGCAACATGAGTTAAAAACAAACAAAAAAATAAAAAATAAAACGAACCCCGTCCCAGATATTTTTATTATTATGATGTTGATGTATCGATACCTTGCATACCTGTATAGAATCTGTTTTTTAGCCTTTATTTAGCTTAAAAATAAATAATAATTTAAGTAAAACACTTATGGGGGCCCAGAGTGTCAAAAGAGGTGTGGGTATGGGAGCTTCTGTGCCCCCAGACCATAACACCTCTCCCATGTGAAGTCACACCTGCTCCTTTGGTTGACACCAACAGCTCACTTGACAGTCTCACTGCTCTTACAGTAAAGAATCTCTGCCTGTGATGATGGTGAAACCTTCTTTCCTCTAGATGTAGAGGATGCCCCCTTGTCATGGTAGCTGGCCTAGGTATAAAAAAATCCCTAGAAAGATCTCTGTACTGTTGATTCATATACTTGTACATTGTGATCAGAACGCCCCTAAGATGTCTTTTCTCCAAACTAAATAACCCCAAGCTTGATAACCTGTTTTAATACTGTAATCCCCCCATACCAATAATTACCTTGGTCGCCCTCCTCTGCAACGGTTCCAGTTCAGCCATGTCCTTCTTTTATACAGGGGCCCAAAATTGGACAATACTTAATTTTTACACATTGGTGTGCCCAGTTTTAGATTTTCAAGATTTTCTAATCTATTTGGAGATCATTTTTTATACACAGTAGCATGCTATATGAAACATGGTGTTGTGAAATGGGTTTTATACCCAATAAAACATATTTTCAAAACTGCATGTAAAAATGTAAGCATCTTGATTAATGATAATGACTTCTCATCCTCTTTTCTTTTCTTTTCCATCCTGCTCAGTTCACTATGCCAATACGTGACCCGTTTCTGCAGAATTGGAAGGCAAACATCTTAGAAGCAGCAGTTTTCCAGCACCCTTAGCACCTCTATAGAAACACCCCATCTATAGTGCCCCAAAGGGTAATAACACTCCCTTAGGTAGGTATCACATAGTAAGTTGACCCACCATTGAGTAGGCAGGTAAGAAAAGCCTGCATTATTGATCCCATTGCACCAATAATCCCCCCATTAAGTAGGTCCTGACCTGAATGACATATGTATAATAGGTGACCGTGAGCCAATGCTGAGTTACTTAATGCTCTATGAGTTGTTTTCTGGCCAGTATTCTCTGTCACTGAACTGGAGGCTCCTGAACACGACTCAACGTGGCAGGCTGCACCACCACATCTGTTTCCAAGCAGGATAAATTTTGAGTATCCCGCGCACAGCAGCCATCTTTAACTTTACGGCAGGGCCAAGAGGAGGAGTCTGATGTGACGACACAGCGCACACAGCTGACCTATCACCTGAACTGTCACTGTCCTGTTTAGTTCTTTAAAGGGCCGGCCCTGTTATCATCCGACAGGTAGGTCCGGTCCTTCTAAAGCAGTAATGGTGAACCTTTTAGAGATCGAGTGCCCATATCACAACCCAAAACCCACTTACTTAACACAAAGTGCCAATGGCAAGTGGACCAGATGTCCCGGACTGGCATTGATCCTGTGCAGGGGAACACACAACATCATAGGTTACTGTGATGATGTGCAAGTTTGGCTGCCAGCGTGACTATTGTCCCCACTCATAAGATCTTATCCATGCGGGACAATAGTCCCATGGCAGCCCGACGTGCACAGCATCACAGTAACCTATGATGCTGTGTGCTCCCCTGCACATGATCAATGCTGCTCTGGGACATATGGCCCACTCATTGACTGGTCATGTGCATGGGCCCTTAGGGAAAAGGACCCCCCTCTACCACCTCCCATACACTGAGGGGGAGGGGGGGCAGTTTGCAGGTGTATGAGTGTTGGGGAATAAGGGTGCTCCCTGAGTCCCCTAAGTCAGTGGAGGGCCAGTGACACCTTTTATAATTTAGATTAGGTGTTGACTTTTACGTTTAAATATAATTATACCAGGCAGGGGCAGACACAGATAACAGAGGACCCCTGTGCAAAAAATACAGACGTAAACATATACAATACGTGCATAATCATGGAATACCAGCAAATAAGTACCAGGAGCGCAGCACTGGCCTAGGAAGCAATATACAGTACAAATGAAAAAGGGGGAAAATGAAAAAAATAATAGATACAGTCACCCCTTTTGGCCAACAATGTGTCATGCAGCTAAGGATCACAGCAGCGCAATGCTGCGATGCATTGAGTTAAAATGAATGGTGTCATATTGTGACCTTAGTTTCTTAAAATCACAATCGAAAAGTTGCAAGAAATTTATCAGGTCAGATTTTTTGTGACCGTCAGGTCATTGCCCCATTTACTTTTACTAGTTGTGATGTATCGTAGTGTCGCTGCAATCTTTGGTTGCACAATGAGAAAATGCCTATTCTTGTCTGCAATTTCAGACGAAAATGGGACATGTTCTATCAACGGACATATGGATGTGGATAACACACAATGTGCTGCCCGCATCCTTTGCGTACCTGAAATGAATGGATCCACATCCATTCTGCAAAATTGCAGAACAGATGCGTACTCCTTCATATGGCCATTTGAATGAGCCCTAACACACATACTGGACTTTCATAAATGCAACTGCTCTTTTTCACACATCCTTACACATGCAGTCACTATCCCACATGCAGTCACTCACATACACTGTTACACATGCAGGCACTGTCACACATGCAGTCACTCACATACACTTGTACACATGAAGGCATTGTCACACATGCAGTCACTCAAATACACTGTCACACATGTAGTCACCCACATACACTTGTACACATGCAGTCACTTACATACACTGTCACACATGCAGGCACTCACATACACTTGTACACATGCAGGCACTGTCACACATGCAGTCACTCACATACACTGTCACACATGCAGAAACTATTTTACACTACATTACATACAGATCCCTTTCTCACCTCCAGGCTCTGTATTGCTGGTTCTGGTGTCCTCAGCCAAGCTCCTCCCCCTCTCAGTAGCAGGCTCAGGCTCTTCACCCTCTCTGTAGGAGACTCCTCCCCCTCTCAGTAGAAGGCTCAGGCTCCTCTACTTCTCAGTAGCAGGCTCAGGCTCCTCACCCTCTCCGTAGCAGACTCCTCACTCACTGACTGAATGCAGCAGGTTAGTATGCACCATTGCAATGTTCCCTTTGGTCCTCTAGCTCTGCCTCCGCCCGTCCCATGTCACATGTTGCTCCCTCTCTGCTTCTTGATTGCAGGAGGAACGCAGTGATGTGAGTCCCTCCCTTCTCACTCCCATTTGTGTTCGGCAATTTTATTACTGTACTAGCGGCGGGCTGCTGGCCCTATTTTCACACAGTGGCCTGGAGCTGCAGCTCCATCCGCCCCTACATTAATCCGGCCCTGGCCAAAGCCAGATACTATAAAGTAGACAGAGTTGGTAGCAGAAAGCTCCATCTGAAGTGTAGTGACTATGCCAGACTTTTGCATCTCAGCTCCCATTTAGGTAAATAGGAGCTTAGCTGCAGTACACCGGCACTAGGAACTACATGAAAACATCTGATACATCTGATGTATAGCCTACAGGGGGTAGCAACTGCCATCAAAAGCTGATCAGTATGGGGGCCAAAGTTCAGAAACCGATCTGATATTGATGTCTGTTCTGAGGAAATATCATCCAGGAAAACCCGTTTAAGTTTTTTCATGCCAAAATAACTATGATCAATGTTATACTGTACATAAAGTTTTAATCCTCCCACACCCATTTAGTTCTAATCTGCTCTTTATCAAATATGTAAACATGTATCCATTGCCCCAAAAGTTCAAAATCCCATCTACTTAAAGGGGTTCTTCACTTTGGTTAAACTGATGATCTATCCTCTGGATAGATCATCAGCATCTGATACAGTCACCCCTGATACAGCATCTGATACAGTCACGGATCAGCTGTTTGATCAGTGTTTGACAAGGCAGCGATGCTCCAGGAGTGTTGCGGTATTCTCACTGTTTACCGCCGGCCCAGTGATGTATCGACCAGTATCAATTGGCCTGGGCAAGGCTAAGCTCCATTGAAGTGAACAGAGCTTAGCCGCGCCCAGGCCAGTTGATACTAGTCGTGACGTCACTGGGCCGGCTGTAAATAGTGAGAAGGCTGCGGCGCTCCTTCTCAAACTGCCGATCGGCAGGGGTCCCAGGTGTCGGACCTCCGCCGATCAGAGACTGATGATCTATCCAGAGGGTAGATCATCAGTTTAAACAAAGTGCAGAACCCCTTTAATGTATCAATGAAATCTATTGTACTGCAAATTTTTGCCTTTGGCGCTCACCCTTACATCACACACAACAAGGCCAAAGTAGGGAAACCCAATCCCTGGATATTAAAATGGATTTATATTAAATGTAGTCAGTCAAGCAGGACGTTCCTACATCCATTCATTACGCTGAAGGTTTAAATACAAGATACACTTCTATCATCTCATTATCTCCATTAATTGTCATTCTCTTCCTCCATACCCAGAGCATTACTTCTCAAGGACTCCATCTAATATTCATTGTTCAGTGGTGATTAATTAGACGTTTGTGTTTACCAAATTGACTGATTTTATATGGTCGACCGGCGAGATGATTTAACCTGATTATCAGACTCATTTAAAGGAATTGACAAGCGATAATATATACAGTCAGTAAATGCGCTAAGACTTTTATGGTCAATTAAGGTGGTGTAAATATCTGGCTAGCCACCAACACTGTAATAGATATTGGCAGTATCATTTAATATCTCAGCTGAGGTCAAACAGCAAAGGTTTTACTATATACGGTTTACTAATCAAACGGCTCAACGTTATTGCCTCGTGACAACTTCGAAAGTTCTCTGTTGGAGATGAATAAGATAATTTATGTTCTCATAAAATTTATGGAAATTACTTGTAGTACTTTTAGCATTTATAGCATCGATATAGCCAACCACAAATGCTACTAAAAAAAAATGAACAAAAGTAAACCAAAGAACGACAATGAGCATACAATTATTTCCTGGTTATTAGCTACGTTTCTAAGGTAAAGATGCATGCATGACGCCTCCAGATGTGTCCTTATTTTTCCTCTTAGCTTGAGCAATCCAGAGATGATTGATGCAAAATCACCAAGTAGGAAAAAAAAGTGTTTGCGTTGCAAATTTCTTGAAATTCGTGTTTGATTCAGGTGAATTGTTCAGGCGATTCTATTCAGCTCCGTATTAGAGATCAACAGATTTATTGAATTTTGTTTCAGGTCCAATTCTAACAGATTGGTCAAAAATTCTATTTAGGACCAAATCAATTTGACGGCCCCAAATCAAAAGTGCTCCAACTGCCCTGAAAATTGGCATATAGCACTCTGAGGTCTCCTCATATTTTTTTACCCCCTGTTTTTTTTTTTGCTCCCCCCTCCCCACTTTGAAGCTCTTCAATGCAATGACAGGGATAGTTAAGAATATCTGAGTGACACTAAGGTATAGAGCTATGGATAAACGCATGGTTGATGGTGTTAACAAACAGCCTGTTTAAAAACTAAACTGTCAGATTTGTGATGATTTTTTAAATAAAAAACATCCCAAATTGTGTCTCTTATTGGGGAAGATGGTGTTTAAACACACAGTGTTATCAGAAGAAAAAAAAACAGTCTGAACCAGTAATTCAAAAATGATGTCTTAATGAGGGCATGCCTGCCTGTATTCATACACATGAATGGTAGTGTCAGGTAGACGTCCTCTGCTATGAACACACTGTACACTGATATTGATGCACTAAAATGCACTGAATTGCATACTTATAATTATAAACATTAGCAAAATTGCTACTTTTTTATTGGTGCAATTAAATGGCCCCTGCTATAAACACACTGTACAGTAGTATTGAAGCTCTTAAATGCATTGAACTGATAAAAGGTAGCAAAATTAATTTCCAGTTTTTGGAAAGAAAAAGGCACAATTGGGCAGCATATGCAGCAAAATATATGCTGCTCGTGGTGCTGGGAATATGCAGCCTTAAAACTTAACCTTAAATCTTATAATTAATAGTTATGAGCGAATAGACTTTGGATGCTTCATCCGAAGTCGATTTGCATAAAACTTTGTTTTAATACTGTAAGGAGCGAGCGCTCCATACAGTATTAGAATGTATTGGCTCCGATGAGCCGAAGTTATTACTTCGACAAGTCTTGCGAGAATTTATGTAATAACTTTGTAAATTAATTTCTACTGTAAAAAACCTGACTTTGGTACCAAGGTTTTTTATAGTAGAAATGAATTCCCGGAGTTATTAAACAAAGTCTCATGAGAGCCAATATATTCTAATACTGTACGGAACGCTCGCTCCGTACAGTAATAAAACTACATTTTATGAAAATCAACTTCGGATACAGCATTCGAAGTCGATTCGCTCATCCCAAATAATTGACATCATAAGGACCTAGGACGAAAATGCTCATCCTAAATTGCCGGTAATTGGCGCACCAGGACAAGCATTCTCTTCCTGTGGTTTGTTCCCTGCCCTACAGGCAGTGTCATCATCAGCAGGGGCCCAGCTGTTACTGACAGCCGGGCCCCTGCTGCATCAACCAGCAATAACCCTTCATATGCTGTGTTAAGAGCAGACCATGGCATATGGGAGGTTCACGCTCTCTCTGATAATCCATCAGATCCCTGCGCTGAGGTGATGGGAACCCAATGGTTGCCATAGCAGCCCCAAGCCTATCAAAGGCGTTGGGGCCCGACAGCCATGGAGACCTATGAGGCTCAGGTGTACTGCATTGAAACAGGGATCAGACACTGAAATGTTGAAGTCCCGTAGTGGGATAAAAAATAAAAAAGTGAGCAAAGTGTTTTTTTAACAATTAAAAAAAAATAAAGTTTCAAATAAATAAAAAATGCTCCTTTCCCATAAAAATAAATAGAAAATTGTAAAAAATAGAAAAAAAAAACAGACACATTAGGTGACGCTGCATCCGTAACGACCGGCTCATTAAAAAATATAACATGAACCACCCTGTCAGGTGAACACCGTAAGAAAAAAGATATAAAAACTGTGCCAAAAATGTCTTTTTTGTCATTTTACATCACAAAAAGTGTAATACCAAGTGTTCAAAAAGTTGTATGTACCCCAAAATAGTACCAATCAAAGAGTCCCCTCATCCTGCAAAAAATGAGCCTATATGTATAATAAAAAATATGGCTTTTAGAAAATGGAGACACAACAACATTTTTTACAGCTCCTTTGGAAAATGAATGATGGAATCTGATTGGTTGCTATGGGCAACTAAGCCAGTTCTATTTCACATCAGTTTGATAAATGACCCTACTCATCTCCTTTTTTATTTAATTCTTGTGGAACACCTAAATGGTCAACAATGTTTATAAAATAAGTTTTGAATAACTTGAGGGGTGTAGTTTCTAAAATGAGGTTGTTTATTGGTACATCTCCACCTTTAGTTTTTTTTTGAGGGGCAGTTTAAGTTCCCAGTGCACCCCTGTATAAAACGATATATCAATCTTCTTGGCTCCTCTTGCACTATGCCGAGCTGCTAGCAGATTATTCATCATTTTTATGGTGACAGGTTCACTTTTAGGGATTAAAAAATGGTTCACCTTATCCCTATATTTAGAGTCCTGCCTTTTCATTGACCCTGCTCTTTAGGACTCAGCTCTTTAGGACCTTAAGGATGCAACAACTATATTTTCAACTTTGTATTCTGAAAACCATAACTTTTTATTGTCAATGTAGCCATGTGAGAGCTTGTTTTTTGCAGGCCACATAGTTTTCTTTATTGCCACCAATATAGCATGTATATTATGTGTTGTAGATTTTTTTTTTAATTAAGACTTTTTGGGGTTTTTGTTTTGTACAGCACTCACCGTGTAGCATTCATTGTAAATGATATGATGTGTGAACTTTACTTTGCAGGCCTGTAAAATTATAACACACAAATGTCTCTTGCTTTCTTAATGTTTTTTATTTTTATTTTTGAACAATACCACTGAAAAAAGTATTTGTAAAGTTGCATTTCAAAACTGATAAGGAGACTCACTGCCTTCTATACATGCTCAATGATCTGTGCAGAGGTCATTGTATAAGGAAGGAGTAAATCAGCTTGTATATTACCTATTATAAATGGTGGATGTGGATCCTGTGTTATCTATACAGTGGTGATACCTGTCACCTCATGATCATGAGAGGACTGCTGAAATGTGATCTATACAGAACATGAATTATCATCTATTACAAATTTTAGTCCCAGGTGCAAAAATGCAGGAATTTATGATATTTTTCAAATATAGATAGTGACAGAATAAAAAGAAAATCAGAGGGAATAAGAATAGGGATCTGGGCTTCACTGCAGAGGATCCAGACCATACATCTTGGAGTAGCTACTGTTAATTAGACTGCTGAGTCGTGCTGGACCAACAGGCATTAAAGAGACACCGGTACAAAATACCAAAGGATCAGGCAAAACCATAGCCAGAGACAGGTTGAGGTCATGGCGGGCATAGTTTGTGCAATCGAAAGTCGGTCTAAGGGTTAGGGCAGGCAGCTTAGGATGAGTACAAAGCTCAGGCAAAAGTCAGTACACGGGAAAACGAACAAGATTAGCAGCACACCTTAGCAGGACACTAGAGTACTAGAAGCTATTGTTCAGGAACTTTTCCACAAGACAAGGCGCCTTAAATGGTCAGCCATTTGCTGGTAAGAACTATCATGTGCAGGTGCCAGTGAATTTCTTATGCCCTGGCTCCTCTTCTGGTCCCTTATGTTTAAGGAAGACTCCTTTGGCTTAGATTTTTGGATTTGGTATTGTGTCTATGTTTTTGGCTTCTGGCTGAGATGAGCGAACTTCAAAAATTAGTTCGATGTTGGGTTGGGTAATCGCTGCATCCGGTTATGGATTCCACTACCGCGGACTATCCGGCATATGGAATCCATAGGGCGAGCTCCACGAACCCGAACTTTGGAAAGTCGAGCGACCTGGGTACGTCACGTCATGTGATCATTGCAGGCGCGTGGCTCAGCACTGGATCAAATCCAGTGCTGAGCCACGCCCCTGCACTGATCACATGACGGTGACGTCACCCCAGGTCCTTTGGCTTTTGCAAAGTTCAGGTTCATGGAAGCTGCCCTTATGGATTCCATATGCCGGGATAGTCCGCTGTAGTGGAATCCATAATGGGATGCGGCAATTACCCCAACCCGAACTCTGAACGCCGAACTAATTTTTGAAGTTCGCTCATCTCTACTTCTGGCATTTTGGTATTGTATTGATGTTCTGGTTCTGACTTTTTAGTGAGATTGGCTTTCTAGTTTGCCAATGGTGTAACTTGTACTGCATTGTCCAACTGGCATTTGACCCTTTTTCTGTACAACGACTCCTATTGTTTGTCTATTTTTTTGTTCCTGCTTGTGTGTTTTCTCTTTATGTCTTGCAGTATAGGGACTATTGTCAAGTTGTGGGATCACTGCCTAGGGTGACCGTGTAAGTAGGTAGGGATATTGGGTCTAGGCAATTTCACAGCTGCACTGTCTGCACGGTAGTCGTTATCATGAGAGGCAGAGCCAGGAGAAATCAGCAAGCTACAGCTTATGTAGAATGGGCAGGAATCGTTGATGGACCCTCTCTACCGGGACCATAGAGCAAAAGACTGTGTAAGCATTCAGAAAGCCATGCCTACCACAACCTCTCTCGAGAATATTTAAAAGAAGAAAAACTGCTACAAGAGGACATAGTTTTAAATTAGAAGGGCAAAAGTTTAAATGTAATCTCAGGAAGTATTACTTTACTGAGAAGTAGTGGACGCATGGAATAGCCTTCCTGAAGAAGTGGTAGCTGCAAATACAGTGAAGGAGTTTAAGCATGCATGGAATAGGCATAAGGCCATCCTTCATATAAGATAGGGCCAGGGGCTATTCATAGTATTCAGTATATTGGGCAGACTAGATGGGCTAAATGGTTTTTATCTGCTGACACATTCTGTGTTTCTATGTTTCTATGTCCTGGTGATAAAGGCCATCTGGATGAAGTGAGCTTGTGGTGGGCACTGACTGTCACTGTAACAACTGCATTAAAACTGTCCAGCAAGTTTCCAAATTTGACTGGAATTTTTATACCGATAGAAACTGTGTCTCACCATTATACAGCTAAATATGTCAGAGTTTTAAGATGCATTTATTAATAAATACAACTGTGAAATCTGATTACTTGGTCGAACATAAAATTATCCCAGTCATATTTGTATAATATGACAGGAAGTTATTGACAAGGAATTTTTATTTTGTAAAACTATAAGATAATACAATAGATTTCAGATTGGAATTGACTGGCACCTCTAATAAGTTCATTTAGGGCCTAGGAGGATTTGTTTAGCTGTGTATGCTCTTCTGCTTAATGTGCATATTGCTTCCCTGTGATTGATGGCTGTGATTAACCAACAGATCGAGAATATTGCTCCTGCTCTTCTGCAGCTGAATCATTGATTGTTCTATTCAGGTTAGTAAAGAGGTTAGGTATTCTGAACAATGTGCAAATAGTAGAGAGCCAGGATTATCATTTCACAATATGTTCAAAATTTCAGTGTGCAATTTGTGGTTTTAAATTAGACGGCAGGTAACTGTGATAGCAGGAACATACTGTAGCTATACAGGCACAATAGTAGTAGTTGCACCCTAGGGCACTGGTATCCAATGAGGGGGCTACATAAGAAGATATTAGTATCGTACATCAGCCATAACAATACTATTGATGAGTGAATAATATTTTTTGTTAAAATAACACCTGACAATGAACAGGCTATATCAGGCAGCCATGACCAGTCATTTTTTTTAAAAAAAGTTGATGTATTGGAAGCAGGAAAATGGACAGAAGTAAGGATCTGAGAGTCTATGACAAGGACCAGATTGTGACTGTTAGATGACTAGGTTAGAAAATCTTCACAATGGCAAGTCTTGTGGGTCTTAACAGTATATAATTAGTGTTGAGCGAACAGTTTGAGCATAGTTCGGGATTGTACCGAATTTTGGGGTGTTCGGGACACGGACCTGGACCCGAACATTTTCAAAAAAGTTTGGGTTCGGGTCCGTTGTTCGGCGATTTCTTCCCACTTTCTGAAGGGCTGCACAGCAGCCAATCAGCTAGCATTTTACTTCTTGCCCTAAGAGCCCATCACAGCCATGCCTACTAATGGCATGGCTGTGATTGGCCAAGTGCAGCATGTGACCCAGCCTCTATTTAAGCTGGAGTCACGTAGCGCCACACGTCACACTGCTCTGATTAGAGTAGGGAGAGGACGCAGCTTCTGTGAGGGCGAGATTGGGCAGGGAAAAGTCAGCATTAGCACCTAATGAACTGATCGATCTACAGCTGTGAATGATTCAACTTCTGCTAGTTACTTGCTCACTGGTTTTTAGGCTGCACAGAGCGTTTTTCTGTCACTTTTTTTCTGGGGTGATCGGCGAACATTTTGTGTCTTGTGGTGCACCAAAACAAGCTGCCACCAAGTCCATCAATCCATCAATACTAGTTTTTTTTTTTTTTTTTTGCTATATCCTAAATCAGGGGCTTGGCAGTGCTTATTGTCACCCGTAGAAACTCAGGATAGCAATTTCTATATTTTATTAAAGGGTTAAATACAATTGCCAAAATACCAATACCCTAAATCTGGTGTTCCAGCTTTGGCTAGCCAATTATAATACTGTCTGCTGTCTGGCAAAGGATAGATTATTTTTTGTGGTGAAATTCAATTGCCAAATAGCAGTCCCCTAAATCTGGTGTCCCAGCAATGGCTGGCAAAGTATAATAGTGTCCGCCAAAACATATATTTTGTTCTGGGATGAAATTCAATTGCCAAAATAGCAATACCATAAATCTGGTGTCACAGCTGTGGCTGGCAAAGTATAAAAGTGTCCGCCAAAACATATATTTTGTTCTGGGGTGAAATTCAATTGCCAAAATAGCAATACCCTGAATCTGGTGTCCCAGCTGTTGCAGGCCAAGTGTTAATCTGTTCGTAAAGCACTCACCGTGTAGCATTCATTGTAAATGATATGATGTGTGAACTTTACTTTGCAGGCCTGTAAAATTATAACACACAAATGTCTCTTGCTTTCTTAATGTTTTTTATTTTCATTTTTGAACAATACCACTGAAAAAAGTATTTGTAAAGTTGCATTTCAAAACTGATAAGGAGACTCACTGCCTTCTATACATGCTCAATGATCTGTGCAGAGGTCATTGTATAAGGAAGGAGTAAATCAGCTTGTATATTACCTATTATAAATGGTGGATGTGGATCCTGTGTTATCTATACAGTGGTGATACCTGTCACCTCATGATCATGAGAGGACTGCTGAAATGTGATCTATACAGAACATGAATTATCATCTATTACAAATTTTAGTCCCAGGTGCAAAAAATGCAGGAATTTATGATATTTTTCAAATATAGATAGTGACAGAATAAAAAAGAAAATAAGAGGGAATAAGAATAGGGATCTGGGCTTCACTGCAGAGGATCCAGACCATACATCTTGGAGTAGCTACTGTTAATTAGACTGCTGAGTCGTGCTGACCAACAGGCATTAAAGAGACACCGGTACAAAATACCAAAGGATCAGGCAAAACCATAGCCAGAGACAGGTTGAGGTCATGGCGGGCATAGTTTGTGCAATCGAAAGTCGGTCTAAGGGTTAGGGCAGGCAGCTTAGGATGAGTACAAAGCTCAGGCAAAAGTCAGTACACGGGAAAACGAACAAGATTAGCAGCACACCTTAGCAGGACACTAGAGTACTAGAAGCTATTGTTCAGGAACTTTTCCACAAGACAAGGCGCCTTAAATGGTCAGCCATTTGCTGGTAAGAACTATCATGTGCAGGTGCCAGTGAATTTCTTATGCCCTGGCTCCCTCTTCTGGTCCCTTATGTTTAAGGAAGACTCCTTTGGCTTAGATTTTTGGATTTGGTATTGTGTCTATGTTTTTGGCTTCTGGCTAGAGATGAGCGAACTTCAAAAATTAGTTCGGCGTTCGGGCTGGGGTAATCGCTGCATCCGGTTATGGATTCCACTACCGCGGACTATCCGGCATATGGAATCCATAAGGGGCGGCTTCCACGAACCCGAACTTTGGAAAAGCCGAAGGACCTGGGGTTACGTCACCGTCATGTGATCATTGCAGGGCGCGTGGCTCAGCACTGGATCAAATCCAGTGCTGAGCCACGCCCCCTGCACTGATCACATGACGGTGACGTCACCCCAGGTCCTTTGGCTTTTGCAAAGTTCAGGTTCATGGAAGCTGCCCCTTATGGATTCCATATGCCGGGATAGTCCGCTGTAGTGGAATCCATAATGGGATGCGGCAATTACCCCAACCCGAACTCTGAACGCCGAACTAATTTTTGAAGTTCGCTCATCTCTACTTCTGGCATTTTGGTATTGTATTGATGTTCTGGTTCTGACTTTTTAGTGAGATTGGCTTTCTAGTTTGCCAATGGTGTAACTTGTACTGCATTGTCCAACTGGCATTTGACCCTTTTTCTGTACAACGACTCCCTATTGTTTGTCTATTTTTTTGTTCCTGCTTGTGTGTTTTCTCTTTATGTCTTGCAGTATAGGGACTATTGTCAAGTTGTGGGATCACTGCCTAGGGTGACCGTGTAAGTAGGTAGGGATATTGGGTCTAGAGCAATTTCACAGCTGCACTGTCTGCACGGTAGTCGTTATCATGAGAGGCAGAGCCAGGAGAAATCAGCAAGCTACAGCTTATGTAGAATGGGCAGGAATCGTTGATGGACCCTCTCTACCGGGACCATAGAGCAAAAGACTGTGTAAGCATTCAGAAAGCCATGCCTACCACAACCTCTCTCGAGAATATTTAAAAGAAGAAAAACTGCTACAAGAGGACATAGTTTTAAATTAGAAGGGCAAAAGTTTAAATGTAATCTCAGGAAGTATTACTTTACTGAGAGAGTAGTGGACGCATGGAATAGCCTTCCTGAAGAAGTGGTAGCTGCAAATACAGTGAAGGAGTTTAAGCATGCATGGAATAGGCATAAGGCCATCCTTCATATAAGATAGGGCCAGGGGCTATTCATAGTATTCAGTATATTGGGCAGACTAGATGGGCTAAATGGTTTTTATCTGCTGACACATTCTGTGTTTCTATGTTTCTATGTCCTGGTGATAAAGGCCATCTGGATGAAGTGAGCTTGTGGTGGGCACTGACTGTCACTGTAACAACTGCATTAAAACTGTCCAGCAAGTTTCCAAATTTGACTGGAATTTTTATACCGATAGAAACTGTGTCTCACCATTATACAGCTAAATATGTCAGAGTTTTAAGATGCATTTATTAATAAATACAACTGTGAAATCTGATTACTTGGTCGAACATAAAATTATCCCAGTCATATTTGTATAATATGACAGGAAGTTATTGACAAGGAATTTTTATTTTGTAAAACTATAAGATAATACAATAGATTTCAGATTGGAATTGACTGGCACCTCTAATAAGTTCATTTAGGGCCTAGGAGGATTTGTTTAGCTGTGTATGCTCTTCTGCTTAATGTGCATATTGCTTCCCTGTGATTGATGGCTGTGATTAACCAACAGATCGAGAATATTGCTCCTGCTCTTCTGCAGCTGAATCATTGATTGTTCTATTCAGGTTAGTAAAGAGGTTAGGTATTCTGAACAATGTGCAAATAGTAGAGAGCCAGGATTATCATTTCACAATATGTTCAAAATTTCAGTGTGCAATTTGTGGTTTTAAATTAGACGGCAGGTAACTGTGATAGCAGGAACATACTGTAGCTATACAGGCACAATAGTAGTAGTTGCACCCTAGGGCACTGGTATCCAATGAGGGGGCTACATAAGAAGATATTAGTATCGTACATCAGCCATAACAATACTATTGATGAGTGAATAATATTTTTTGTTAAAATAACACCTGACAATGAACAGGCTATATCAGGCAGCCATGACCAGTCATTTTTTTAAAAAGTTGATGTATTGGAAGCAGGAAAATGGACAGAAGTAAGGATCTGAGAGTCTATGACAAGGACCAGATTGTGACTGTTAGATGACTAGGTTAGAAAATCTTCACAATGGCAAGTCTTGTGGGTCTTAACAGTATATAATTAGTGTTGAGCGAACAGTTTGAGCATAGTTCGGGATTGTACCGAATTTTGGGGTGTTCGGGACACGGACCTGGACCCGAACATTTTCAAAAAAGTTTGGGTTCGGGTCCGTTGTTCGCGATTTCTTCCCACTTTCTGAAGGGCTGCACAGCAGCCAATCAGCTAGCATTTTACTTCTGCTCTAAGAGCCCATCACAGCCATGCCTACTAATGGCATGGCTGTGATTGGCCAGTGCAGCATGTGACCCAGCCTCTATTTAAGCTGGAGTCACGTAGCGCCACACGTCACACTGCTCTGATTAGAGTAGGGAGAGGACGCAGCTTCTGTGAGGGCGAGATTGGGCAGGGAAAAGTCAGCATTAGCACCTAATGAACTGATCGATCTACAGCTGTGAATGATTCAACTTCTGCTAGTTACTTGCTCACTGGTTTTTAGGCTGCACAGAGCGTTTTTCTGTCACTTTTTTCTGGGGTGATCGGCGAACATTTTGTGTCTTGTGGTGCACCAAAACAAGCTGCCACCAAGTCCATCAATCCATCAATACTAGTTTTTTTTTTTTTTTGCTATATCCTAAATCAGGGGCTTGGCAGTGCTTATTGTCACCCGTAGAAACTCAGGATAGCAATTTCTATATTTTATTAAAGGGTTAAATACAATTGCCAAAATACCAATACCCTAAATCTGGTGTTCCAGCTTTGGCTAGCCAATTATAATACTGTCTGCTGTCTGGCAAAGGATAGATTATTTTCTGTGGTGAAATTCAATTGCCAAAATAGCAATACCCTAAATCTGGTGTCCCAGCAATGGCTGGCAAAGTATAATAGTGTCCGCCAAAACATATATTTTGTTCTGGGATGAAATTCAATTGCCAAAATAGCAATACCATAAATCTGGTGTCACAGCTGTGGCTGGCAAAGTATAATAGTGTCCGCCAAAACATATATTTTGTTCTGGGGTGAAATTCAATTGCCAAAATAGCAATACCCTGAATCTGGTGTCCCAGCTGTTGCAGGCCAAGTGTTAATCTGTCCGTAAAGGGTATATTTTGTTCTGGGGTGAAATTCAATTGCCAAAATAGCAATACCCTGAATCTGGTGTTCCAGCTAGTGGCAGGCCAAGTGTTAATAGTGTCCGTAAAGGGTATATTTTGTTCTGGGGTTAAATTCAATTGCCAAAATAGCAATACCCTCAATCTGGTGTTCCAGTAGTAGCTGGCAAAGTATAATAGTGTCCGCCAAAACATATATTTTGTTCTGGGGTGAAATTCAATTGCCAAAATAGCAATACCATAAATCAGTGGTTTCAGCTGTGGCTGGCAAAGTATAATAGTGTCTGCCAAAACAAATATTTTGTTCTGGGGTGAAATTTAATTGCCAATATAGCAATACCCTGAATCTGGTGTTCCAGCTGTTGCAGGCCAAGTGTTATTATGTCCGTAAAAGGGTATATTTTGATCTGGGGTGAAATTTAATTGCCAAAATAGCAATTCCCTTAATCTTCCCCTGCTCCCTCTTCTGCTGCTGCCTCGGCCTCTTCCTCCACCAAGGGAGGAACGTTGGCACCTGCCGCCCACTAAACAGAGGATGTGCCACCGACACCACCACCTACGTCACCAAGCATCTCCACCATGTCACATGGCAGCGTTCAGCTCTCCATCTCACAAACCTTTGAGAGAAAGCGTAAATTCCCAGCCGCCACTACTTCTCCAAGACAGTCGTGCCTTCCCTGCACAACCAAGTATCCGATAAAATCAAGTGTGCACTGCGCAACGCCATCAGTGGCAAGGTCCACCTAACCACAGATACGTGGACCAGTAAGCACGGCCAGGGACGCTATATCTCCCTAACTGCACACTGGGTAAATGTAGTGGCGGCTGGGCTCCAGGCAGATAGTTCCTTGTCGCACGTCCTTCCGCAGCCAAGGATCGCGGGGCATCATTCTTTGCCTCCTCGGCTTCCTCCTCCTTTGCTTCCACCAGCTCATCCAGTCAGACACACACCTTCACCAACAACTTCAGCACAGCCCGGGGTAAACGTCAGCAGGCCATTCTGAAACTCATATGTTTGGGGGACAGGCCCCACACCGTGCAGGAGTTGTGGCGGTGTATTAAACAACAGACCGACTAGTGGTTTCTGCCGGTTGGCCTCAAGCCCGGCCTGCTGGTGTGCGATAATGGGCGAAATCTCGTCGCAGCTCTGGGACTAGCCGGTTTGATGCACATCCCTTGCCTGGCGCATGTGCTGAATTTGGTGGTGCAGAAGTTCATTCACAACGACCCCGACATGTAAGAGCTGCTGCATAAAGTGCGGGCCGTCTGTGCGCGCTTCTGGCGTTCACATCCTGCCGCTGCTCGCCTGTCTTCGCTACAGCGGAACTTCAGCCTTCCCGCTCACTGCCTCATATGCGACGTGCCCACCAGGTGGAACTCCACCTTGCACATGCTGGAGAGACTGTGCGAGCAGCAGCAGGCCATAGTGGAGTTTCAGCTGCAACACGCACGCGTCAGTCGCACTGCGGAACAGCACCACTTCCCCCACCAATGACTTGCGAGACCTGTGTGCCCTGTTGCGCTGTTTAGAGTACTCCACCAACATGGCCAGTGGCGATGACACCGTTATCAGCGTTACAATACCAATTCTATGTCTCCTTGAGAAAATGCTTAGGGCGATGATGGAAGAGGAGGTGGCCCAGGAGGAGGAGGACAAGGAGGATGAGGGGTCATTTTTAGCACTTTCAGGCCAGTCTGTTAGAAGTGGCTCAGAGGGAGGTTTTTTGCAAAAGCAGAGGCCAGGTACAAATGTGGCCAGCCAGGGCCCACTACTGGAGGATGAGGAGGATGAGGAGGAGTTGGAGGAGGATGAAGCAGGTTCACAGTGGGGTTGCACCCGACACAGTTTAGGCCCATCACTGGTGCATGGCTGGGGGGATATGGAGGACGATGACGATAGGCCTCCCACATAGGACAGCTTGTCCTTACCTCTGGGGAACCTGGCACACATGAGCGACTAAGTGCTGCAGTGCCTGTGCAACGACAGCGGAGTTGCCCACATTTTAACGTGTGCGGACTACTGGGTTGCCACCCTGCTGGATCCCCAGTACAGAGACAATGTGCCCACCTTACTTCCTGCACTGGAGCGTGATAGGAATATGCGCGAGTACAAGCGCATGCTGGTTGACGCGCTCCTGAGAGCATTCCCAAATGTCACAGGGGAACAGGTGGAAGCCCAAGGAGAAGGCAGAGGATGAGCAAGAGGTCTCCAACGCAGCTGTGTCACGGCCAGCTCCTCTGAGGGCAGGTTTAGCATGGCAGAAATGTGGAAAAGTTTTGTCTCCATGCCACAGCTAACTGCACCACCACCTGATACGGAACGTGTTAACAGGGGGCAGCATTTCACTAACATGGTTGAACAGTACGTCTGCACACCCCTCCACGTACTGACTGATGGTTCGGCCCCATTCAACTTCTGGGTCTCCAAATTGTCCACGTGGCCAGAGTTAGCATTTTATGCCTGGGAGGTGCTGGCCTGCCCGGCGGCCAGCGTTTTGTCTGAACGTGTATTCAGCACGGCAAGGGGTGTCATTACTGACAAACGCAGCCGCCTGTCCACAGCCAACATTTACAAGCTGACGTTCATAAAAATGAACCAGGGATGGATCCCACAGGACCTGTCCCTCCCTTGTGCAGAATAGACATTTATAACTGCCTCCCCCTCAACCATGTATTCTTGTACTCCGGGGCACTTCTTTATTGAATCCTCATTTTTTTACCTTTATCATGATCTTGCGGTACAACCCAAAGTTGAATGAACCTCTCCTCAATCAGGGCGCCGGGGCATAAATAACTGAAAGTGGCCTTCTCCAGTGGTGGGTAATATGAAACCTTATTACTTGCTGTGGGACCTCTCTCCTCTGTCTGGGTGCTGGGCATAAATAACTGAAAGTGGCCTTCTCCAGTGGTGGGTGATATGACGCCTTATTCCTTGCTGTGGGACCTCTCCCCTCTGTTTGGGTGCTGGGGCCTAAATAACTGAAAGTGGCTTTCTCCAGTGGTGGGTGATATGACGCCTTATTACTTGCTGTGGGACCTCTCTCCTCTGTCCGGGTGCTGGGGCCTAAATAACTAAAAGTGGGCTTTCTCCATTGTTGGGTAATATGATGTCTTATTACTTGCTGTGGGACCTCTCTCCTCTGTCTGGGTTCTGGGGCCTAAATAACTAAAAGTGGCCTTCTCCAGTGGTGGGTCATATGACGCCTTATTCCTTGCTGTGGGACCTCTCTCCTCTGTCTGGGTGCTGGGGCCTAAATAACTGAAAGTGGCCTTCTCCAGTTGTGGGTGATATGACGCCTTATTCCTTGCTGTGGGACCTCACTCCACTTTCTGGGTGCTGGGGCCGAAATAACTGAAAGTGGCCTCCTCCAGTGGTGGGTGATATGACGCCTTATTCCTTGCTGTGGGACCTCACTCCTCTGTCTGGGTGCTGGGGCCGAAATAACTGAAAGTGGCCTTCTTCAGTGGTGAGTCATATGACGCCTTATTCCTTGCTGTGGGACCTCTCTCCTCTCTCTGGGTGCTGAGGCCTAAATAACTGAAAGTGGCCTTCTCCAGTGGTGGGTGATATGACGCCTTATTCCTTGCTGTGGGACCTCACTCCTCTGTCTGGGTGCTGGGGCCGAAATAACTGAAAGTGGCCTTCTCCAGTGGTGGGTGATATGACGCCTTATTCCTTGCTGTGGGACCTCTCTCCTCTGTCTGGGTGCTGGGGCCTACATAACTGAAATTGGCCTTCTCCAGTGGTGGGTGATATAACGCCTTATTCCTTGCTGTGGGATCTCTATCCTCTGTCTGGGTGCTGGGGTCTAAATAACTGTAAGTGGCCTTCTCCAGTGGTGGGTGATATTACGCATGATTCCTTGCTGTGGGACCTCTCTCCTCTGTCTGGGTGCTGGGGCCTAAATAACTGAAAGTGGCCCTCTCCAGTGGTGGGTGATATAATGCCTTATTCCTTGCTGTGGGACCTCTATCCTCTGTCTGGGTGCTGGGGTCTAAATAACTGTAAGTGGCCTTCTCCAGTGGTGGGTGATATTACGCATGATTCCTTGCTGTGGGACCTCTCTCCTCTGTCTGGGTGCTGGGGCCTAAATAACTGAAAGTGGCCTTCTCCAGTGGTGGGTGATATGACGCCTTATTCCTTGCTGTGGGACCTCACTCCTCTGTCTGGGTGCCGGGGCCGAAATAACTGAAAGTGCCCTCTCCAGTAGTGGGTGATATGACGCATGATTCTCTGCTATGGGACCTCTCTCCAATTGATATTGGTTAATTTTTATTTATTTTATTTTATATTAATTAATTTCCCTATCCACATTTGTTTGCAGGGCATTTACCTACATTTTGCTGCCTTTTGCAGCCCTCTAGCCCTTTCCTGGACTATTTTACAGCCTTTTTAGTGCCTAAAAGTTCGGGTCCCCATTGACTTCAATGGGGTTCGGTTTCGGGATAAAGTTCGGTTCGAGTTCGGATCCCGAACCCGAACATTTTCGGGAAGTTCGGCCGAACTTCTCGAACCCGAACATCCAGGTGTTCGCTCATCTCTATATATAATGATTAGTACCTACCAAAATGGTCCAAGGAAGGACAACCAGTAAAGTGGCAACAAGGTCTTACCAGTCTGCTTGGAAGGGCCAAGGCTAGTTTGTCTGCTTGCTATGATAGAAAGTCTTCTGTAGTCCATGCCTTGATGTGACAGATCTATTCAGTGCCACAAATGAGATCTACATATTGCAAGTATGGTGTTGTAATTTAACATTCAGTGTATGTAGGTCAAAATATGTACTATCTGTAAAAAATTATATAAACGATATTGCATTGAGCCTAAGAAGTTGTTTCTAATTATGTGTGTTAGCTTGACCTGGAATTCTAGACGAGGTAAAAAACTTTATTTAAGTCGGTAAATCATAACTGTTGTATACCTTTTCTGTATATTAATTAGTGTTAGCTGTTTTTCAGCTCTGCTCAGATAGGATATAGTCAGTCATAATCTGTGACCAGAGATATAACAAAGATATTACATGTGTAAATAGAGGCACTAATGGTTATCTCTAATGCTCCCTGAAGGTTAACTGGAATTACTTACTTTACTTGGAATGAGTGGGAAAACAAGGGTAACTCAGACTTGCTCCCCACACCTCTTGTACCAAGTTCACACCAACCTATAGATTGAGACCTGGATTTCTATGTTGTGGATATATTTATTAACTCTGAGATGATTGACTCCAATGACTGATAATATGCTGTGTCATTGCGACTTTCATTTTAGTAAAAAAAGAAAAAAAATAGGGCAGTATGCTGTCCATTTTTATTCTTGCACATTTTTACAGAATATGGAGTAATAGAACCTCCTGATGTGAACTAAGCATAACTTTGCTGACCATATATACAGGAAAGGCAATTGTTGGTAACTTTATGGATAGTTTGCAAAAACAGGTGTCATATTTGATACTCTAGTCCTCTCTATCTGCTTCAGCAGCTCTGCCAATCCAGCTTTGATCAGTTGCTAGGTTGGCCAGAGGAGGACAATTCTGTATGTGATGTTGCCTTGTGTAGTAAGAAAGCTTGGGAGCAAGCATAGACATTTGTTTCTACAACAGAGAAGTTGTTATGCAGAGACAATCATGGACTCTATCAGTGGTTTGCTTGTTGCCATTACTCACAGACATATAAGACTGGCTCAATATTCGATAGTGGTTCGATTCGGGTGACCATTTCTATTTGGGTCTGAAATCAATTCTACTTGAACTGAAGTGCTTTCAAATGGCTTGCAGATTTGTGTATGACACTATGAGGTCTCCTAGGATTCATATTTTGTCTCTCTAGTCTCTCACTTTTTTCTTTTTTTCATTATTACTTCTTTGTTTGTCTTTCCCCCAAACTTTGCCAGAATCGGATTACCAAAATTTGAATGCAACTAAAATTTTTACAAAGCTTGGGTCAAATCCAATTAGTTTAGAATTGGTTCCCTCATTTCTATATATGATAGTACCCAAGAGTAATCTACCATTATTTAGTCCATTACAAACTATAACATTTTCAATGAGATAGCTGCAGGTGGCATTGTCCAGAAACATATGTGAAATGAAGCCACAGTTTGAGTTAAGTAAACCAATGTCATTAGTGTGCAATTTTTTAAACTGATCATCTTGGCCAGGCGTCTGTTACTTTACAGTATGACCAATAAGAGCGTCCATGGTATGGTCAGCATGTGGCTACTTTCCTGCCAAATACTGTGCGGGTGTACAAGCCACACCATAATCATATCAATTAATTAGAAGTTAGAACCTCATTGTTTATTTAGTCTTCAATGTTAATGGATCACGGTTTTGCTGGTAGTAATGCAGCCATTGAAAATGAAGACTGAATAAAGGTACTCCCACATGGTCAAGTTTTCTGATGCAGTTTTGGAAGCCAAAATCAGGAGTTGGTCATAGAAGGAGAGAAAGTCAGAGATAACCTGACCGTGTGGCCTTACCGTAAATAATGCAGTTTTAATAAGTTAATATGATGTCACTGTGACTTGCATAGCTGTGCGGTAATCGGCCACAAGTAATCTAAGTCGCAACTGCAGCATGGCCGCTGTGTGCGGCCTTTACTCTTAGTGTCCCCTTTGTCTATAGAATAATGGGTGTGCACTGCTGATCTGACATGTTTGCTGCACTAATCTGTTTGTTGTGCTTGTCTGATGTCAGGTGTGGCACTAACCTGATGTATGCTCCTATAAGTGTACGACACATGGAGCAGGTGTAACACGGCTGTGCTGCATTTGAGTATTGTGCAGCCGAAAGGGCCCCAGTGGGCTCTAATTAAACTAATGAAGATTGTACTGTTCATTGGGTCTTTGTTGTTCATGGCTGCTCAGTATTGAAGGTGCCTAGTGGCATTTAACAATACAGACCCACTGAACAGTGCGGTGTACACAAGTTTAATTAGAGCCCGCTGGGGCTGTTTTGGCCACATGGTACCTTAACGCAACATGACCGTGTTACAATAGTGACACCACTACGGTGTGTAGACGTACCCTAATGTGTGTGTGTTTGTGCACACATCAGAAATGTGTGCTGTGCTTATATTTCTTACAGTATGTGCTTCGTTTTTTGATGTATGTATTGTGCTTGTCTGATGTAGATGCTGCACTGATGTAGACGCTCTTGTGTGCACTCATCTAAAGTGTGTGCTGTGATCATATTGCTTTTGTTCTGTGCTCTTCTGACATGTATGTGTTCTGTGTTGTGCTCGTCTGACATGTTCAGCATTCATCTGATGCGTGCCTTGCTCATTTGACTTGTGTGCTCTAATATGTATGTATTGTGCTCATCTGATGTACGTGCTGTACTCATGCTGCATTTTTTAAATAAAAAAAATATATATATTTTCATAGTGTCAGTAATTGTTTACTTTTGTACATTAAGAAGGAATGTTTAATTTGCTTACTGTTTTGTATCTTTTTCCACTTATGATATTTTATACTGGTTTTTAACTATCAGCATTTCTTTAACAATTCTATTTGATTATTATGCAAATGTTCAAATGTGTCTAAATGAAGTCTGGCAAATGTCAATTTACAGACAAAACAACGAAATGCAGCCTTATCTAGATAAGCGAAATACAGAAGTTAATTCTAAAATCTACTGTGAAGATTTAAATCAAACACTTTGTGAATTTGCAATGCAATCTGTTTCATTCTGTCATTTGATATCAGTTGTTTATCAACTCCAAAAGAAGTCATATCAGAGAACTACTAATTAATTGTCTAATTTATTTTTGGTTGTGGTTTTTGACTTTATAATAAGACATTAGAGGATAAATGGAATGGAACGCTTCAATTTATTCAAATAACAAAGCTTATAGATTTGTGGCTCGTGAAACTGCAGAGGCCATTGAGCTTTCCAAGTGTAATAAAATGATAGGCACATAACTTGGACCATCTAGTTTGCACATTATGTCTTATCATACTTTTATTTTCAAATCAAAGCCTCTTCATATTATAAAATGTATCAATGTGCTTTTATAGATGGACTTTTAAGTCTGTAGTTGACACTATATGACATTAAAGAATTAAAGGACTTTGCTGCAGAAAGAAAAAAAAAAATGATAGTCTAAAATAAGACCTTTACCCCAAATAATGCAATACAGGCTGCAGACAGCATTTTATAGCACAGGAGGAACTGAGCAGATTGATATATTGTTCTGAAAATATTCAGTGAAACATGCTAATTCAAACATGTCTACCTCTGTCATTTCTACACTTTAAAGTTCTGCCAGAGTACAACTATCAGTGACAGTCATCTACACTATGTTGCAAACACACTTATACAGAGAACTATCAATCACTGATAACACCTCCCTCTGTGTACAGCTATCAGTGACTGACAGCTATCACTGTATACACACTTACAGAGAATGCTAGCAATCACTGTTATAACACCTCCACGTGTACAGCTATCAGTAACTGACAGCTATCTCTGTATACACACTTACACAGAGAATGCTATCAATCACTGATAACACCTCCCCTGTGTACAGCTATCAGTGACTGACAGCTATCTCTGTATACACACTTACACAGAGAATGCTATCAATCACGGATAACACCTCCCTGTGTATAATTATCAGTGACTGACCGCTATCTCTGTATACACACTTACACAGAGAATGCTATCAATCACTGATGACACCACCCCCATGTACAACTATTAGTGACTGACAGCTATCACTGTATACTAGTGTTGGGTGCGAATATTCGAATCCCAAATTTTAATCATGAATACAACCCCTTGGAGAATTCACGAATATTTAGAATATAGTGATATATTCGTATTTTTGAATATTCTAGATAATTTTTTTTCATCTGAACACATGATCCCTCCCTGCTTCTTGCTGTGGGCCAATGAGAAGGCTGCAATGTCTTTGTCTGAGCTTAGCAACATTCCTAGCAACCAATATGAAAGCTACCTACCCCTTTAGTATAAGAACCTCCCCAGCAGCCTTTTTGTGCATTTTTTTTGCAGTTCTGAGAAAGACAGCAGTGTTATTGCTGTGCTCTCTACTTTTCTGTGTCATTACATTATATACAGTAGTTAGTTAGCTTATATATATATATATATATATATATATATATATATATATATATATATATATTACAGATAGTTAGTGGGAGATAGTCAGTATAAGTTAGATCGTGATATAGTGTAGCTGGTTCTGCTGTCCATACATACATACATACATACATACATACATAGTGCTGTGATGTCACAAGTTCACAACAATACTTAGTGCACCAATCACTAATATGTAGTCAGACCTGCTAAAATGTGAAGCTGCACGTATTGCGCCAAAATGTTTGCATTATTAGTGCCGATTTGCGCAATCGCGGATATATTGGAGCACTCTATGTGCATATAAAGCTATTGTAATGTTCTGCCGTGCCAACCATTATCTCCAGTCTTAGGAAACTTCTAGCACCTTGAGAAAAATAGCAAAAGTGACCCACACCTGTATTGCGCGTAATACGCGCTAATTACATTGCCGTTTTTGGCAATCAAAAACATATTAGCGAATTCTCGAATTTGCGAATATGTGACAAACATTCTACCAAATATTTGTGAAATATTGCGAATTCGCGAATTCGAATATTGCTCCTGCCGCTCATCATTACTGTATACACACTTACACAGAGAATGTTATAAATCACTGATAACACCTCCCCTATGTACAGCTATTAGTGACTGACAGCTATCTCTGTATCCACACTTACACAGAGAATGCTATCAATCACTGATAACACCTCCCTTGTGTATAAGTAGTTTCAGAAAATGTATAAATTGCAGTATAAGATTTAATGAATCTTTCCCAAAAACTATGAATCAATCTGCCCAACTTCTCCTGTGCTTTAACATGCCGTCTGCACTGTATTTTGTGGTAACAGGTCCTCTTTAAGTGCTAAGGGCGCTGTGCTAGAATTTATAAAAACAAACAAAAAAACAATACTCACCTCTTAAGTCCTTCAGTGCTCCCATAATAATGCTGCCTGGTCTCCAACCACACTCAGTTTCCCAGCCCTGCAGTGACATTCTGACCCAGGGACAGGTGATAGCAGCGTCCAACCACTGGCTATAGCAGGCCACTGTCAATCCTTATTTATTTTATGTTTGTACAGAACAAGCGCCGGACGCTGTCACCACGTGTTGGGACAGCATCAGCTCTGTATTCTGATTATAGGTAGGGAATGATTAGCTCCTGATGATTCTCCTTGTATGTGAAGAAACGCGTTGAGCACACCCTTATGTCAGTCCTTTGAGCTTAGTTATATCATGTGGCTATAGAGAGACTTCTAAGTGCATCCCCTCTGCCAATAGAGGGTTCATATAGCACACCTGGTCTCCACGCTCACCCAGTGAACTGACCTGCTCTCTCCCAATTTACCTGGGGGTCCTGGAGTGAGAGACAGTTGTAGCCTCAGGCAGACAGTGCAAATTTTCTCTGTCTCGCCCATACCTTGCAGTGAAGGCACCGCACGTGATTGTATCACTGGAGGCGATCCTCCATTTCTCCTATAATTGGGAGATCGATCACTGCTGCAGTAGTGTGCCCCTCTCACTGACACAAGTTTACAGCAGTGTCTCTATCCATACGGGACCTACTGACCCGGGACCTATTTGTTCAAGTCCCTGGGATATACGTTTTGTATGTTTTGTCTTTGTGTCCAGTTACTTGAGGGCCGTTTATGTGTTAGACCCTTCCCTTTTTTAATGTATATCGAATAAAGTTATCAATTTTAGCGTTCCCTTCTGTGATATTCCTTTTCTATAGACGCTATCAACTAATATGCAGGTTCTGTGAATTCTTTTTGTACAGATTTCTTAGCACTTCCAGATGTATGTCTGATGGAAACCCCTTTAATCTATATTTAAGTTTACTATGAAAATATACTTTTTGGGGTGAAATTGTAAAAAAAAAAGTGCAATTATGACTTTTTTGCAGGGAGGGGTACTTTTTACGGCGTTTGCTATGCACTAAAAATGACATTATGATCTTATAATGTATGTCAATACAATTTTATACATGTAACATGTATAAAAAAAAAAACTTTTATTGATTGGCAAGTTTTGAAAAATGAAACAAAAAAAAAAGCATCACAATACCATTTGCATCAACTTTATTTATATGTCTCTCTACAGAGTACAGCTACATACAACTTTTATAACTTTTTATTCATATTTATTTATTTTTTTAGCAGGCAAAATGACTAAAAACAGTGATTTCACTATTTTCACTTTTTCAAATTATTTATTCATCATGCAGGATAAATAGTAACATAGTAACATAGTAACATAGAAGACCGAAAAAAGACATTTGTCCATCCAGTTCGGCCTGTTTCCTACAAGTTGATCCAGAGAAAGGCAAAAAACCCCTGTGAGGCAGAAGCCAATTTTCCTCACTTAAGGGGAAAAAAATTCCTTCCCGACTCCAATCAGGCAATCAGAATAACTCCCTGGATCAACAACCCCTCTCTAGTAGCTGTAGCCTGTAATATTATTACACTCCAGAAATAAATCCAGTCCCCTCTTGAATTCCTTTATTGTACTTACCATCACCACCTCCTCAGGCATAGAGTTCCATAGTCTCACTGCTCTTACAGTGAAGAATCCTTTTCTATGTTTGTGTACAAACCTTCTTTCCTCCAGACGCAGAGGATGTCCCCTTGTCACAGTCACAGTCCTGGGGATAAATAGATGATGGGACAGATCTCTGTACTGACCCCTGATATATTTATACATAGTTATTAGATCTCCCCTCAGTCGTCTTTTTTCTAAAGTGAATAACCCTAATTTTGATAACCTTTCAGAGTACTGTAGATCCCTCATTCCAGTTATTACTTTAGTTGCCCTCCTCTGAACCCTCTCCAGCTCTGCTATGTCTGTCTTGTTCACAGGAGCCCAGAACTGTACACTGTACTCCATGTGTGGTCTGACTAGTGATTTGTAAAGTGGTAGGACTATGTTCTCATCATGGGCCTCTATGCCCCTTTTGATGCAACCCATTATCTTATTGGCCTTGGCAGTAGCTGCCTGACACTGTTTTTTGCAGCTTAATTTGCTGTTTATTAAAATTCCTAGATCCTTTTCCATGTCAGTGTTACCGAGTGTTTTACCATTTAATATGTACGGGTGACTTGCATTATTCCTTCCCATGTGCATAACTTTACATTTGTCAATGTTAAACCTCATCTGCCATTTTTCTGCCCAAGCCTCCAATCTATCCAGATCCCTCTGTAGCAGAAAACTGTCCTCTTCAGTGTTAATTACTTTACACAGTTTAGTGTCATCTGCAAAAATAGATATTTTACTGTGCAGGCCTTCTACAAGATCATTAATAAATATATTGAAGAGAATAGGGCCCAATACTGACCCCTGAGGTACCCCACTAGTTACAGTGACCCAATCTGAGTATCTACCGTTAATAACCACCCTCTGTTTTCTGTCACTCAGCCAGTTACTTACCCACATACAGACATTTTCTCCCAGTCCCAGCATCCTCATTTTATATACTAACCTTTTATGAGGTACGGTGTCAAATGCTTTGGAGAAGTCCAGATATACGACATCCATTGATTCGCCGCTGTCAAGTCTAGAACTTACCTCCTCATAGAAGCTGATTAAATTTGTTTGGCATGACCGATCCCTCATGAAGCCATGCTGATATGGCGTTATTTGCTTATTTTCATTGAGATACTCCAAAATAGCATCTCTTAGAAACCCTTCAAACAGTTTACCAACAATAGATGTTAAACTTACCGGCCTATAATTTCAGGCTCTGTTTTTGGACCCTTTTGAACATTGGCACCACATTTGCTATGCGCCAATCCTGTGGAACATTCCCTGTTATTATAGAGTCCGTAAATATCAGAAATAATGGTCTGGCTATGACATCACTTAATTCCCTTAGGATACGGGGTGTATGCCATCCGGTCCTGGCGATTTGTCTATTTTAATCTTTTAATGCGCTGTTGTACTTCTTCCTGGGTCAGACAGGGCACTTTTAATGGGGATTTACTTTTACATTCTGCATTTCATCTGACAGTTTATTTTCCTCAGTGAATATAGTGGAGAAAAAATATTTAATAGTTTTGCTTTATCCTCGTCGCTCTCTGCAACACCCCTCATTGCTATGTAGAGGACCGACTCCTTCAGATTTATATTTTTTACTATTTATATAATTGAAGAACATTATATATAATATATATATATATATATATATATATATATATATATATATATATATATATAATAATATATACATTTATATAATTGAAATATATTTATATTTTAATAGTTAAGACATTTTCAGACACAACTAGTGATGGACTTCGATCCGAATTTCAGGTGTAAGGGATCGCTTGACTTTGGGGATCATTTGGGGATCATTCTCACAAGACTCTTCACCATACATGGTTATACTCATTTATTTGGTACCAGCAGAACTTAAACAACAAAAACAATAAACACCTTGCCAGTCTGGGCTCTACCTAAACATAAACAGAGGGTCCGTAACTCAGCTAGTAGTAGACACAGTTCATACCTGGTACCCGGTGTGGCTTTCCCCAGCCTGGCCCCTTAGGCTGTGCAAAAAAAAAATCCCTTGGGGTATTCGGGCTCACTAGTCTGCCTGACTAGGACCCTGCGCCCCTCTCCGGTGTCTCTTTGTCCCCCAAGTCCAGGCTAACACCTAGCCTTGTGGCCCCTCAGCCTGGCCGGATGAGACCACACACACAGAACTGTCCCAGGCCTCTGTTCCAAACTCTTTCTTGACTGACAGTCTGAGCTGAGCCCTTATCCCAGACTGATTTTAACACCTGGTGCGGCCTCTGACCTGCTGATTGACAGGGAAGACATGGGAACTCCTGCCCTAAATCTCACCTAGCAGCTATGAGGCCTGTTACTGCCTCACATAACCCTCCTTTTTGTTAAATCCCGTAGGGGTGAACACCAACATCAAACCAAGATGCTCATGAGAGGGCATTGACCTGGCCTACAGTCTTCCCCTTATTCTGCCAGACCCAGGACAACAGCGGTTGGTTTGTCACCAACATGAGTTTATTATGGAGCAGACAAGACCTATGGGATTTTCTTGCCCATCTCATGAGCCTGTACTCTCTTTCACCAGCGAGGATGATGCGCTTTTGCACCCGTGGCCTCTCTCTTTTCTTTTTTTTTTTTCTCCAGCTTTGGACTTCAGCCTCTGGTACTTCTCTCAGACAATGTTTTTGTATGATCGGCAAGCTCTCTCTTTTTGACTCTCTGGCTTCCGTACATGTTCCTCACTTCCTTTCTTGGACTGCTGCATCTCTTTACTGAACTGTTTCAGTTCATGGTCATGTCCCAACCCATTCTTCTTTTGCCATATGGTGCTCCTTTAGCAGAGTAGGCTTGTCCCCGCTCACTTCTTTTACATGCCTGCGGTTAACTTCTTGTTTCTTTCCGGCAGTGGTTTCCCACGCTTTGGCTTCAGTTTCAGAGACCTCTACTTCTTTAGTGGGCTTTTCCACTATAGTTGCAGCTCCTTCAGACTCTGCAGCACCTGAGGATTTCACGTCCTCCAAAAAATCGGCCTAAACTTCTTCAGCCTTTGTTTTCTTGGACCCAGAATAATATACTTGCCCTTTTAAGTCCTTCTCCTCTTTCTCAACGAGGTAGGAGACACCGGGGACACAGGGTTCTTCACCAGCCTCATCGACTTCTGGCCTTTTCTCCAGAGGCTCACTCAGGACACTGTTCTCCTTTCGGGAGGAATTCAGGAGGGCCATCTCACGGTAGTAGACACTAGACAATATTATCTATAAAGAATAAATCAAGACAACTGGACTTGCTGTAGATTTCTTGAAAACGTTTCACTCGTTCTTCCAACGAGCTTTCTCAATTCTGAATGACTTGTACAAGAATTCTCTGGGAATAAATATGTAACTGAATCAACATCTGGTAATTAGGTCATTATACCCAGCATGGGTCAGTAGGTGATAATGAACTACCAGAAAAAGGTGTCAAGACAGTTATCTTGATTTATTCTTTACAGATATACCATGACCTGGATAAATGAGAATCTTCACACACACTAGACAATATTACAGGGGCAATATTCGAATTCGTGATATTTCGCAAATATTTGGGCAAATATTCACCATTAATCTTCTCTGCCTTGGCCGGTACCACAGCATCATCATCTCTGGACCCATTCTTAACAGGCTCTGGCTTAGACTTCTTGACATCTTTCAAAGGACTCTCCTCTTCAGGTTTCTCATTTTCCATCTGCTGCTCGAGAGCATGCTTAGACTTCTCCAACTCATAGATGTTCTTCCCGACGTCATCTTTTGAGCTCATGAGATCTTCCATCTCTGCTCTGAGTTTCTTGTTCAGCCTCTCAAATTAATCTCGCTCCTTAAGAGCTTATTTAAGGGCTCTAGCCAAGGATAGAGCCTAGGTCTCATTCTCCCGAGCCTCAGCCTCCAATCGGTCATGTTCTACGGCATATCGGGCCGAGACGTATTTCGCCTTAGCCCGGAGAAGGTCAAACTTCTTCTGTTCCTTCTTAGTGTTTTACACTAGCTTGTTGGAAGCACCCCACTCTTGGGCCTCCGGTTCCAGCGCTATTTACTTTGTTCTGCTGCAGCATCCGACGTAGGAGTATCTCCCAGGGATTCTCCAATCCTTTTGTCAATGTCTGCTCTAGACATTTGTGTCTTTCTGGAAACTTTTCTCTTCTTCTGGACATCAGGCAGTAGTCCTGTCGGCTCAATCAGCTTTTCCCTGGTCTCCTCTTTTGATCCCTCTGCAGCCATCTTCAGTGATTCTGTAAAGACAACTAGTCCCTTCTCTATTGTATCTAGGGACTGGGTAGAGAGAGAGGGATCATCCTCTTGTTTGCAGCTGTACTGTCCTGTCAGGTCCTCTACAACTGTCTGGGTATGGGCTTCAGACACTAGGCTGACATCACCTGACTTAATCTTCGTCTCGTCAGATATTCTCTCATCCACTCGCCAATAGTAACCACCTCAATTTTGCAAGACCTCAACATGGTAGCTTCCCTCTCAGGGTTGCTAATGGTCACAGCATGTACGTCACATATAGTGCTCAAGTCATTACTAATCTTGAACTTTTAGGGGCATCGATGAGCTAATCCCCCCCGGGACATTTCCTTATTAGACATAGAACATTGTGGAGACTGCACATCCTCCTTTGGTACATGTGGTACATACCTTAGCCCTACCACATTTTCCACATTGAGTTCATGCATTCTCTCAACATTTATCAACATTTTTGCATCATATACATTTTTACCAGCAGGGGCACCTCTCCCCTGACCACTTCCTGCAGCGGAAAAGGCATGTCATTATTATCACATATTTCACATGACATCACATTTTAATTATGCATTTCGGCAAACTTTTTTATACACTTTGTAATTTATAACAAATGTCGCAATAATGTATGAATGCGGCATCTGTGGGATACAATGACAGGGTGCTGCGGAATCTCCTCTCCCTGTCATTGCACCCACTACTTACAAAGAGATGCGTTTCATGACTAAGTAATTCATCACAAATACATTTGAGTGAATACCTGGATGTTCGGGTTCGAAAAGTTCAGCCAAACTCGACCCGAACTTCATCCCGAACCCCATTGAGGTCAATGGGGACCCGAACTTTTGGGCACTAAAAAGGCTGTAAAATAGTCCAGGAAAGGGCTAGAGGGCTGCAAAAAGCAGCAAAATGTAGGTAAATCCCCAGTAAACAAATGTGGATAGGGAAATTAATTAAAATAAAAAAAAAAAAAAAAAATTAGCATTATCAATAGGAGAGAGGTCCCATAGCAGAGAATCAGGCTTCAAGTCACCCACCAATGAAGAAGGCCACTTTCATTTATTTAGGCCCCAGCACCCAGACAGATGACAGAGATCGCATAGCAGAGAATCAGCCATCATGTCAACCACCAATGGAGAAGGACACTTTTAGATAATTAGGCCCCTGGCACCTAGAGGGAGGAGAGGTTCATTCAACTTTTGGTTGCACAGCAATATAATCGTAAAATTAAAAAAAGAGGATTCAATAAAGAAGTGCCCCGGAGTACAAGAATATATGGTTGAGGGGGAGGCAGTTATAAATTTCTATTCTGCACAAGTGATGGACAGGTCCTGTGGGATCCATGCCTGGTTCATTTTTATTAATGTCAGCTTGTCCACGTTGGCTGCGGACAGGCGGCTGCGTATGTCAGTAATGACGACACCTGCTGTGCTGAATACACGTTCAGACAAAACGCTTGCCGCCGGGCAGGCCAGCACCTCCAAGGCATAAAAGGCTAGCTCTGGCCACATGGACAATTTGGAGACCCAGAGGTTGAATGGGGCCGAACCATCAGTCTGTACGTGGAGGGGTGTGCAGACGTAACCATGTTAGTGAAACGCTGCCTCCTGCTAACACGTTACGTATCAGGTGGTGGTGCAGTTAGCTGTGGTGTGGTGACAAAACTTTTCCACATTTCTGCCATGCTAACCCTGCCCTCAGAGGAGCTGGCTGTGACACAGCTGCGTGGGTGACCTTTTGCTCCTCCTCTGCCTTTGCCTTCCACTTGTTCCCCTGTGAAATTTGGGAATGCTCTCAGGAGCGCGTATACTAGCGTGCGCTTGTACTCGCGCATCTTCCTATCCCGCTCCAGTGCAGGAAGTAAGGTGGGCACATTGTCTTTGTACCGGGAATCCAGCAGGATGGCAAACCAGTAGTCTGCACACGTTAAAATGTGGGCAACTCTGCTGTCGTTGCGCAAACACTGCAGCATGTAGTCGCTCATGTCTGCCAGGCTGCCCAGAGGTAAGGACAAGCTGTGCTCTGTGGGAGGCGTATCGTCATCGTCCTCCGTATCCCCCCAGCCACGGACAAGTGATGGGCCTGAGTTGTGTTGGGTGCCACCCCGCTGTGAACCTGCTTCATCCTCCTCGTCCTCCAGTAATGGGCCCTGGCTGGCCACATTTGTACCTTGCCTCTGCTGTTGCAAAAAACCTACCTCTGAGGCACTTCTAACAGACTGGCCTGAAAGTGCTAAAAATGACCCCTCCTTCTCCTGGGCCACCTCCTCTTCCATCATCGGCCTAAGTGTTTTCTCAAGGAGACATAGAAGTGGTATTGTAACGCTGATAACGGCATCATCGCCACTGGCCATGTTGGTGGAGTACTAGAAACAGCACAACAGGGCACACAGGTCTCTCATGGAGGCCCAGTCATTGGTGGTGAAGTGGGGATGTTCCGCAGTGTGACTGACGCGTGCGTGCTGCAGCCGAAACCCCACTATGGCCTGCTGCTGCTCGCACAGTCTCTCCAGCATGTGCAAGGTGGAGTTCCACCTGGTGGGCACGTTGCATATGAGGCGGTTACACTGTTACTCTGTAGTGCAGACAGACGAGCAGCGACAGGATGTGAACGCCGGAAGCATGCACAGTCGGCCCGCAGTTTATGCAGCAGCTCTGACATGTCGGGGTAGTTGTGAATGAACTTCTGCACCACCAAATTCAGCACATGCGCCAGGCAAGGGATGTGTGTCAAACCGGCTAGTCCCAGAGATGCGACGAGATTTCGCATATTATCACACACCACCAGGCCACTGGTCAGTCTATTGTTCAATACCCCGCCACAACTCCTGCGTGGTGTGGGGCCTGTCCCCCAAACATATGTGTTTCAGAACGGCCTGCTGACATTTACCCCAGGCTCTGCTGAAGTTGGTGGTGAAGGTGTGTGGCTGATTGGATAAGCAGGTGGAAGCAGAGGAGTAGGAAGGCGAGTAGGAGGAGGAGGCTACAGGAGGCAAAGAATGATGTCCTGCGATCCTTGGCGGTGGAAGGACGTGCGCCAAATAACTCTCCGCTTGGGGCCCTGCCGCCACTACATTTACCTAGTGTGCAGTTAGAGAGATATAGCGTCCCTGGCCGTGCATACTGGTCCACGTATCTGTGGTTAGGTGGACCTTGCCACAGATGGCGTTGCGCAGTGCACACTTGATTTTATCGGATACTTGGTTGTGCAGGGAAGGCACTGCTGTCTTGGAGAAGTAGTGGCGGCTGGGAACAACATACTGTGGGACAGCCATCGCCATAAACTGTTTGAAGCTGTCTGTGTCCACTAGCCTGAATGACAACATTTCAAAGGCCAGTAGTTTAGAAATGCTGGCATTCAGGCCCAGGGCTCGAGGGTGGCTAGGTGGGAATTTACGCTTTCTCTCCAAGGTTTGTGAGATGGAGAGCTGAACGCTGCCATGTGACATGGTGGAGATGCTTGGTGATGCAGGTGGTGGTGTCGGTGGCACATCCTCTGTTTGGTGGGCGGCAGGTGCCAACATTCCTCCCGAGGCGGAGGAGCCGGAGTGAGTTCCTTGCTTTTAAGGTGTTTACTCCACTACAGTTCATGCTTTGCATGTAGATGCCTGGTCATGCAGGTTGTGCTAAGGTTCAGAACGTTAATGCCTCGCTTCAGGCTCTGATGGCACAGCGTTTAAACCACTCGGGTCTTGTTGTCAGCACATTGTTTAAAGAAGTGCCAAGCCAGGGAACTCCTTGAAGCTGCCTTTGGGGTGCTCGGTCCCTGGTGGCGGTGGCCAGTAGCAGGCGAACTTTCTTAGCGGCTGTTCTGCTTTTGCCCCCTGCTCCCTCTTTTGCTACGCTGTTGGCTCGGTCTCACCCCTGCCTCTTCCTCTGAACTATGAAAGTCAGTGGCACGACCTTCATTCCATGTGGGGTCTAGGACCTCATCGTCCCCTGCATCGTCTTCCACACAGTCTTCCTCCCTGACCTCCTGTTCGGTCTGCACACTGCAAAAAGACGCAGCAGTTGGCACCTGTGTTTCGTCATCATCAGAGATGTGCGGACTCCGATGAGGTGGTATTCCCATGTCCTCATCATCAGGAAACATCAGTGGTTGTGCATCAGTGCATTCTATGTCTTCCACAACTGGGGAAGGGCTAGGTGGATTCCCTTGGGAAACCCTGCCAGCAGAGTCTTCAAACAGCATAAGAGACTGCTGCATAACTTGAGGCTCAGACAGTTTCCCTGATATGCATGGGGGTGATGTGACAGACTGATGGGCTTGGTTTTCAGACGGCACCTGTGTGCTTTCTGCAGAAGACTGGGTGGGAGATAATGTTGTGAACGTGCTGGATCCACTGTCGGCCACCCAATTGACTAGCGCCTGTACCTGCTCAGGCCTTACCATCCTTAGAACGGCATTGGGCCCCACCAAATATCGCTGCAAATTCTGGCAGGTACTGGAACCTGAGGTAGTTGGTTCACTAGGACGTGTGGCTGTGGCAGAATGGCCACGTCCTCTCCCAGCACCAAAGGGTCCACTAACACCACCATGACCACGTCCCTTACTAGATGTTTTCCTCATTGTTACCGTTCACCAAGCACCACAATAAGAAAAAAAAATATTTGGCCCAATGTATTGATTTCAAATTCAGGCCTTTTTTTACAGGCACCTAACAATATCTGCCTATTTATTTATGTACCGTATTACACTAATCCAGGCACAGCAATAACCACTGATTTAGGGGAATATCAATTGTAGGCCTAGTATTTAGGCCCTTGATGAAAGGTATCCTTTTATGGACAAATTTACACTTGGAGATGCACAGTAACGTGTTAAAAAATATGTAGGATTATGCCTTCAGCAATTGTATTTTAACACTTTGTGTAATATACCCTTTAACGGACAGAAATACACTTGGAAATGCATGGTAGCGTGTGAAGTTTTTACAGGTTGACCCTCTCAGCACTTGTATATACACCTTGAGTGTAATATACCTTTTACAGACAGAAATACACTATGAGATGCACAATAGTGCATGCAGATTTAAAGGATTATGCTTTCAGCAATTGTAATGTAACACTATTTGTAATATACCCTTTTACGGAAAGAAATATACTTGGAGATGCACGCTAAGCGTAATTTACCCTTTTTCGGACAGATTAACAATTGGCCTGCCACAGCTGGAACACCAGATTCAGGGTATTACTATATTGGCAAGTGAATTTCACCCCAGAACAAAATTGATCCATTGACAGATACTATTAAACTTGTCCAGTCACAGCTGGAACACCAGATTTACTGTATTTCTATTTTTGCAACTGTATTTCACCCCAGAAAATAATATATCCTTTGATGGACACTAGGGAAATTGTCCAGTCACAGCTGGCACACCAGATTCAGGGTATTGCTATTTTGGCAATTGAATTTCACCCCAGAACAACATCTATCCTTTGACGGATACTATTAAACTTGTTCAGTCACAGCTGTAAAACCAGATTAAGGGTATTGCTATTTTGGCAATTAAATTTCACCCCAGAAAATAATATATCCTGTGACGGACACTATTAAACTTGGCCAGCCACAGCTGAAACCACTGATTTATGGTATTGCTATTTTGGCAATTGAATTTCACCCCAGAAAAAAATATATCCTTTGCCGGACACTATTAAACTTGGCCAGGCACAGCTGAAACCACTGATTTTTGGTATTGCTATTTGGGCAATTGAATTTCACCACAGAACAAAATATATAATTTGCCGGACACTATTAAACTTTGCCAGCCACTGCTGGGACACCAGATTAACGGTATTTCTATTTTGGCAATTGAATTTCACCCCAGAACAACATCTATCCTTTGACGGATACTATTAAACTTGTTCAGTCACAGCTGTAAAACCAGATTAAGGGTATTGCTATTTTGGCAATTAAATTTCACCCCAGAAAATAATATATCCTGTGACGGACACTATTAAACTTGGCCAGCCACAGCTGAAACCACTGATTTATGGTATTGCTTTTTTGGCAATTTAATTTCACTTCAGAAAAAAATATATACTTTGCCAGACACTATTAAACTTGGCCAGCCACAGCTGAAACCACTGATTTATGGTATTGCTATTTGGGCAATTAAATTTCACCGCAGAACAAAATATACCCTTTGCAGGACACCATTAAACTTTGCCAGCCACAGCTGGAACACCAGATTTACTTTATTTCTATTTTTGCAACTGTATTTCACCCCAGAAAATAATATATCCTTTGACGGACACTAGGGAAATTGTCCAGTCACTGCTGGAACACCAGATTCAGGGGATTGCTATTTTGGCAATTAGATTTCACCCCAGAAAAAAATGTACATTTTTACGGACAGATTTAATCTAGGCCTGCAACAGCTGGAATACCAGATTCAGAGTATTGCTATTTTGGCAATTAAATTTCACCCCAGAAAAAATATACCCTTTTACGGACAGAATTAAACTAGGCCTGCAAGAGCTGGAACACCAGATTTACTGTATTTCTTTTTTGGCAACTGAATTTCACCGCAGAAAAAAATAAATCGTTTGACGGACACTATTAAACTTGGCCAGCCACTGCTGGGACACCAGATTTACGGTATTGCTATTTTGGCAATTGAATTTCACCCCAGAACAAAATATCCTTTTCCAGACACTATTAAACTTGTCCAGCCACAGCTGGAACACCAGATTTACTGTTTTTTTATTTTTGCTACTGACTTTCACCCCAGAAAATAATATATCCTTTGACGGACACTAGGGAAATTGTCCAGTCAAAGCTGGAACACCAGATTCAGGGTATTGCTATTTTGGCAATTAAATTTCACCCCAGAACAAAATCTATCCTTTGACGGATACTATTAAACTTGTCCAGTAACAGCTGGAACAACAGATTCAGGGTATTGCTATTTTGGCAATTAAATTTCACCCCAGAAAAAAATATATCCTCAAATAAATTTCACCCCAGAAAAAAAATATACCCTTTTACGGACAGATTTAAACTAGGTCTGCAACAGTTGGGATACCAGATTCATGGTATTGCTATTTTGGCAAATAAATTTTACCCCAGAAAAAAATATACCCTTTTATGGACAGATTTAAACTAAGCCTGCAATAGCTGGAACTACAGATTTACTGTATTTCAATTTTTGCAACTGAATTTCACCGCAGAAAATAATAAATCCTTTGACGGACAATATTAAACTTGGCCAGCCACTGCTGGGACACCAGATTTACGGTATTGTTACTTTGGCAATTGAATTTCACCCTAGAAACTTATCTATCCTTTGATGGACACTATTAAACTTGGCCAGCCACTACTGGGACACCAGATTTACGGTATTGCTATTTTGGCTATTGAATTTCACTCCAGAACAAAACATATCCTTTGCCGGACACTATTAAACTTTGCCAGCCACTGCTTTGACACTAGATTTAGGTAATTGCTATTTTGGCAATTGAATTTCACCACAGAAAAAAATCTATCCTTTGCCAGACAGCAGACAGTATTACACTTGGTTAGCTACAGTTGGAACACCAGATTTAGGGTATTGCTATTTTGGCAATTAAATTTCACCCCAGAACAAAATCTATCCTTTGACGGATACTATTAAACTTGTCCAGTCACAGCTGGAACACCAGATTCTGGGTATTGCTATTTTGGCAATTTAATTTCACCCCAGAAAATATATACTCTTTTACGGACAGATTTAAACTAGGCCTGCAACAGCTGAAACACCAGATTCAGGGTATTGCTATTTTGGCAATTATATTTCCCCCCAGAAAAAAATATACCCTTTTATGGACAGATTTAAACTAGGCCTGCAACAGCTGGAACACCAGATTCAGGGCATTGCTATTTTGGCAATTAAATTTCACCCCAGAAAAAAATATACCCTTTTATGGACAGATTTAAACTAAGCCTGCAACAGCTGGAACAACAGATTTACTGTATTTCTTTTTTTGCAACTGAATTTCACCGCAGAAAATAATAAATCCATTGACAGACAATATTAAACTTGGCCAGCCACTGCTGGGACACCATATTTACGGTATTGCTATTTTGGCAATTGAATTTCACCCCAGAACAAAATATATCCTTTGCCGGACACTATTAAACTTGGCCAGCCACTGCTCGGACACCAGATTTACATTATTGCTATTTTGGCAATTGAATTTAACCCCTTAATAAAATATAGAAATTTCTATCCTGAGTTTCTAAGGGTGACAATAAGCACAGCCAAGCCCCTGATGTAGGATATAGCAAAAAAAAAAAAACTAGTATTGATGGATTGATGGCAGCTTGTGCTGGTGCACCACAAGACACAAAATGGCCCCCGATCAAAGTGACAGAAAAACGCTCTGTGCAGCCTAAAAACCAGTGAGCAATTAACTAGCAGAAGTTGAATGATTCACAGCTGTAGATCGATCACTTCATTAGGTGTTTTTGCTGACTTTTCCTTGCCTAATCTCGCCCTCACGGAAGCTGCGTCCTCTCTCTACACTTTTTTGAAAATGTTCGGTCCGGGTCCCGAACACCCCAAAATTCGATATGAACCCGAACTATGCTCGAACTGTTCGCTCAACCCTACACAGAAGCATTTCCCGTGGCAGCGTTACCTGTAAGAGGTAGTACCTTTATTATAGCATAAATACATATAGATTTTGGGAACACATGTAATTTCCATGGATTGGAGGAGTGCCAAGTAGTAGTTAGAATAGGAAGAGATTGTTAGAGTAGTCATTTCCTGTCCAGAATACACAAGGTTTAAGAGCTTCCTGTTGAAAGGATACTCCTTGTCCAAGAAACAAAAGGTGAATGAGCTGCCTGTTGAAAGGATTACACGATAGTTTTAGAATCAGTCTTTCCCTGTCCAGGAAACAAAAGGTTAAAGAGCTGCCTGTTGAAGGGATACTCCCTGTCCAGAAAACAAAAGGTGAATGAGCTGCCTGTTGAAAGGACTACATGATAGTTTTAAAATCAGTGATGAGGTCATGGTAGAAAACTGTGTTTAAATGTTTTAGTATTTAAATGAAGTGTAATGGAATATATATTTGTAAACTATTTTAGATGGATATTTATATATTTTTTAACATATAAAGTATATTATGTGAATAGGAAGGAAGTAGGTGGATACGATGCCTCAAGCAGGAGGTTTAAAAGGATTTACATCAGACACAGATGGTGACAAGTGCCTGATGAAGCAGTGCGAAACCCCGGTCGGGCTATGAGATTTTATGAAATTTTATGTGAATACAGCAAGTTTTAAATCTTATAAGTACAATAAAAACCTGTTTTAATGCCATAAACACGGTGAGAACTATGCGTATATACTTTTATAGGACCTCTTGCTGAAGTGAAGAAAGGTATTGGACACGTAGAGGATCACTCGGTATTGAGGAAAGACTAAAACATTTGGATCTGAAGTCCCCCAAGTGCTAAAGAAAGACCGCGCAATCTCACAGACATATATGAGGAAGAATTTCTGTGAGATTGCACATCACATGCAATGACTGACTAACCATAAGTAGAGACTGCGCAGAACTACTCTTTTTCTCTGTGGTTTTACAAGTGGAGTTTTGGGATTACTGTATATAGTTTCCACTGAAATTCACATATACTGGATTGGATATCCGACTTCTTTATTTGTACTCCCCACTTCATGACTGGGCCACTATTTTGCCTATCAGCCTGGCTGAAATAATCATTTATTTGACCTTTCTTCTGATCTGTCAGAAGGAAGAAAAAATTAGATCCTGTCTGTGTAGCAGCTGTAAGGCCTGTATGGTCCTATCAGAATTGGCTTATGATTTGGTAGCCAAAAGCAGGAATGGGTAAAAAACACAGAAGACATGCAAATATTCCATTCATGTGTCATCTCTGCTTTGGATCCATTCCTGTTTTATTTGGCATTAGCAATACTGATGGATTTTTGAGCAAATGCTAACCGAGTGAAGGCGGATGCTCCACAGACAGGATCCGTTTTTTGTGGGTTATTGTTCTGACGGATCAGAAAAAGTGCAAATTAATTAGTGACGTCAATACAAACATACTGCTGACACCCTCTCCACCGTTTCGGGTGGGGGGGGGGCTTTAATTGTATAAGCGTTTAATAGAACTGGTTCTGTAGACATCTATGTGGAATCAGCTGACAAGGATGTTAAAGGAGTGCGCTTCTTCTTGACGCTAACATCTTTATGTAAGGTTGAGTTAATACTTCAGTTATTTGGTCAGTTTTGGCCCCGTGACTGCCCAAATAAGTAAAGTGTGCAGTGATTATAAGAGTGATGCCGGTCATCTACATGTCATACAGAATCACAGTATTATTTCACTACCCCAGCACACTCCCTATGCATGTTACGGCAAGGCACAGTGTTCTACACCCCTATAAAGGCTCTCTGCAGCCCAGAAATAGCCGTGTTTTAATGAGATTTGCCACAAATAAATTCTGATCGAAGTATATTTTTTCCGCTTATCTCTAATATTTATGTATGGCTTGACATTCGATTGCTGTACGATGTCAGCACTATATTGTATGGAAGTAAGTATGGAAGCTAGAGATGAGTAAATTAATTCTGCACACATAAATTTGTTATATATTTTTTAAAAGATTTACATTTCTGTTGTTCCTAAACTTCTGTGATTCGTCCCACACAAATCCCTCTAATTGGCGGCCACAATTTTCCAGATCAGAAGTAGGCATTTACTACCAAAAAGGGATACATTTTGTACTGTTTTTACTTTTTTTCTCGTTAAAAAAAATGGATGAGGGAAATGGCTCAAATGAATGCCAAATATGCTTAAAGGGTTTGTCTCACTTTAGCAAATAGCATTTAATATGTAGAAAAAGTTAATACAAGCCACTTACTAATGTATTGTGATTGTCCATATTGCCTCCTTTGATGGCTGGATTTATTTTTCCATCACATTATACACTGCTCATTTCCATGGTTATGAGTTATGACCACCATGCAATCCATCAGCAGAGGTCGTGCTTGCACACTATAGGAAAAAGTACCAGTCTATGTGAGCTCCCATGGTCCTGGCCCCCAGAGAGGCTGATGATTTTTCCTTAAGTATTGCAAAGGACTGCAGAGATTTCTGCATTTCCACCAACTGAACAGAATTGAAATGCATATGTTTATACATTAATACATTACCCTTTTAGAAAGGCAGGTTGAAAATCTGCCATTTTATTACCATGGCTGATGCTGGATGATAAATCTGGCTCACCTTAAAGCCTCAAGCACACAACCGTATTTAATTTTGCTGTCTGCAAAAAATACGGATGTCATCTGTGTACATTCCGTATTTTGCGGAACGGAACAGCTGGCCCCTAATAGAACAGTACTATCCTTGTCCGTAATGCGGACAATAATAGGATATGTTCTATTTTTTTGCGGAACAGAAATACGGACATACAGAAACGGAATGCACACAGAGTAACTTCTGTTTTTTTTTTGCAGACCCATGGAAATGAATGGTTCCGTAAACGGTCCGCAAAAAAATGGAATGGAAAGAAAATACGTTTGTGTGCATAAAGCCTAAGTTTGTTTTATTTTTTAAACCAAGCTCTCTTTTCTAGGAAGCCACACCCCTTCCATGTGATGCCACTCCCCATTGTCAGACGTAGCATAGTGGATTACTCTTTTTAGCTTCCTTGCTTCATAAATGTGTCTAAAATTAGATGTATCAAATTGTGTCAAAATGAACCACATTTTGGTGAAATTTACACCAGAATTAAGGTGCAGCCATAATAGTGAACATGAGACTATGTGGCAGTATGGTTTGGATACTGTACAAAGGCATTATTAAGACAATGTATGGATGCATCATCTGAGCACTGATTAGAAGTTTTGTGCGGATGGTGTATTGAAGTATTATTGAGCACACTATGTCACTATTTAGTAGTCCACTATTAAAAACTGTAAAATTCTTTGCTTTTAAGTTCACTTTTTAAAAAAAAAAAAATCACCACAAGCCATAGAGGAGGATGAATGCAAAGTATAATTAGAAATTTCACTAACATTATTATTTTGTTGTCTTTTCCTTTTTGGTTATGTAAAATGTACCAAAAATTAAATTACATAACGGGCCTTATTTGTCTGAACATCACACTTTTAAAAAAATCCCTCAATTCACCCGCTTTATAAACGATTCCAGGAGAGAAGCCATTCAATGTGCTGGAATTCATACCTTTTGGGGAAAAAAACCTAATTGATTTTCTGGTAATACAATATGAATGAATGTCTAGACTTCATTTACACTTTTTTTTTTTTTTTTTTCAGAATTGCAATATTCAACTGGAATCAGATTTTTCAGTAGTTGGCAGGTAGCTTTTGTCACATAAAAAAAGTTTATAAAGTGCAGAAACATGAAAATTGAAATGGTGATGCAAAGCATCAGACAAAGCCCTAGGTGAAATAGTTTCCTTTCTTAATACCTTTGGTGAACGTTTAAGATGGGATATGAGAAGATGGTTAATATGAAATAACTTTAAGACCACTCAGCAGATATTGTCAAAAATCTCCCAACCCTTGGGGCTTAATTTTTTGCTGACACTTAAAGAAAATAAAAAAAACTATTTTAAAATGTATACTGAGCTATTTTTTATATTTCTGGAATTTTATAACATTGCGTATGTGAGTTTGCAATGAAATGTTTAATATATATACTGTATATATATATATATATATATATATATATATATATATATAATATTGTAAGAGAGTGTCTGGAGTGGTAGTGGGTGGAAGATACGTGCCACCGGGGGTCGTGGCCCCGGTGGAGTAAGAGCCAGGTCTTTTGTGTTTTGTCAGCAGTGAGTGCTGTCACACAGCGGTCCGGGCCGGCTCTTACTGGGAACAGGCAAAGAGCAGGGTGGGTGTCTGTTCCCCACGGACCACAACGGCTGGACGGGATTCGGTTGTTGGTGTCAGTCTACACTGATCCTGGCAGGTTGGTTATCTCTGGCCTTAGTTGGGTAGGGAAGGAGTTAATCCTTCACTATGCTCGGTGGGTGTGGTCCTCCTGCTACACCCAGGGCTGTGAATATAAGTTTGATGCTCACTGACTGTGGGGTGATGAAGTGTGCTCTCCTGTCTCACTGCAGGAGGCTGTACGGGAGGCTGATCGCATGGTCGGGCTGAGCTCTGTAGTCCGCTCTGCTAACAAAGACTGCCCAGTTGCTGCAGGCTCCGGGAAGGGCCAAAGAAGGGATCCTGTGGCCGGAGCCATTCCCTTGTCCAGGCCGACACGTGGCCTGTCTAACTTGTACGAACTTGGACAAACCCGCCCCACGACAAGGTGTAGTACTGATCACGGATGTGAGAGACTGTGTGAACAGGCACCAAGACGCCCGGCTGCGTTTGGGACTTCGTTGTGGGAGGTGGGGTTTATGAACTTTGCTGTGGTGTGAATTGCACAGTTTTGATGTGATGCACTGGCGTGAATAAAAGAGCACGGTGTGGACACAAAGCCTGTCTCCTGAGCCTCTATACTGCCACCGCTACCATCTGCCTACCAGAGCAAACCCCCACAATTGGTGGCTTCAGCGGGCAAACGGCAGTGAGGCCGAAAATTGTGTTATTTGGACTGTATGTCATATATTAAGCCGGCAAGTTTTGTGGCTCCAGATAAGATGGAGGAGGCCATTAGACACTTGGTGCAAAGCAATGAGGAGGCTACTCGGAGACATGAGGAAGCCCTGAGAGACCAGCGGCAGTTGAATAGTCTACTGGCCCAGCAACTGGCGACTATGCAGGAGTCCATGCGTGTGTTACAACAACAAACTGTCCCGGGGGACCGCAATCCTACCTGCTGCCCGGGATAAGGTGCGCTCAGCATTAAGAAAGATGGGCCCCGAGGATGATATCGAGGCGTTCTTGATGGTCTTCGAACGCACTGCGGAACAGGAAAGGTTACCGGCAGAACAGTGGGCCGAAGTAGTGGCGCCATTTTTAGTGGGAGACGCACAAAGGCCTACTTCGACCTCAGTCAGGAGGAAGCCAAGAGCTATGAGAGGCTGAAGGGGAGGTGTTGGCTCGTCTTGGGGTTAATACCTATGTGCGTGCACATCGAGTCTACCAGTGGGCCTTCTCCGAGTCCCGGCCTGCCCGGTCCCAGGCCTATGACCTGTTACACCTGGTAAAAAATGGCTGCAGCCTGAGACATTGAGCCCCTCGCAGATGGTGGAACGGGTGGTGGTCGATCGTTTGGTGCGTACCCTCCCAAGAGCAATACAGCGCTGGGTGGGACAAGGTGATCCAGGCACCCTGGAGCAAGTTGTTGGCCTAGTCGAGAGATACATGGCAACCCAGGACTTGGTCCGAGACTCGCCTTCCTGCAAAAGCCGCGTTCACTCTCCCTGCCACAAAGGGGACCAGAGAAGGGGCTCAACCGCTTAAGGGGGAGGTGATTTCCACTCCTGGGAGGCCAAACCTGGGGAGACGAGAGACCCGGGGATTAGATGTTGGCACTGTCAGGGCCTGGGACACGTTGCTGCCAACTGCCCGAGGGCGGCAGAGCCCATGGACTGCGGGTTCGCATGCCGGTCCTCCTTTTTCGGCCAACCGGTGTGTGTTGCTGCTTCGCTGCTATCCGCTGATACACCTCCTTTGTGTGCCGTCTCTATTAATGGACACCCAGTTAAGGCATTGCTGGACTCGGGGAGCTTAGTGACCCTCGTTCACGAGTCCCTGGTGGCCAGTCGCGGCCCAGGCAAGCAAACCATCAGTGTTGTGTGTATTCATGGGGACCGGCGAGAATATCCTACAACCTGTGTGACCTTGTCTACCCCGGGAGGGAGATACAGCATGTTGTTGGGGTGGGGCGACAAATCCCTTACGCTGCCATCCTAGGTAGGGATTGTCCCCTGTTTTGGTCTCTCTGGGAGGGACGGGGTGCAGAGCCAGTGCCCGTTGATCCTGAAGAGGGGCTACCAGCTGTAGGGGTCACCAATAAGCGGGAAGAGTGTCACCCTGATAGCTTGTCCCTAGAAGGGTTGGCTGGTGAGCCGGTGGCAGCCCCATCTGTTCCAGAACTAGAAGTATCCCGAGACACATTTGGGACTGCCCAGCTCCAGGATCCTACATTGTCACGGGCCAGAGAAGGGGTGACTGTCATCAATGGAGTGGCTCAGCACCCGGGAGCAGACTCGGAATTTCCCCACCTGGCCTGTAACCAGGACCTACTGTACCGGGTCGACAAAGTCCGGCAAGAGGTAATAGAACAGTTGGTGGTACCCCAACCATACCGCCGCATGGTATTAGACCTAGCGCATACTCATGTGTTAGGAGGGCATCTGGGGGTCCAGAAAACTCAGGAACGTATACTGCGGCGTTTCTATTGGCCGGGGATATATGAGGAAGTCAGGAGGTTTTGCCAGTCCTGTCCCAAGTGTCAGAGGACCAGCCCGCAGCCTCATTATCGTAGTCCCCTGGTGCCCATGCCCATTATTGAAGTACCTTTCGAAAGGGTCGCTATGGACCTTGTAGGCCCCATTAATAAGTCAGCCAGAGGCCACCAACATATCCTGGTCATAGTAGACTACGCTACTCGCTACCCTGAGGCGATACACCTGCGCCACACGTCGGCCAAGCTAATAGCCAAGGAGCTGATGGGGATGTTCTCGCGGGTGGGGATCCCGAAGGAGATATTGACAGACCAAGGGATCCCTTTCATGTCCAAGGTGATGAGGGAGCTCTGCAAAATATTAAATATTAAGCACTTGCGTACATCCGTCTATCACCCCCAAACTGATGGGCTGGTGGAACAGCTTTAATAAGACCCTAAAGTCCATGCTCAAGAGAGCGGTGGCAAAAGACGGAAAGGACTGGGACCTCTTGCTGCCCTATGTGTTATTTGCGGTGCGAGAAGTGCCCCAGGCATCCACAGGGTTCTCACCGTTTGAGCTGTTATATGGTAGGCATCCCGAGGGCTGTTAGATATCGCTAAAGAGGCGTGGGAGCAACAGCCTACCCCTCACAAAAGCATAGTTGAGCACATCGAGAAGATGCAGGACCGGATTGGGACAGTTCTGCCCATAGTCCGTGAACATATGGAAGCGGCCCAGCTGGCCCAGAGCCGCGTGTACAACCGGGCCGCCCAGGTAAGGAAGTTTAACCCGGGCGACCGAGTGTTAGTACTAGTGCCCACCATAGACAGCAAGTTTCTGGCCAGATGGCAAGGACCGTATGAGATAAGAGAGAAGTTAGGCCCGTGAATTACAGGGTATACCAGCCGGGAAGGCGGAAGCCCGAGCAGGTGTACCACGTTAATTTACTGAAAGCCTGGAAAGATAGAGAAAGTCTCCTTGGGGATGACCCGCGCTTTGTCTTGGCTGCAGAGAACGTCCCGGCCCTACAGTGGTACCAGAGGACACCCCTGCAGTAAAGATAGGTAGCGGTTTGTCGACTAAGCAGACTCAAGAAGTGAAGGAGTTCATTAGCAGGAATAAAGACGTGTTCTCTGACCTTCCGGGACGTACCGATCTAGTCCAACATGACATTGTCACCGAGCCCCAGGAAAAATACGTTCACGACCGTACCGGGTACCGGAGGCTCGGCGACAAGCCATTTCAGAGGAAGTAAAGTTTATGCTGAAGTTAGGGGTCATCGAGGAGTCTAGAAGCGAGTGGGCTAGCCCGATCGTTCTTATCCCAAAGCCCGACGGATCATTACGTTTTGTAATGATTTCCGGAAGCTAAACGAGATTTCAAAGTTTGACGCCTATCCCATGCCGCGAGTAGATGAGTTAATAGAGCGAATGGGTAAAGCCAGGTATTTCTCGGTGATAGATCTCACAAAAGGGTACTGGCAGGTACCTTTAACAGAGACAGCAAAGGAGAAGACCGCCTTTGTTACGCCGGAGGGCTGTTTCATTATAGAGTGTTGCCCTTCGGGTTGCACGGTGCTCCAGCCACGTTTCAACGGCTGATGGATATCGTCCTCAGACCACATCTCCGGTATGCTTCAGCATATTTGGATGATATAATCATATTTAGCCAGGACTGGGAAAGTCACTTGTCGAAGGTTCAAGCAGTGATAGACTCGCTCAGGAAGGCAGGATTGACCGCCAACCCAAAAAAGTGCTCAGTGGGCCTGGAGGAAGCGTGGTATTTGGGTTATGTCATTGGACGCGGAGTCGTTAAGCCCCAAATAAATAAGATCGAGGCGATCCGAAATTGGCCTAGACCCCTTACGACCAGGCAACTGCGATCATTTTTAGGGATGGTAGGGTATTATATGCGGTTCATCCCACATTTTGCCACTATAGCTGCCCCGTTGACAGGACTCCTGAAAGGTAGGAAGTCAGTAATGCTTCGCTGGGATGAGCAGGCGGAAGAGGCGTTCTCCCGTTCTGGTGACGCCCGACTTCGGACGGGAGTTTATAGTTCAGACGGACGCCTCTGGAGTAGGCCTCGGGGCGGTACTCTCCCAGGAAATCAATGGTGAAGAACACCCCGTTAGTTTCCTGAGCCGCAAGCTCAACCCAGCGGAAACCCGCTACAGCGTGGTAGAAAGAGAATGCCTCGCCATCAAGTGGGCACTTGAATCTCTCAGGTATTACCTGTTGGGGAGAAGGTTCCGTCTGGTGACTGACCACTCCCTCTCCGGTGGATGAGCCAGGCCAAGGAGGGAGCGCTCGGGTCACCAGATGGTTCTTATCCCTCCAGAATTTTAAGTTCAGGGTTGAGCACAGGGCAGGTCGCCTGCAAGGGAACGCTGATGCCCTGTCCCGGGTACACTGCTATATGTGTGTTCACCCCGGTAGGATTGAACAGGGTCGTCAAGCCTTCAGGGGTGAACAAAGGGGGGATATGTAAGAGAGTGTCTGGAGTGGTAGTGGGTGGAAGATACATGCCACCGGGGTCGTGGCCCCGGTGGAGTAAGAGCCGGGTCTTTTGTGTTTTGTCAGCAGTGAGTGCTGTCACACAGCGGTCCGGGCCGGCTCTTACTGGGAACAGGCAAAGAGCAGGGTGGGTGTCTGTTCCCCACGGACCACAACGGCTGGACGGGATTCGGTTGTTGGTGTCAGTCTACACTGATCCTGGCAGGTTGGTTATCTCTGGCCTTAGTTGGGTAGGGAAGGAGTTAATCCTTCACTATGCTCGGTGGGTGTGGTCCTCCTGCTACACCCAGGGCTGTGAATATAAGTTTGATGCTCACTGACTGTGGTGGGATGAAGTGTGCTCTCCTGTCTCACTGCAGGAGGCTGTACGGGAGGCTGATCGCATGGTTGGGCTGAGCTCTGTAGTCCGCTCTGCTAACAAAGACTGCCCAGTTGCTGCAGGCTCCGGGAAGGGCCAAAAGAAGGGATCCTGTGGCCGGAGCCATTCCCTTGTCCAGGCCGACACGTGGCCTGTCTAATTTGTACGAACTTGGACAAACCCGCCCCACGACAAGGTGTAGTACTGATCACGGATGTGAGAGACTGTGTGAACAGGCACCAAGACGCCGGCTGCGTTTGGGACTTCGTTGTGGGAGGTGGGGTTTATGAACTTTGCTGTGGTGTGAATTGCACAGTTTTGATGTGATGCACTTGCGTGAATAAAAGAGCACGGTGTGGACACAAAGCCTGTCTCCTGAGCCTCTATACTGCCACCGCTACCATCTGCCTACCAGAGCAAACCCCCACAATATAGATAGATAGATAGATAGATAGATAGATATAGTTCCTTGAAGTAGAATTCCCACAAACTTCAATGTATTTAATTGGGAATTTATGTGATAGACTGACACAAAGTAGAAAGTATGTGTGAAATAAAAAGAAAATGATACATGGTTTTTAAAGCTTTTAATAAATAAAAATCTGGAAAGTGTGGTGTGCATTTGTATTCAGGCCCACTGAGTTAGATTTTGTTCAAGTTCACCAATTTTTTTTTTTTAAATTTGATTGACAGAGAGGGCCTTGCTACATAAGCATGTACAAAAGGCAAGAAGACATGTCTGCCAAACAGCCACAGGGATTTCGGGCTGCCATGCGAGAGGAGGATCGGGGATGTTTCTAGCAGAGAGCAGACCTGGGGGGGGCGGGGGTTGGAGCACTTAGCCTTGCCTCTGGAAGGCGATTTTTACATGCTGGAGGAGTTCTTTTTTCAAATTTAGGCGGGCCTGGCACATCTGGGGGGCGTTTCTGGGCACCTTGGAAAATGAATAACACCCCTCTGGGCTCCATACAGCCTAATTAGCATATCGGATAAAGCGTTTTTTTGAAGAAAAGACAAGGCACACAATTAAAAGAAGAAGACATATGGAAATAATGTAATTTATTACACCTGGATTAATGAAAAACAAATGTAGGTAATATGCAGGTGACAGATTCCCTTTAAGTAAAATTTCCATGTAAACAAAGTAGACTCCATTAAGATCATGACGAGGCTCACAACATGAATGAATAACTAAATGAATAAATAAATTAAATAAATAAATAAATTAATTAATTAAATCCACTTCATAAAAAACTGTTTTAAGATGGTCCTATTTCAGTCTTTTTCATTTGAGATCAGTGATATGTAGTTATCTTAGTGACCAAGTGGTCGCCGATAATATTCATGGAGAGGATCACATGGTCACAGCTGACCGGTGAGTGTTGTTGGCAACCACAATCCTTATAAAGGGATGTTGTTGCCCTTAAAGAGAACCTTTCATCACTTCTAAAGATATAAACCAAGTATGCTCACATGTAGAGCGGCGCACAGGGATCTCCCTGCACCTACTATTATCCCTGGGCGCCGCTCCGTTCTCCCGGTATAGGCTCCGGTATCTGTGCTCACTAAGTTATAGTGGGCGGAGCCTGCCCTTCATCTCCTTCTCCCAGAAAAAAAACTCCCAGGCTATGAGCTCTGCGCTGCGACTGGCCAGCGCTACAGCCGGGGAGAAGGAGATGAAGGGCAGGCTCCGCCTACTATAACCAATTCCACCAAGTCCCCACCTACTATAACTTGGTGAGCGTCGATACCGGAGCCTATACCAGGAGAATGGAGCGGCGCCCAGGGATAATAGTAAGTGCAGGGAGATCCCTGGGCACTGCTCTCCATGTGAGCATCCTTAGTTGATATCTTTAGAAGTCATGAAAGGTCCTCTTTAAGGTCACGTGATCAGGACTTGATACTCAGTGACTAAGTTCAAGGAGTCACATGATCACATGGGAAGTCACATGAGCGAAGCTGTCAGAAGAACAGCAGTTCAATAGAGATGGACAGTTATGATGAGTAGTACTATTCCTGATTTTTACTACGTTTGGTCTATATTTCACCTTCAAGTAGAAACAAAATAAAATATATAAGTCTGGGCAGTATGACAGAGGCCCCATAACAGAGTGGGCATGGGGACCAACATCAGTAGCAGTTACATGGACAATATTGGTCCCATGACATAGACGGAAAGGTGGCAGCAGTGACAGTGACAATAGTCACTTAATGATAGAGGGTGGGGGGGGGGGGGGGGTCAGCAGTGGCATACAACACAAGATGGTAGCAGATCACAGTAGTAGCAGAACCCAACAACAGCAGTATGATAGCAAGGCCCACTGGGGCCTTATGCATATGCATATTCTTTAAAAAAATTGACATGTACATTATCAGTAGGCCAAGAAGCCCCACTGTAGGAATGGCAGCAGAGGCAGCAGGCAGGTGGCATCAGGTGGGTGGCAGCATCAGAATGATGGCAGCAGCACCTGGTCAGAAGTAATGGCCCATTTTGAAGAATATTCCATTGTGGCAGCATACTACAGTATGATTCTTAGTTTCAGAATGATCTATTCTGTTGCATCAAGCTCCGGTGTCTGGAAATCTTGGTTGAGCCAAGCCATTTTTGGAGGAAAGGCAAGTTCGCTTAGGGGTAGATATGCCGCCCCTCCCCCCGCAGCACAGAAAACCCACTCTAAAGCAACATAATTGGCTGGGCAGGAAAGCATGCGCATGGAAAACTTGACCAGTTGTGGCCACACTTCAAGTTTGCATGTCCAGGGGATCTTGGATCATGGGTGACAGGTCGCAGTCCAAGTATTCCATCACCTGCTGGTTGAGGTTCTGCTGCATGTCCTGCAGCATGATTTCTTCAGTAGGCAGCTGAAGAAAACTGCCCATCAGAGACACCGGACTTAAGTTGGTTCATATGGAGCTGGTGCTGCTCCTACACCCTATCCCACATCATGGGTGGCAGTGGAGCATGAGTGAAGAGGGTCCCCATGGTCAGACCTTCCTGAGGACAGGCGATGGCGCTCTTAGGCAGCGACCAACTGACTACACAGCATGTCTCTATAGTAGTCCGTTTTTGTATCCCTCTCAGAAGGTGTAAAAATGCACTCATTTTTGACCGGTAGCAAGGGTCTAACTATGTGGATAGCCAGTAGTCATCGCTATGCTGAATCCTGACAAAGTGGCTGTCACTACACAAACAGAACAGCATGCATCTGGCCATTTGTGCAAAGGATTTGGATGGCCTCCCTGCCTCCATCTACACTGCATACTGCCATGGTCTGTCAGGGTCATCTGCGTCATCTTCGTTGTTGCCCTTCAGCTCCTCATCCTCCCCCTCCTGTTGCTTGGGCAGATACACCACCACCTAAAATTCCTGGTAGTTTATGTCCTGATTCTTCTCTTCTGCCAGTTCATCGTCTTCAGGGCTCAAGTGGCCATGAAATATAGGAGCCACGTCTTCTATCCCCTTGTCAATTAGATTTTAAAGCTTCCCCTCCAGGACGTGAAGGATTGAAATGGCATCATTCATCCAGTAGGTCTGCTGACTGACAAATAAAGTGGCCCTGTCAAAGGGCCTGAGCAAACGTCACATGTCACGGGCATGCAAGAGCTGCCATTGGCTAATGTGGAAGTTACACCAGGGAGTAGTCAGTATGTCAGTATGCAGCATTAAGAAATTATTGACCACCTTCCCATGCTCGTACAGTCTAACACAGGCATGTCCAAACTCCGGCCCTCCAGATGTTGCAAAACTACAACTCCCATCATTCCTGGACAACCTACAACTATTAACCTACAGAAGAGCATGATGGGAGTTGTAGTTCTGCAACACCTGGAGGGCCAGAGTTTGGACATGCCTGGTCTAACATATGGAGCATGGAGTTCCAACAGGTGGAAACATTGCATTACAATAGATGCAGTGTGTACAGGTATATAGTATATCCAGCAGTGTACTAACATGTGAGGTATGAGGTATAATAGCTGCAGTGTGTATAGATATATAGTATATATAGAACTGTACTGATATGTGATTTATGAGGTATAATGGATCCAGTGTGTACAGATATATAGTATATACAGAAGTGCAATGATATGTTAGGTGTGAGGTATAATAGATGCTGATGCAGATGTATATAGATATATACAGTATATATACTATATACATCTGTCATATATAGTATATACAGCAGCAGTGTACTGATATGTGAGGCTCAAGGTATAATAGATGCAGTGTGTACAGATATATAGTATATACAGCAGTGTATTGATATGTGAGATACAAGGTATAATAGATACAGTGTGTTAAGATATACTGTATAGTGCATACAGCATTGTACTGATATGTGAGGTATGAGGTATTAAAGATGCAGTGTCAACAGATTTATAGTATTTGCAACAGTATACTGATATGTGAGGTACGAGGTATTAAAGATGCAGTGTGAACAGATTTATAGTACATACAACAGTGTACTGATATGTGAGGTATTATAGATGCAGTGTGTACAGATATATAGTACATACAGCAGTGTACTGATATGTGAGGTATAAGGTATAATAGATACAGTGTGTACAGATATATCAGCACACTGCTGCATGTACTATATGTGAGGTATGAGGTATCAAAGATGCAGTCTGTACAGATATATAGTACCTACCGCAGTGTACTGATATGAGAGGTACAAGGTATAATAGATACAGTGTGTACAGATATATAGTACATACAGCAGTGTAGTATATGTGAGGTATGAGGTATTATAGATGCAGTGTGTACCAATATATAGTACATACAGCAGTGTACTGATATGTGAGGTACGAGGTATAATAGATACAGTGTGTACAGATATATAGTACATACAGCAGTGTAGTATATGTGAGGTATGAGGTATTATAGATGCAGTGTGTACCAATATATAGTACATACAGCAGTGTACTGATATGTGAGGTACGAGGTATAATAGATGCAGTGTGTTCAGATATATAGTATATACAGCAGTGTACTGATATGTGAGCTACAAGGTATAATAAATACAGTGTGTTCATATATATTGTACATACAGCAGTGTAGTATATGTGAGGTATGAGGTATTATAGATGCAGTGTGTACAGATATATAGTAAATGCAGCAGTGTACTGATATGTGAGATACGAGGTATAATAGATTAAATGTCGGAAACTGCGTGGAATAAGGCTTTTAGAGGCTTGGAAGGCTAGCTAGGGATTGGCTGGCTGCACAGAATTATGGGTCATATCGCATTCTTGCTCTTCTTACTTTCAGTTTGTAACACATGTAGCTGCCATTTTAGGAAAAAATGCAAATGTAATTTTTCCTAAACTTCAGATCAAATTCCACTTCCGATGCTTCGATTCACTCATCTCTAATTATAATTTATCCTGTTGGTACATTTAGAAAAACACGTATGTTCAAATATTAAAGAGATTGCCCATCTCTTTTCTATTGATGGCCTATCCTCAGGCCAACACCGAGCATCCCCACCCATCAGCTGTTGTGCAGTGGCTCCAAAGCTCCAGCATTGTAAATCGATGTCGGAGCTACACAATGAATGGAGCTGTGTGGTTCCGGATCAAACTTCAGGTGCTGATGCTATTGCAGTGCAGCTGAATAGTTGTGATGCAGTGTTTTAGATCCCTGCCAATTATATATTCCTGATCTTTTCTGAGGAAAAGGTAGGCCATCATTAGTAATGGATTGGGCTACTCCTTTAAGCAGGTTAATGCATTTGGAATTCAGGTACAGTATGTCCAAATGCTCCCATGGGCATCAGCACTGTCAAGGTAATGGCCACTATCAGTGAAAGCTTCAGTTCTGTCTGTTTAACCATATAGATCCCATAAACAGTAATGACTGTATTATATATAAAACAAATAAGGACGGAACTAACTGTACAACTTGTCCTCATAGAAGCTTTCATAACTCTGTGTGAACCTTGAACTAAGAATGCCGTATAACAAATAGAAACAAAATATATTTCCTTCCTAAAAGGTGAAAATGGTTGATCCTTAAGGGGTGATTATAGTAATCTTTTATAATTTTTAAGTATAATAAATAGGTGTGACTCTATTGATTTCGTAGCAATACTTTTTTTTTTTTTGTAAATAATATTCAGTGCAAGTAGCAAGTGTCAGTTCCTGACTATAGCAATAGCAGACCTTCAACGTGGCCTTATCTCCTGTATATCTGATCACACCTAGTTTCGACTGATGAATTAAGCGTTAGAGTATTTCCAAAGTGGGCTCACACTTGGCTTGGCAACAAGATGTGATGAATGAACCATCCCAGTGGAGACTTTATGGCAGCCGTATCTCATGTATCAAGTTCCCTTGCCCTTGAGTAGTAAAATGGAAAAACAGTTAATCTCCTTCTTTATTTCCAAAGGGGTTTGGGCTCCTTTCCAAAGTCTGATGAGTTGCCTTAAAATCTATTGAACTGGCCATTTCTTGACCTCATTACTGACTGCTATACTGCAATGGACTCCTTTCAGTGGCAGGGCTCAGCTTTAAAATATAAAGGAGCGAAGAGTGAAGTCTGGTTGTGTATATATCAGATTTTGCAATGACTGTCACTAGACAATGATTTCTCAAAGCCAAGTCTTAAAAACTGAACTTATACTTACTAGCATCAAAGTAAATCTGATATTTTTTGATTTAATTAATTATGAACTGATAAACTAATGATTCCTCTGCATTCATTTAAGGATATTTTTTTTTTACTGTATGATAACTGCTGTTGCTAATGTTTTCATGTGAGTTACATTCTTTGTATTCTACAAAAAGGTGATTTATAGTATTAGATTTATATTAGAGATGAGTGAACTCAAATCGAATTGTTCCCATTGCCATGAAAATTGCCCTATAACACCCTTTAGTCTCCTAGGACTCAAAAGATCATATCTCTTTTTGTGAATTTTTCATGATTTTTTGCTCTTTATATCTCCCCCGATCTCCCCCGACCTCCTTAATGCAGTGAAAGCAAAAGCCAGGGGCATAACTACAAGTGACTGGGCCCCACAGCAAATTTTTGTATGGGGCCCCCCCATGCTTCACAGCCAGTGAGGGCACAGAAAGGGCCAGGGTGGCACACACAGGGGCCAAGAGGGCAGAGACAAGGGCCAGAGAGGTGCAGGGAGGGGCCAGGGGTGCAGACAAAAGTCAGGGGGGGCATAGACAGGGGCCAGGGAGGAGCAGACCGGGGCCAGGGAGGCACAAACAGGTGCCAGGGTGAGCACAGATAAGGGCCAGGTCCCAGAGGTGCAGACAGGGGCAAGGGAGGCGCAGACAGAGGCCAGAGGGGCACTGACAGGGGTCAGGGGGCACAGAAAAAGCCATGTTGGCACACACAGGGACCAAGGGGGCAGAGACAAGAGCCAGGGAGGCACAGCCAGGGGTGGGCACAAATAAGGGCCGGGGGCACATGCAGGGGCCAAGGGGGCAGAGACAAGGGCCAGGGAGGCGCAGACAGGGGCTAGAGGGGCACAGAAATGGCCAGGGTGGAGCACACAGAGGCCAAGGGGCAGGGACAATGGCCAGGAAGGCACAGACAGTGGTGCAGACAAAGGCCCGGGGGGGGGGGGGTACAAGAAAAGGACTGGGGCCCATGGGGCAGGGAAGCATAGAAGCATAGACAGGGGCTTGGGGGCCACAGGCCAGGGGCTTGGCAGTGGCTGCGCTAACAAGGGTAAGGGGGGCACACAGGCAGCGAGCACACAGACATATCTTAAATATCCAGTGACTGAGGTGCGCAGCTGTGCTGCTCCTCTTGCCTGTCATGCCTGCCTCTCTCTCCTCAGGTCAGGACTGACTTGGTGGGCGGGCCTTGTACCAGCCTGATTCCTGCACTGTGGCTATAGATGTAAGATGCACAAGGTGGGCTGGGGTGGGAGGGGGTGTCGTCGAGATGATGATTGGCAGTCTGGGCCCCTAAAGTCACCGGCACCAAACTGTATGTGAAGGAAGGCGCCTGAAAAACTGTCTAATAAACTTGGTGTCATGCTGCCGGGCGCCAGGCCCCTTATCAGCCCGGGCCCCGAAGCAGCCGCTTCCCCTGCTACCCCGGTAGTTACGCCACTGGCAAAAGCTAATAATGTCAGATTGACACTGATTAGCTATGGGTAAATGCATGGTTGACGGTGTTAACAAACACTGTGTTGAAAAACACATTCTGCCATTGTATGTGTTTTTTTCATATTAGAAAACTGTCCCTTATCGGGGGCAGATGGTGTTTAAACACACTCTGCGTTATAGGAAAAAAAAATGTGGCTTTTGGGACAAAGCATGCAAAAATTATGTCTTAACGTATGCAGAATGCCTGCATGTATTTATACATGCAGAAGTGAAACTGGAAAACATCTGCCTTTAAATTAAGAGCAGCAACAGTACAGTGTGGATGTGAAAATGGTAGGGCAATAGTGGCATGTGGCCACAATAGAAGCGGCAGCAGTAGGAGCCCAGCATGGAGCAGATAAGGGATTGAATGAGTGTGCGGCTTGGTAGGGGTAGTAATAATAGTAGTAGTGGCTAATGTGTAGCAGTAACAGTAGTGGCAGTAGAAGTAATTGAAATGGCAATAAGGGGTAAGCAGCAGCGATTAGCAGCTAAGTGGTGGAATCAGCCATGAGGAACATGATGGTAGGCAGGCAGACAGCGGTAATGGCATGATGGTGGCCGTAGCAGCAGCATCCATACGGTACAGAAAATGATGGTAAGCAGACAGACAGCTTCATGATGGCGCTAGCAGCAGATGGTAGGAATACAGTGGCAGTGGCATGATATCAGCAGGCATATAGTAGAAAACATGATGGTAGGCAGACAGATAGTGACAAGATGGGGAACTATCAGTAATGACAGAGCTGCTCAACAGCCTCAGCCGGAAGAGTGTGAAAATCCTCACAGATCCATGTTAATATTGACAAAAGTGATGTTCTGGACACTGCCAGAAGACAACTTCATCCATTTAAAGTGAGGTGACACTGGAGCAAGAGAGAATGGAGAGAGCAAACTGGGCAAGTTAGGGACAGTTTTCCAGTTTGCCTGCTCAGAAGTCCATTATGGGGTCAAGGAATTTGTTATACCCTAGATCAGGGATGCTCAACCTGCGTCCCTCCAGCTGTTGTAAAACTACAACTCCCACAATGCCCTTCTGTAGGATGATAGCTGTAGGCTGTCAGGGAATGATGGGAGTTGTAGTTTTGCAACAGCTGGAGGGCCGCAGGTTGAGCATGCCTGCCCTAGATAATGTCCAGGTAGGACTGAACTTGGGTGTTGAAGCGGTACATCTCTGTTTGCTTATTTGGGTCAGCCTGGTGCAGCACATGAAATTTTTTTTCCATCTCATGGATGATATTAAACTGGCTGCTGCTGCGGCTTGTGATAGAAGACATGGCAAAATGTGATTGGCGGAGAGGGGCAAGATGTATATACAGTGTTTCCTGGTAATAAAGTAATCTGGACTCTCGCAGAAGGAAAACATTGCCCCATTTTGCTTTGATAGTAAGGGTCTAAAAGCATGGCTATCCAGTAATTATTAGACTGCTTCATGTGAAAGATACGGCTATTACTCCCTAAGAAAGCAAGTATACAGCTTGCCATTCTGGCCAGCATGCCCGAGGACCTTTCCAGCTCTGCCCCCATGAGATCCCCAACAGCTGGAGGTTTGCCAGCAAAATGCGTAAGCTGTTCTTCTTCCGCCGTCATCTCTTCTTGAATCAGTATGATAGTCTGCTATAAGATAAATATCTGTGAGATTACATAATTAATGATGCAGTTGTCCCTACTACAATTATACAGTATGGGATTGGAACTAATTAAAAATGATGGGGTGCTATCAGCATAAAATATATAAAACTGGACAAAAAGTTGTTCCAAGTACATGACAAAAATTGATGCACACCATATAACAAAGGGATAATGATTTAGTGGACAAGTTAAAAAATAATAAAAGCATTGCAAACCTGGAGGTCTCAAATTGAATATATATGAGAACCGTCCCCCACAGCACAATGCATTAAATAGTTACAGAGTTCAAATATACAAATAGGACAGTTATGATATATAATGTATAATAAAGCGATACCAATAATAAATACCCAAAACAAAAAAATTATCTATCCAATGAACTTACTAATTATGTATAAAGATATCAAAATTAAATAAATGTAATCAGAAAGCTCATGTCTAAAGTGAGATCACATGCAATAAAGTCCTATAGTAAATGTGCACAGGGCCGTCTTTAATATTGATTGGACCCTGGGCGAGAATTTTCTTGGGCCCCCTGGATCCCGCCTTCCCACGCCCTAGCATGCAGTCACGCGCTCCACCACCATATATAATACAGTTTACAATGAATTACTGTAAATCCTTACAGTTCTGAGACTCCAGCGGCTCAGGATCAGTGCTCTGGGCAGCTGGGCTCAGGGCTAGAGGTGGGCACCACTCTGCAGTTCAGGAAGGAGACCGGGGCTCGGCTCAACCTAGCGTTACAGTGCACCCGAGCACCCCACAGTATAGCACCCTATAATATATAGCACCGTCCAGTATATAATCTCACACAGCAGCCCCCCTATATAATCCCACAAAGCAGCCCTCCAGTATATAATCTCATACAGCAGCCCTCCAGTATATAATCCCACACAGCAGCCCCTCAGAATATAATCTCATACAGCAGCCCCCCAGTATGTAATCACACACAGCAACCCCCCAGTATATAATCCCACACAGCAGCCCTTCAGAATATAATCTCATACAGCAGCCCCCCCAGTATATAATCCCATACAGCATCCCCCCAGTATATAATCCCATACAGCAGCCCCCCCAGTATATAATCCGATACAGCAGCCCCCCCCAGTATATAATCCCATACAGCAGCCCCCTCCAGTATATAATCCCATACAGCAGCCCCCTCCAGTATATAATCCCATACAGCATCCCCCCGTTATATAATCCCATACAGCAGCCCCCCAGTATATGATCCCATACAGCAGCTCCCCCAGTATATAATCCCATACAGCATCCCCCAGTATATAATCCCATACAGCAGCCCCCAGTATATAATCCCATACAGCAGCCCCCAGTATATAATCCCATACAGCAGCCCCCAGTATATAATCCCATACAGCAGCCCCCCAGTATATAATCCCATACAGCAGCCCCCAGTATATAATCCCATACAGCAGCCCCCCAGTATATAATCCCATACAGCAGCCCCCAGTATATAATCCCATACAGCAGCCCCCAGTATATAATCTCACACAGCAGCCCCCCAGTATATAATCTCACACAGCAGCCCCCAGTATATAATCTCACACAGCAGCCCCCAGTATATAATCCTATACAGCAGCCCCCCCCAGTATATAATCTCACAGCATACAATCCTCAGCCCCTCTCCAGTAGTTACATCCACTGTACCTCTCCAGTGCTGACATACTCTCTCCCCTCTACAGACACTGCTGAGCAGCCATCCCTGATCTTCCTCCTCTGCAGAGAGTCGGCCAGTGCCTGTACCCACGTGACCTACCCTTCTCCTGCAGGCTGCAGCAACACAGTCACAGAGTCCTGGGAGAGGAAAAGGACCTTTGATTACCTCATAGCCATGTGACCAGTAATATTGCTATGTTACTGGTCACATGGTGATGATGTCATGAAAGGTCCTTTCTCCCACAGTTCTTACTCTAACAGTTCGCATCCTCCCTGTGCTGACAGCCTGATATCTGGGGTGGACGGCCACTCAATTTAATTGAAATTGGCTGCAGTGGTCAACGGAGATCAAGAGGCAGCTGCCTTGGGCCCCCAGGAACAACTGGGCCCGGGGCAGCTGCCCCTTTTGCCCCTTGTTAAAGACGGCCCTGAATGTGCAAAATATCCACAGTGAAAAATAAAAAGTACTATACAACCTGTAGAAATCACTCAATGACCTCTTTAAAAGTGCTGTGGAGTTTAGCCAATGTCACAAATCATGCTGCTTTATCAGGAGTTGTCTCTACTGACAAATCTGGTGTCCTCATTGAAGCTCCTAAGTGCATGACAAGGTGCATGACAAAATCATTCACAGTTTTACACTGTTCTTACAGATGCTCTAGCATATGTGAGGTGGAATTCCAGCCGGCTAGAACATCACAGATCAAGGATTGCAATGGCAAACCATTCTGTCACAAGTCAAGGAATGCTTTCCTCATCATATAAATATGGCTGAAGTGTGAGAATAGTTTCCTGGACATGGCCAGTACCCTCTGCAAGCCAGTCTACTTTTTCAAAAAGAATTGTAAGACTAAATTGATCAAGTGTGCCATGTAGGGAGCATCTGTTACAGTGTATTTCCCCAAATGCAGGGTTACTATGATATTCTGCCCATTGTTGCGGACCACCTTGCCCATTTAGAGTTGGTGGGGAGACAACCCAGTGCAATGTTGCTTGATGCACTTTAGCAACTGATTAGCTACTCTCACCCAGGCTGATAAGCTATAACACTACATGGTGACGTTTCACTTTACACATATGATAGGATGGATGGGGATTGGGAATTATGCTCTGTCCTATTGCTGTTAGGTATGAGCAGATGACCATGGAGAATGAGGTGGAGGAACTGGATAAGGAGCTGGTGTTGGAAGCAAACCGACACAAACGTGGAGGTGTCAAAAGGACCTGGCCTTTTGGCTCTGGTGCTCCCTTGCTGCTGCCATGCAAAACATTGACCCAGCAGGCAGTAAGACATGTACTGGTCCTGCCCGTAACAGCTGCTCCAAGTGTCCATGGTGGCATGCACCTTGATGTACAGAGAAAATTGCAAGGAGTGGTCCACGGCCACAGGCAAGGATAGCTTTTTGGGCAAAATAATAGGGGCTGGGTATCTTCCAACGAGACACACCTTATCAGATCCCTCAAGGCAGCATACTCTACTAGTTTGTATGGCAGCGACTTTACCAGGACAGGAATTAAGCACTTAAACAGGAATTAAGCTTGCACACCAGTGAAATGCTGGACATTTAGACTTTTTTCCTGGCCACACATTCCATTTTCAATAGTTGATGATAGAACGAATGAGCCAGAGGAGTATTAGTCTGAGAAGCAGTAAGTGAGGTGGCTCAGTGGTTAGCACTGGTGCCTTGCAGCGCTAACGCTCATGGCCCATTAATCCTGCAGATCTTGTATATGACAGTGCATTTGTCTTCTGACACTGTGGAGAAAAACTGGTAGATGGGAGATACTACCACAGATCTAATGGCTCCAAGCTAGGCTTGGCTTTATTACGTCTTGGGCCTATGCTCACTATAAGCAGAATCACCATTTCCCAAAAAAAGGTTGACCCTGACAGTTTTTTGGGGAAATACTGGCTGTATGTTGCCTCTGCTCTTTATTGCTGCCTATGCAACCACCATCATTCTCCCCTAATGTCATCTCCTCCTCAGGACCCTGATCTGGATCTCAGGTCATGCCTAAGACACAATCATTGTCATAGTCCTCACTCTCTCCACCCCTTTTATCAGACTGTGCTATGTCTTTGTGGGCCCCTTGGACCCTTTCCTGATTACCTGCTCTGCATTTGCCCTGACTGCTACTGGTGGGGTTTTGTTGCCTCTTCCAGATGTCCCACTGCTGTGATTGAGGGAAGAAGTGAGCCATCCAGTCCACAATCTAATCCACTTTTTTCTCAACAATAATGGTGTATCTTTCAGAAGCCAGGGACAACTATTGCCTACTACTACTGGCAGGATAGCTGGTGACAATACTGCTGCTACCCACATTCTGACTCTGGGAGGACTAGACTTGCTTTTTTCATTTTGCACTCTTCTGTATACCACACTTTTTATCATGAGGCCTATAAATAAAATTCTAGAGTTTGGTACACACAAATTAAGAAACAGTACTAGAAAGTGTGTTTTCTGAAAATTAAAGACAGAGGCACTACTAAATGTTCCTTCTCTTCTACAAACAGACTGCATGTTGGTATTGATAATTTTATTTGGGAACAGGCAATTTTTGCGGTGAAATATCTTTCAACTGCGCATTACTATCACTGGGTCAAGAATGACATTTTTGTAGTGTAATTACTTTACAACACAGAGTCTGATCTCTGATGCATCCAGGTTCGGCAACAGGTTCATGTGGGGCTTTGGGCGATAAATCCCAGTGAGTCCCCTTGAGGCATTTTTTTACATTTACATGTCCCCCTGTGGCTCCCACACAGTACATTGACCCCCACTGGCCCCTATACAGTATAATGACCACTAGTGGCCCTTCACACAGTATAATGCCCCCCCCACACACACAGTATAATGACCCCACAATGGCTCTCTATTCAGAATAATGACCCCCAGTGGCCGCCACACTGGGGGGGTTATACTGTATAGAGGGGGCACTGGGGGTCATTATACTGTATGGTGGTCACTGAGGGTCATTATATTGAATGAGGGCTCTGGGGGTCATTATACTGAACATAGGGTCATTGGGGATCATTATACTAAATTGGGGGCAATTATACTTTGTAAGGGGCCCTCATAGTGTAATGACCCCACAGTGACCGCCTCACATACCTATCATTGCTGGAGTGCAGGGGAGCAGGCAGTCCTGTCATTCACTAACCACAGCTCCCTGTGCTCCTTCTCTCCTCAGGGAGACGTCACAATGTCACTGTTTGTCCAGGCCGGGCCTGTAGGAGAGAAGGAGTGTGGCAGTGATGCAGCTAGAACTGACTGGGCCCCACAGAAAATGTTAGTAGTATGACTAGGGGCATTGTACAGGGTGTGGTAAGAGGGTACAATGTAGGGTATAAAGAGGGAACAATGCAGGGTATGAGGGGGCACAGTACGGAGTGAGGGGCACAGTACGGGGTAGGGGACACAGTCACATAAACGTGTGACGTTAGAAAGCCCTTATGGTGAATATGGTTGAGATGCCACCATAATGAGAGGCAAAGGAGTGAGACAGGGGCCCGGGGACCAGGATGGACAGGAGGAGTGGACACAGCAAGTAGGTGGAAGGGGCTCTAAGGGGGATTCATATAAGATGTAGGGGCAGGAGGTCTGTGCAGGGCAGCAATAGGAGATAGGAGAGTGGAAAACGAGCTCTGGATACATGAGGGAGGAAAGGAGACAGCAGGGGCTCCATGAGGATTACATTGGACATGATATGAAGGGGGGGGGCAGGTGTCATGGAGGCAAACTGCTTAATGAGGCAGTAAAATAACTAAATAGCACAAAGCTTCTGGTCTACAGCATCCAGAAGCAGCTGGGAGAGTTCCCTGACCCCCAGCCCCTCCTCTCCTACAGAGAAGAGACAGTCACAGTGCAGACTCACTCACAGACTTCTGCTCCAGATCTACAGTCTCTCTCATCAGGCATCACGTCCTGTGTAGAGTGTCTGAAGCTCTGTAGCAGCCAGCCTGGTGTTACTCAGAGGGCCCACCAGAAGGAGTACTGCGTAAGTGAAGTAACAGCAGTGTTATTGATGGAAGTGCTCATAGCAGCTCAGTTGGCCCCCCCAGGAGTATGGGCCCCGACACTTGCCGGTGTATGCCAGGTCCTGAAGCAGGCCCTCCACTGACATGGATCCACTGACATGGATAAAACAATCCAGTGTGAATGGCAAATCGTTTTTGCCATTACGCCTGAAGTAACACTATAAAGCTATTGGAGTAAAACATATAAAAACACTGTCTAGTGATGCAGTAATTAGTGTTGAGCGAGCATCTGTTCGGCTCTAGCATCGCTATGCTCGGCACACGGCGGTATTCGGCTGAATACCGCATGTGCTCGAACGCAAAGCTCAAGTCTCCTCCCCGCATGTTTTTTGGCTGTTCCTCACTGTAATGCTGTAGCCATGTTGGTTAATGGCATTACAGTGATTGGCTGGCCAAAACGCGGGAGTAGGGAGTGATATTGGACTATTTTTTGTAGAAAAACTTTACAGACCCAAAAGTCCTTTTAAGAACTATTGTGTGTGGCAGTAGCAATATATTTTTTTAGTACAACCTGCACTAAATTGCTAAAACTTTACAGACCCAATAGTACTTTTAAAGATTATTGTTTGTGGCAGCAGCAATATATTTTATTAGCGCATTCTGCGCTAAATAGTGTCTAATAGACTGCTGCGGACAATTAAATTATCTGCGCCACATCTCCTGTGTAAATTGTGCGAATCCCCAAAAATATCTGTGACATCCAGTGTACTTTTTCTGTAGACAGTGTCCGCTGCGAACAATTAAATTATCTGCGCCACATCTCCTATGTATAGTGTGCATATCCTAAAAATATCTGTGACATCCAGTGTACTTTTTCCGTAGACGGTGTCTGCTGCGGACAGTGACATTAGTTGTGCCACATCTCCAGTGTAAAGTGTGCGCATCCAAAAAATATCTGTGACATCCAGTGTACTTTTTCTGTAGACGGTGTCTGCTGCGGACAGTGACAATAGTGGCTCCACATCTTCTGTGTAAAGTGTGCGTATCCCCAAAAATATCTGTGACATCCAGTGTACTTTTTCTGTAGACAGTGTCCGCTGCGAACAATTAAATTATCTGCGCCACATCTCCTATGTATAGTGTGCATATCCTAAAAATATCTGTGACATCCAGTGTACTTTTTCCGTAGACGGTGTCTGCTGCGGACAGTGACATTAGTTGTGCCACATCTCCAGTGTAAAGTGTGCGCATCCAAAAAATATCTGTGACATCCAGTGTACTTTTTCTGTAGACGGTGTCTGCTGCGGACAGTGACAATAGTGGCTCAACATCTTCTGTGTAAAGTGTGCGTATCCCAAAAATATCTGTGACATACAGTGTACTTTTTCCGTAGTCGGTTTCCGCTGCGGACAGTTAAAGTAGCTGCGCCACATCTTCTGTGTAACGTATGCACTGAAAAAATTTATCTGTGACATACAATGAACTTTTTCCGTAGACTGTGTCCGCTTCTGACAGTGACATTAGATGTGCAACATGTCCAGTGTACCGTGTGCACTGAAAAAATGTATCAGTGACATACAGTGTACTTTTTCAATAGACGCTATCCGCTTCTGACAGTGATATTTCCAGTGCCACATCTCCAGTGTACCATGTGCTCTGAAAAAAATGCATCTATGACATACAGTGTACTTTTTCAATAGACGGTGTCTGCTTTTGACAGTGACATTTCCAGTGTCACATTCAAAGTATACCGTGTGCAGTTAAAAAATGTATCTGTGACATACAGAGAACTTTTTCAATAGACAGTGTATGCTTCTGAAAGTGACATTACCAGTGCCACATCTCCAGTTTCTCATGTGTGGTAACATAGACAATACAGCGCTGTGTGAACTAGGCATTCAAGAACACAGGTATAAAAATGGTGTTATTGCTGTAAAATGATTTTGCTATAATGCAACATGTTTATTAACACAGATATAAGGCACTGAAAAAGTAGCTCTTGGAGCAAAAAGAAATTGGGGTGCTATTCAAACAATAAACTTTAGATTTTGGAAAAAAATAAATAAATAAACAAAGCTGTCTCTCTGGAAAAACAGTGTTTCACTTTACATGGTTTTGTAACGCAAAACGTGAGGAGAACGCATTGCACCCGCACTGAATCCGGACCCATTCCTTTCTATGGGGCTGTGCACATGAGCGGTGATTTTCACGCATCACTTCTGTGTTGCGTGAAAATCGCAGCATGCTCTATATTGTGCGTTTTTCACGCAACGCAGGCCCCATAGAAGTGAATGGGGCTGCGGGAAAATCGCAAGCATCCGCAAGCAAGTGCGGATGCGTTGCGATTTTCCCGCATGGTTGCTTAGCAACGGGACCCGATCTCTATTATTTTCCCTTATAACATGGTTATAAGGGGAAATAATGGCATTCTTAATAAAGAATGCATTGTAAAATGAAGTGGAAGGGGTTAAAAATAATAAAAGTTAACTTACCTTAGCCACTTGATCGCGTAGTCGCGATCTCTCCTTTGTTTTCCTGCATCAGCTAAGATCTACAGGACATGTGATGACGTCACATCACATAGTCCAATCACATGGTCCATCACCATGGTAAGATGGACCATGTGATTGGACCATGTGATGTGACGTCATCACAGGTCCTGTAGATCTTAGCTGATGCAGGGAAAGAGAGGAGAGATCGCGACTACGCGATCAAGTGGCTAAGGTAAGTTAACTTTTATTATTTTTAACCCCTTCCACTTCATTTCACAATGCATTCTTTATTAAGAATGCTATTATTTCCCCTTATAACCATGTTATGACCCGAAACCGGACTTCAGTGATGAAGTCCGGTTTCGGGTTGGGTACCAAGCATGGCGTTTTTTCTCACGCGCAAGCAAAACGCGTTACAAACGTTTGCACCCGCGCGGGAAAAACGCGCATATTCCCGCAACGCACCCGCCTCTTATCCGGGCATCAAACAAGATGCCCGTGTGAAAAAGGCCTTAGAATGAGGTGCTGCAGCAGCAAATCTGTTACTCAGTATTACAGCCTTTCAGCCCCTCAAATCTTTCCCTGATTAAAGGGAGGGAGTCCGTTAAATTTTCACAAATATTTATTTCTGTTCTTTCGTTAGACTGTCCCTGTTACACTAGAAAAGATGCTTGTGCATTTGTATAATCTAAAACAGATTTGGTAGACAATGCCAGGGACCCATCCATCCTCAACAGTAGCTCAACACAATAAGGCAATTGCTAGTTCTGCCCAGTGTGGTAAGGTGCAAGGTACTGTGGTCGACGGGAGGTACGTGTCACCGAGGTTCCTGGCCTCGGTGAGGTAAGAGCCGGATTTTTGGTGTGTCAGCAGCAGCTAGTGCTGCTTGACACCTTGCTATTTAGTTTGGCTGCAAAGCCAATCCGGGCCGGCTCTTACTGGGAGTAGGCAAAGAGTTGGGTGGGTGCCTACTCCCCACGGTCCAGGCCGGGTTTTCCAGGGCCTTTATAACACAGCCCGCAGCTGGGTGTGGGAGGCTGTGATTATCCTGGAGCTGCTAACAGGGCTGAGGAGTTCTCTGTCCTGGAGGAAAGAGCTCAGCAAGGAGGTGTTTTGTTCCTGGCTACCTGAAGCTGGATTCTCCTGCGGCTGGGCCGACAGCGTGGTGCGAACCTGCACCTACACCTCCCAGGTGACTGAACCTGTGTTGGCCTGTTTTTGTTTTGCCACGTTATTTCCATTGTGTGTGAACTGTCACCAAAGAGACTGTTTTTCATTTATGGTGTGCAAGTGTGAATAAAACACTGTTTGTTGCACAATCTGGACTCCTTGTTTTGCCTCTAAACTGCACCCGCACCGCTGTCTACCAGAGCGACTCCCCACATTTGGTGTCGGATGCGGGCATGCGCAGTGAGGCTGGCGTGACCGCCGAAGTTTGTTTTGTTTTGCTGGGCACAAGTGCATGGCATATATTAAGCCAGCAAAGCTACAAGTAGGAGTTGCTGGCAACATGGAGGCGGCTGTGAAAGCTCTCATAGAGGCTAACGTGCAGCAGCGGGAGACCAACCAGCTACTGTTACAGCACGTGATGGCGTTACAAGCTGCAGGAGCGTCCCACCACGACCATGATGCCCGGAAAGCGGTCCGTGCGGCGATCCCAAAGATGACCCCTTCGGACGACGTTGAGACATATCTGGCGGTCTTTGAGAAGGTAGCCGTGAGGGAAAAGTTACCCGTGACCAGTGGGCCGAGGTGGTCGCTCCGTTCCTGGCATCCGGGCCCCAGCAAGTTTTTTTGACTTGGCAGATGCCCAGGCTGCTGATTACCCCACGGTGAAGGGGAGATCCTGGCCAGATTGGGGGTAAACGTGTTGGTCCGGGCTCAGCGGGTCCACCAGTGGGACTTTAAAACGGCTGAACCCACCAGGCCGCAGTACTATGAGTTGCTGCATCGGTTGCAAAAGTGGCTGCAGCCTGATGTTCTAAGTCCGACTGCTATGCTGGACCGTCTACTGGCCGACATGTTCTGGAGGGCCCTGCCTTATCCCCTCCAACACTGGGTCGGCCAGGCGTCTCCGGTAAGTGCCCTGGAGATGGTCGACCTGGTGGAGCGTTACGAGGCCACCAGAAACCTGCAGGGGAATCTTGCTGGGAAGGGGTCAGTCAAACCCCGGAGGCCTCCGCCCCAGTTCCGACGTCCGGCGACAGAGAGGCCTGCACGGAATATACCCAATGCGGATCCGCCTCCCGTGGTATGCTGGAGGTGTCAGGAGCCAGGCCACATCAGGGCCGACTGTCCGCATCGGGATGAGCCGATGGATGTGAACTATGGCTATCGCCACTCCCTGTATGCACGGAAGCTGAGCGCAACTGGCACCCGTGAGGGGCAGGACAATAACCACCTGTGTCAGGTAGAGGTGGGAGATTCTCTGGCGGTGGCCCTGCTGGACTCCGGGAGTCTAGTCTCCCTGGTAAGGGCTGCCCTGGTACGGCCTGTGGAGTATACCGGCCGTAAAATCGGAGTCCTGTGCATCCACGGAGACCTAAAGACTACCCCACTGCACTAGTGACTTTGTCCACAGCGGCTGGTAAGTGGACCCACGAGGTGGCTATTGCTACCAAACTCCCGCATGAATTGATACTTGGGAGGGACTTCCCAGGTTTCCCGGCACTGTGGCCGGCGATAAAACTGTCTGATGGACCCGAGACAGGGGTAACCCTAGGAGAGTGGCCTGATACCACTGGAAGGCCAGAACCCTGGGAGCCCGAGTCTGAAGGGCCAGCGGTAGGGGTGACCACCACTGCTGCGGTAGAGGGGGAGACAACCCCACTGAGTGTAATGGTGGGAGACACGGAGGACTTGCCACCGGGACCTGAGTTGGCAGACCTCAATGTCTCCGGGGAAAATTTTGGGACCGCACAACACCGGGACCAAACCCTAACCAGGGCCTGGGAAAGTGTCATAATAATTGATGGTAAACCCCAGAAACCTGGGGCTGAATTAATGTTTCCGCGATTCATTGTTCTTCAGGATATGTTGTATCGAGTGAACCAAATCCGAGGTGAGCCTGTTGAACAGTTGGTGGTGCCCACAGCGTATCGCAAGCTGGTCATGGAGCTTGCCCACCAACATGTTCTTGGGGACACCTGGGGTGGCAGAAAACGCAGGACCGCATACTACAGCGATTTTACTGGCCCGGTTTGTTTAAGGAAGTAGAAGAGTATTGTAAGTCCTGTCCCACCTGTCAGATAAATAGCCCCCAGCCACATTTCCGTAGTCCTCTGGTACCTCTTCCAATTATTGAGGTCCCGTTTGAGCGAATCGCTATGGATCTAGTTGGGCCTGTACCAAAGTCTGCCAGGGGCCACCAACACATTCTGGTAGTTCTCGACTATGCCACTCGATATCCGGAGGCGGTGCCTCTGCGACATACCTCAGCTAAGCTCATTGCCAAAGAGTTAATGGAAATGTTTTCCCGTGTGGGCCTGCCAAAAGAGGTTCTGACAGACCAAGGGACCCCTTTTATGTCCAAAGTTATGAGGGAACTGTGTAAATTGTTGCGTATAAAGCAGTTACGGACGTCCGTTTACCATCCACAAACAGACGGTCTTGTCGAGAGGTTTAATCAAACTTTAAAAAACATGTTAAAAAGGGTGGTGTCTAGAGATGGGAAGGACTGGGATCTGCTTCTGCCCTATCTCATGTTCGCAGTGCGAGAGGTGCCCCAGGCCTCTACTGGGTTCTCGCCCTTCGAACTGCTTTATGGCAGACACCCTCGGGGCCTGTTGGATATCGCCAAGGAAGCGTGGGAACAACAGCCTGTCCCCCACAAAAGTGTCATTGAGTATGTCACCCAGATGCAGGAACGGATGGAAAGGGTGTTGCCGCTGGTCCGGGAGCATATGGAGGCAGCGCAACAAGCCCAGAGTAGGGTGTACAATCGTCAGGCTCGGGTACGGAGCTTCAACCCGGGAGATCGGGTTTTGGTTCTGGTGCCCACCCTTGACAGCAAGTTCCTAGCCAGGTGGCAGGGCCCCTATGAGGTTATTGAGAAGGTAGGGGAAGTAAATTACAAAGTACACCAGCCGGGCGGCGCAAGCCGAGCAGGTGTACCACGTGAATTTACTGAAGCCGTGGAAAGACAGGGACACGGCCGACGACAACAGCCCCGGCCAGGGCTTCTAGGTGACAAGGGTCCAGCCCCACAGTTCGAGGCCTGCGAAGCGGTAACCACGGTAAAAATCGCAGACAGCCTGTCTTCCAAACAAGTTCAGGATGTCAGGGAGTTCGTCAGTCGGAACACGGATGTGTTCTCGGACCTCCCTGGCCGCACGTCTCTCATCCAACATGACATCGTCACTGAGCCTCAGGCCAAGATCCGGTTAAAACCCTACCGGGTACCCGAGGCTCGGCGACGGGCCATCGCGGAGGAAGTGCAGTTAATGTTGAAGCTTGATGTCATTGAGGAGTCGAAAAGTGAGTGGGCCAGTCCCATAGTTCTAATACCCAAGCCGGATGGGACGTTGCGGTTCTGCAACGATTTTCGCAAATTAAATGAAGTGTCCAAGTTCGATGCGTATCCCATGCCCCGGGTAGACGAGCTTGTTGAGAATTTAGGGCAAGCCCGTTATTTTTCTGTGCTAGACCTCACTAAAGGATACTGGCAGGTACCCTTAACGGAGGCGGCCAAGAAAAAACGCTTTTGTTACCCGCAGGGCCTGTATCATTACAAGGTGTTACCCTTTGGCCTGCATGGCGCCCCGCCACCTTCCAAAGGTTAATGGATATTGTACTGCGACCTCATCGTCGGTACGCTCGGCCTACTTAGATGATGTAATCATCCACAGCACCGACTGGGAAAGCCATTTGCCCAAAGTGCAGGCGGTAGTGGATGCCCTGAGGAAAGCTGGACTAACCGCCAATCCAAAGAAGTGTGCGATTGGGTTGGAAGAGACCAAATACCTGGGATATGTTATTGGGCGGGGAGTCATCAAGCCGCAGGTAACTAAAGTAGAAGCCATACGTAACTGGCCCCGACCGGTCACTACCAGGCAGGTAAAATCGTTCCTGGGGATTGTAGGGTACTACATGAGGTTTGTGCCCCACTTTGCCACGATAGCAGCACCATTGACAGACCTATTGAAGGGACGAAAGTCCGGAAAGGTTCACTGGAGTGAGAAGGCAGAAGAGGCTTTCTCTGCATTGAAGTCAGCCCTGTGTGGGTCCTCGGTTTTGGTGACACCCGACTTCAACAGGGAATTCATAGTACAGACGGATGCCTCAGAGGTAGGCCTCGGTGCTGTACTGTCTCAGGAGGTCAACGGGGAAGAACATCCCGTTGTCTTCCTGAGCCGTAAGCTCAGTCCCGCCGAGACCAGGTATAGCATAGTGGAGAGGGAGTGCCTGGCTATCAAGTGGGCACTCGAATCTCTCCGCTACTACCTGTTAGGGAGGAGGTTCCGTCTGGTGACCGACCATTCCCCTCTCAAGTGGATGAGCCAGGCAAAGGAGAGGAATGCTCGGGTCACCAGGTGGTTCCTATCCCTGCAGAACTTCAAGTTCTCCGTGGAACACAGGGCAGGCCGCTTGCAGGGTAACGCAGATGCCCTGTCCCGCGTCCACTGCCTCACATGTGTTCACCCCTCAGGGTTGAACAAAGGGGGGTATGTGGTAAGGTGCAAGGTACTGTGGTCGACGGGAGGTACGTGGTTCCTGGCCTCGGTGAGGTAAGAGCCGGATTTTGGTGTGTCAGCAGCAGCTAGTGCTGCTTGACACCTTGCTATTTAGTTTGGCTGCAAAGCCAATCCGGGCCGGCTCTTACTGGGAGTAGGCAAAGAGTTGGGTGGGTGCCTACTCCCCACGGTCCAGGCCGGGTTTTCCAGGGCCTTTATAACACAGCCAGCAGCTGGGTGTGGGAGGCTGTGATTATCCTGGAGCTGCTAACAGGGCTGAGGAGTTCTCTGTCCTGGAGGAAAGAGCTCAGCAAGGAGGTGTTTTGTTCCTGGCTACCTGAAGCTGGATTCTCCTGCGGCTGGGCCAACAGCGTGGTGCGAACCTGCACCTACACCTCCCAGGTGACTGAACCTGTGTTGGCCTGTTTTTGTTTTGCCACGTTATTTCCATTGTGTGTGAACTGTCACCAAAGAGACTGTTTTTCATTTATGGTGTGCAAGTGTGAATAAAACACTGTTTGTTGCACAATCTGGACTCCTTGTTTTGCCTCTAAACTGCACCCGCACCGCTGTCTACCAGAGCGACTCCCCACACCAGGCTTCCTGACTTCTGCTACCCCTGATTGGCTGATCAGGTTGTATGTCAGCCTCTGAGCCAATCAGGACAAGCCCACCTGTCCATTTCCAACCAGTGTCATGTGACCATCCTTCTTCCTACCTTGTGATTTTTTTCCTGCCAATTCTCACAGTAAAATAGCGCTGCTTGGCATTTGTACACAATTCGTCTGAAGAGAATCAGAGAGAATTATGGTCTGTTTAGTACACAAATTTTGGTGAAATTCGTAACAAATCTGGTTCATTGCAAATTGATTCCCTCATACCTTTTTTATTTAGTTTACTATAGTAAAATTTATTTGATACAGTAGAAAATATTAGTAGCTAGATTATCAGAAATCCTAAATTAAATATTTCTATAAAAGTTATTACAGACAATTTACCTGAAAAATTACAGAACCTATAGGAAGACCAGAAACTTAAAAGGGTTATCCAGTCTACAGATATTGATGACATATTCTCAGCATATGGTAGGTCATCAATATCAGAATGGTGGTATACAACATGCATAAAAACGCTCCCTTAAAGGATCAAAAGTAATACTCATATGTGTATAATAAAAATACAAAATTTATTGATGGATAAAGCAAGAACATGAAGTAAAGAACTCACAGTACAGAAACATCAAAAATGAAAATCGTATTCACGAGTTGCTATACCAAGTAACTGCCCCGCCCATAGACATGCTTCTCCTAAAAAAGATGTTAACACATGGCTAAAAAGACAAAGTGGGAAACTAACATTATAGCAGTTAGTATTGAGCGAATCGAAGATCTTGCACGGAATCCTGTGCACGGTGACGTAGGTCGGCCCACTTTTTTGTTTACACTGTGTTATATATATCAGATGTCGCATTCATGTATCAACACGGCATATAGAGGGTTCAATGACGGGGAGCAGCACAATCACCATTCACTCTCATTGCACCCACTGCTTACAAAGAAATGTACTTTGTGGCGAAGTAATTCATAACAAAGCAAATTTATTTGTAAAATTCGGCAAAGCAGCTGAATTGAATGTTCCATACTTTGCTCACCTCTAATAGCAATAAATAGTTACTGGCAGCAGTGTATATATAAATAAATACCAACTAGAGGGGAGCGTCCAATTATATCATCGTAATCCCTCTACAAAGTGACATAGTGCTAAACAAAGGCCCTCTGTAGTATGTTCAAAGTATCAGGGAAGATACGCATTCAAAAAATAGAATAGTAGGACAGCACTAACCCTGTGTCGACAATCAGACTTGCGTTTTGGTGTTAGGTTTCGGTCTCTGACCCCTGTTCTTATATCAAGCATAGAATAAACCGTGGCACTCCTGTAGTCAGTGTCAATTCTTCTTTATTAACCCAGTATGTGACGTTTCCACTTTACATAAGTCTTTCTCAAGCATAATACAAATACAAAGTGAGCAAACTAAGGGAAGATACGCACCCACAGACATGATGAAGGAGCATGGATTTGGGATGGCCAGAAAGAACCTCGACGTGCGTTTCGCTAGATATGCGTCGTCAGAGTGGGTGAAAATGGTAGTGCGAATTATAAAGCAAATACTAGTGAGTTCTTCTATTATGGAAGTGCTCACTAATATGCAGGAGGTGTGGGGAGAGGTGGCTATAGCACTGCTAGTGCTTGCTGTACTCACCGCTCGCTGCTCTTCCTCTGGGTAACAGAAATGCAGGCTGCATGCATAAATTGGACTTGCATGGAAGCCTGATAATATGGGGTTGTTTCACAGCCAAAGGCATTGGATACTTGACCAGAATCAATGGTGGTCTTAATGCTGAGCTATATGTGAGTATCCTACAAGACAAGTTTCTTCATACACTCAAGTACTATGGGTATGAAAAGGATGAGATAGTGTACTAGCAGGGCAACGACTTGAAGCATATCTCGAGGTTGGCAAAGAAATGGTTTAATGACAATGAGGTAGAGGTGCTGGATTGGCCACACAGTCCCCAGACCTCAACCCAATAGAACACTTGTGGGTAGAGTTGAAGAAAAAGCTGTATTTGTACCCAAGTGAGTTGACCAGTATGCACCAATATTAGGAACGTGTAGAAGAGACCTGGGAACAGATTTTGGTCAAGACATGCTTGAATCTGATCGAGAACATGCCCAAAGGTAGATTTACAAAATAATAACAAAATAATAAAAATTTAAATTTAGTATTTTAGGTGCAAAACAGTAACAATGTAGTTACATGACAAAAATCTGCATAACTAATAATATTCAAAATAGTTGAAAGTCAAATTTTTATATGAGATAGTCAAGATGATTGTCTATAAAATTATGGTAGTCTCACGTTCGAAGCTGTAGTGGAAGCTGTAGTGAAGTTCAAAGCATTATTACACTTTTTCTTGTCAGTGTACCCTGCCTGCCAGCCCTGCCTCTGTCTTCACTATCACTCAGCATGTTGGTTCTATGTTTTCAGTCATGTACGCTGCCAGTGTGCAATTCCGATCTAGGAACCTGCATCTAAGCCTTAGTGGCTCACGGAACTATAAGACGCTATAAATACTGTCAACAACTAATAGATATGCCTTAAAACATGTTAAATCACCCAGACGGGGCAGATCATTAAAAGGAAAGATACAACATATGGAGTGCAAAGGAGCACCCAAGGTGGTAGATGTAGCCTATTCCCTGCAAATGAACATGTAACACCAGCTACTATATATTGCCCACTGAGAAATGCAAATAGCACTGGTGTGTGAGTGGCAAAGGAGTCGTGATGGCACAGGCATTCACACTACCAAAATCATAGATGGCCACAGACAGAGTGCGTGGACTGGGTGGCCAGATAACTCACATATACGTTACAATGGTCCGTGCAAACACCCCAGGCATATATATAGAGGCGCAATGCAGCGCACAGCCGGGGTACAGGAGAGAACAGACTATCTGCTGAACATATACACTGGATGGTTACAAAGGACAGCGATAATGGACAATCAATCTCACATGGAGATTGATACAGTGAAGTGTATTCACACTAGTGCTCTGTAGTTAGAGACCACGCACTCAGAATGAACCTGGCATATATTCAATGGCCTGGTGACTCACTCATAACGGGCAACAGTCCAATCTATCCCCCCAGGCATGCAGCAAAAATGTGCTACTAGGCGCGCAGCCTGGGTACAGGAATGAATGAACTGTATGCCGGACATCCACACTGAATCCACAATGGGTAAGAACGATGCGCAAAAACGGGTCTAATGTAAAGATCGGAGTGTGCCCTCAGATTAAATGATCAACGCGTTTAGTTTAGAACTCATCAGGAGCAGGTAAATAAGATTAGCAGTGCACTGGCAGCACGTGGTGTAGCGCTCGGCGTGGTGTGGCCGTGAGCGTGCGCTCCCGCCGCCCGAAGGTAAACGTAAATATACGCTCACTGGGCCGGCTCGAGGACATTGTACACCAATCCAGTGTGGGGAGAAGGGGTGGCTCACAACCCTGTTCGATACCACCCATCACAGAAAAGTGCTAAATTACAGACACCTCCGCAACAAGGTAAACATATGGGTATTGATAAAGTATACAAGGGGACTAAACGCGGCTCTGTAACGTGATATAAAATCATATAGGGGAATGTAGTAGCGATGGAGTAGAAAACAGGAAAGAGGTAATAAAAAACACAACAACAAAGGAAGTGTTTGCAGAACTAAAGACTGGTCATAGAAAACAGGCAAAACTTATTTGTTCGTTCAGACCGGCTGGTTGAGTGGTCTGCAAAAGAAATATCCAGCGGGCTTCCTTTTGAAGCAAAAATTTGTCAAAGTCTCCTCCTCTAGGTGAAGGAAAAATCTTTTCAATTCCTTGAAAACGGAGGCAGTGTTCATCATTGGCCTGGCAGCTATCCACATGTCGTGCCACCGGTGTATCCCTGGCATTACGGATATCACAAAGATGTTCACAAATTTGACGTCTAAACTCCCGGCTAGTCTTACCTACATATTTCTTGCCGCATCTGCATTTAATGAGATAAATCAATCCAGACGTGCGATAGTTCATAAACGAACGTATATAGTAGACTTTGGAATCATTCATACTCGTGAATGATTTGCCAGTGCCAATGACTGTACAAGCCACACAATTGCCACATCTGTAAGTACCCGAGAATCCATGTGTCAGCCACGTTGTAGGGGCCATTAATTCATACCGACTGTGCACTAAATGGTTCCTTTAAATTCCGCCGTCGTCTGTACGTAATGGACGGAGTGGTACCCACCAAGTGGCCGACATCGGGATCAGATTGGAGGATGCCCCAATGTTGCTGCAGAATCTGTCTAACCTCATGATGTGCGGAGTCAAAGGTAGCAATAATCCTCATCGATCCTTCCGCTATTTCTGAGGTTTTAGGGATCAACAGTATATCCCTTCCCCTAGTGACAGCATGTTGGTATGCTGATTTAAGTATTCTGTGGGGGTAACCCCTGCGTTGGAAGCGATTAGTTAGGTCACCAGCATCCCTATAAAAATGAGAGAATCAGGAACAATTGCGTCTGAGTCGCAGTTACTGGCTCTTAGGAATACCGCGTTTAGGCAGTAGTTGATGCCAGCTACCCCATTGTAGAAGGCTGTTGGTGGCAGTGGGTTTGCAAAACAAGTCTGTCCCCACACGACCGTCGTTTTCTTTTGTTATGCGTTGGTCCAGGAATGTGATGGTAGACTCGTGTATCTCGGAGGCGAAAAATAGGCCTAGTAACGAGTTGTCATTAAGAGCCACAACAAAGCACTGAAATTCCTGTTTCGTGTCCCTTCAGAATATTAGTATATCATCGATATGCCTTATCCATAATTCGATACACGTCGACCATTGCACAAAACCATTGCCGAATACAACCTCCCTCTCCCACCAGCCCAGGTACAAGTTGGCGAAAGTTGGGGCACAGGGACTACCCATATCCACACCCCTGATCTGATGGAAGAGGGGGCGATTAAAAAAGAATACGTTATGTGTCAGTATAAACTAAAGGAGAGAAAGAATGAACTGGTTGTGTGACAAATATTGAGTACCCCTTTCACCCAGAAACACTGCTATCTTTTCACAACCCGTGGTGTGAGGGATGCTACTGTAAAGTGCCTCAACGTCCAAACTAGCCAGATATGTGCCCGGTTCCATATAGATGCCGGTCACTATAGATAGTGGTCCCCTTGTGGACTTTGGGCAGACCATAGAAACATGCTAACTTGGGATACTTAGGTAGCATGAATTTGAATTCCTTTCTGCTGATAAGGCCCTCCCCTAGGGCAGCAGAAAGAAGCTTCTGTAGCTGGTTATGATGTTCATCTAGGGGATTAGATGTCAGATGGTGATGGCATTGTTTATCCTCCAGGATGGAAAGACGCATATTAATATAGTCGGCATCATTCACAACAACGATGTTGCCGACTTTGTCAGAGGGCTTGATCACAATTGAATTTCCTGTTTAAGAATCAGTAGAGCTTCTGTCTCAGAGGAGGGAAGATTACTTATATGTCCACCCAGGGTAAGTTTCGTCAGTCGATCCCTGACAACCTTCAAGAACATGTCAATAGGAGTGTGGTCCCTCATGGGGGGCATTTTGGAGGATCGGGGTCCTAAGTTGGTAAACGGGCACTTGTTGACATCCCTTTGTCCCTCTTCCAAGAGTCCAACCAAAACTTGAACATCCCCCAAATCCTCAGGGTCAATGCCTAGTTCCATACACTGTCGACGGTCGTGTAGGGCAAAGAACTTCTTCCACTTAAGTTTACGGGCAAATAACTCAAGATCCTTTACCCACTCAAAACTATCAAAGCTATGAGTGGGTACGAAGGACAGACCTCTGGCCAATAACATCATTCCAGTGGAGGTAAGTGCCCTATGGGACAAATTCATAATTTGAAAATCTTGAATGTTGGGAGAGCTGGAGTCTGGGGATATCGATTTTAATTTCTGTTGCGTAGCAGGTACTCGGATACCGGGGGGACTTCCCTAAAAAATTCCCACAGTTTCCTCTTTGTCTCCCTCTGGCCCCTCTCCTATTCCCTCCCCAATTGCCCCTAAACGATGAGACTGAGGGAAAATTATCCCCTTCTAGCTCACTTTCAGAAGAGGAGGGTTCGGTCTCAACATCCAGAGCCCTTGACTTATTTCCCCCGAACTCTAGAATCCTCCCTTCTCTGAAGTCAGTAGTATCACAAATGAATTGAGGGTGTTTACGCTCCTTGAGTTCAGCCGTGAATTTTTCTATGGTTTGTTGCAAGGTGGACTCTTTTCGGCTGAAGTCAGGGTTGTCTTTAAATCTACATGTCGCTTCTAGGGCCTACTGTAGTTATTTCTTACTATTTTCAAAGACAACCTTCTCCTCCTCAAGTAGTAGGGTCATAAATAGCAGAGAGAATACAATGGATCCGAGATACACGACTCTACCATCACATTCCTGGACCTACGCATAACAAAAGAAAACGACGGTCGTGTGGGGACAGACTTGTTTCGCAAACCCACTGCCACCAACAGCCTTCTACAATGGGGTAGTTGGAATCCACTACCGCTTAAACTTGGTATTCCTAAGAGACTGTACCTGCGACTCAGACGCAATTGTTCCCGATTCTCGGATTTTCATAGGGCTGCTGGTGACCTAACTAACTGCTTCAAGCGCAGGGGGTAACCCCACAGAATACTTTAATCAGCATACCAACATGCTGTCACTAGGGGAAGGGATGCACTGTTGATCCCTAAAACCTCAGAAATAGCGGAAGGACCGATGAGGATTATTGCCACCTTTGACTCCGCACATCATGAGGTTATACAGATTCTGCAGCAACATTGGGGCATCCTCCAATCTGATCCCGATGTCGGCCACTTGGTGGGTACCACTCCGTCCATTACGTACAGACGAGGGCGGAATTTAAAGGACCATTTACTGCACAGTCTGTATGAATCAACGGCCCCTACAACGTGGCTGACACAAGGATTTTTGGGTACTTACAGATGTGGCAATTGTGTGGCTTGTACAGTCATTTGCACTGGCAAATCGTTTACGGGTATGAATGATTCCAAAGTCTACTATATACGTTCGTTCATTAACTGTTGCACGTCTGGATTGATTTATCTGATTACATGCAGATGCGGCAAGAAATATGTAGGTAAGACTAGCCGAGAGTTTAGATGACGAATTTGTGAACATCTTTGTGATATCCGTAATGCCAGGGATACATTGGTGGCACAACATGAGGATAGCTGCCAGGCCAATGATGAACACTTTGCGGGATATCTGACTGTCATTTATACTGGGGCTCCACATTTATTTTGCATATTACTGTTTCCCAGGGAGCTTTGCACTTTGAATGGCTGTGTTGAGACTCTTAACTGAGGCTCTGCTGTGTTTTTGTGGCTGGTCTCTCTGAGGTGTTTGAGTAGTCTCCAAGGCATTGCTCCCGGTTAGCCAGAATCCTTCTCCACACTGATGAGGGGGCAACACCCTGAAACAGCTGTCTGTGGATGGATAACTGACTTAGGTTTTCCCCATCACATCCTTAAAGCTTGTAAAAAAGTGGGATCTTGACATAGGGGCCCCTTAATATAGTGGATTTGGTGATCTCTGTAATGGAGACACCCCTTTGCACCGGTTTTCCATTCATTGCGGGATATCTGGCTTTCATTGTGTTGTAGACCCAATACTGGGGCTCCACATTTATATTGAATATTACTGTTTCCCAGGGAGCTTTGCACTTTGGATTGCTGTGTTGAGACTCTTAACTGAGGTTCTGCGGTTTTTTTGTGGCTGGTCTCCTTGAGGTCAGCTATTGTTTTGTTCAATGATGAACACTGCCTCCGTTTTCAAGGAATTGAAAAGATTTTCCCCTCACCTAGGGAAGGAGACTTTGACAAATTTTTGCTTCAAAAGGAAACCTGCTGGATATTTCGTTTGCAGACCACTCAACCAGCTGGTCTGAACGAACAAATAAGTTTTGCCTGTTTTCTATGACCAGTCTTTAGGGCTGCAAACACTTCCTTTGTTGTTGTGCTTTTTCTGACGACCTCTTTCCTGTTTTCTACTCCATCGCTACTACATTCCCCTATATGATTTTATATCACGTTACAGACCCGTGTTTAGTCCCCTTGTATACTTTATCAATACGCATATGTTTACCTTGTTGCGAGTGATGGGTGGTATCACTTTTCTGTGATGGGTGATATCGAACGGGGTTGTGAGCCGCCCCCCCTCCCCACACTGGATTGGTGCCGGCCCAGTGGGCGTATCTTTAGGTTTACCTTTGGGCGGCGGGAGCGCGTGCTCACGGCCACACCACGCCGAGCGCTACACCACGCGCTGCCAGTACACTGCTATCCTTATTTACCAGCTCATGATGAGTTCTAAACGAAACACGTTGAGCATTTAATCTGAGGGCGCACTCCGATCTTTACATTAGACCCGTTTTTGCGCATCGTTCTTACCCATTGTGGATTCAGTGTGAATGTCCGGCATTCATTCATTCCTGTACCCAGGCTGCGCGCCTAGTAGCGCATTTTTGCTGCATGCCTGGGGGGATAGATTGAACTGTTGCCCGTTATGAGTGAGTCATCTGGCCATTGAATGCATGCCAGGTTCATTCTTAGTGCGTGGTCTCTAACTACAGAGCACTCATGTGAATTCACTAAACTGTATTAATCTCCATACGAGATTGATTGTCCATTATCGCTGTCCTTTGTGACCATCCAGTGTATGTGCTGAGCAGGTAGTCCGTTCTCTCCTGTACCCAGGCTGTGCACTGCATTGCGCCTCTATATATATTCCTGGGGGATTTGCACGGACTATTGTATCATATGTGTAAGTTATCTGGCCACCCAGTCCACGCACTCTGTCCGTGGCCATCTATGATTTTGGTAGTGTGTAAGCCTGTGCCATCACAACCCCTTTGCCACTCACACACCAGTGCTATTTGTAGTTCACATTGGGCAATATATAGTAGCTGGTGTTACATGTGCATTTGCAGGGAATAGGCTACATCTACCACCTTGGGTGCTCCTTTGCATGCCATATGTTGTATCTTTCCTTTTAATGATCTGCCCCGTCTGGGTGTTTTGACATGTTTTAAGGCATATCTATTAAAGTTTTTGACAGTTTTTATAGCGTCTTATAGTTCCGTGAGCCACTTTAATTTGTTCTAGACGCAATCTTTTCTATTTTTCCCGTGACTTGCTGATCTAAGCCTTAGTGACTGTTCAAACAGCTCCTGTGGTTTTGGTATATCCTGAGCTCCCAGGGCCTGCCTCTAAATCTCAGACCCACTGTGTTAGCTGCCAACTACATTGGGTCTATCCTAGGAGACAGCAGTCCGGTTGCTTCCCTGCAGTGAAGGCCAGATCACCTATACAGGGTTTAAAGACTGAATACCAAGGAAGCACCAGAATAATGTCCTTAGGGTTTGCCCTACATCAAACATTTTAGTTGGACAAGCGGGTCCACATTTGCTGTTCTGTAACACACCAAATACTGGACACTGAGAAGTAGAAACAAGCTCTAGACACCAGATACTATGCCATTATACTGTAAGACTGTGTAAGAAGTAGGGGCAAATTATGGGTATCCAGGCTGGTGTAGCAAACCACTGTAGATTATCAAAAGTGGAAACATAATGGACACCAGAGACTTTGCCACTAAACCACTGGACACAGAGAGGTAAAAACAAGCACTGAACACCATGGACTTTAACCTGAAGCTACATTATTCAATGTACAAGGGCATTAAACCACAGGACATTATATATTTTAGAAAAAAATAAAATAAAATCATGTTACCAGCAAAACCAGGAATACCCAGACAGAGTTACTTGCTGTGACTTAATCCTAATTGAAAGTGTTTAGGATTAATTGAATATCTTATTGTGTGAACTGGTAACAAATAAGAGACATATGGCAGATTTATGTTCAATATTCTGACCTTGAAAAAGTTTCAGTGTGGTAATTCATATTTTTATCTGATTTACAGTTACATTTGAGTTTCATGCAAATGCATTATATTTTTTTCCTCTCTCCTAATATTGTTAATTATCCTGGCATTCAAGTGAAATCAATACTTTATTACAGAAACCCCAGGTTGCAGCATGTTTGAATGCTCACTTATTACATGCTGAAAATGAGTGGATTTTAGGCTAAATCCCTTGGTAATATATAAGGTAAAGTCGTTCTGCTATTTTCAATTGATCTAAGAGCAAATTAAGTCCCATTGCTTTTTTGTTGCTTAAAATAATTTTACCATCTGCTCGGTGTTTTAGGAATATTGACAGTTTATTAGAACAATGGAGAATCTGCTCTTCTGGATCACTGAGCAGGTTCAGGCTTTGTTTACCACATATAGATCAAATACATTTGGTCTCTTGATTAATAAACAGCTTTCCAGCATATGGCAATTGCTTAATCTCTGTCTTGTTATACTAGTTTTAAAGGGAATTGCAGTTATTTAAGCTAAGTAGTTCTACGGACTTGGGTGACTCTGAATTAATACAGATGTATGTTTCTTTGATGCATCTGTATGGACACTTTTCAAACCAGCACCTGGATCTAAATATATTTTTTTAATTGAATGTAATTAAACATTTAGTATATCTTCAGAGTTACTTAATAAAATGTATTTTTATAGCGCCACTTGCTGTTTGTTCTTTTACTTATTTCTCTGTCCACTTAAGTAACATTGATGAGCTGTGACTAGCTATATCTACTGTGTTAGCAGAAAATAAATGCCCCCAGAAATGTGATAGAGAGAAAACTGCAGGAGAAAAGACACACCCCTGGGTTCTGAACCCATGTGACGTACAGGCCTGGTTCTAGCTTTATTATAACAATATTGTCATGTACCAAATGCTGTCTGATTTATATATATATATATATATATATATATATATATAATTATAACTATTTTTTTATTTTTTATTTTTTTTAAATACATTAATCATGGGAAAATCTCTTTAAATCTCTTTGTGCCTTCGGAGCAATGGAGATGAAGATAAGGGACAGACATAATGGGGAGAACATTTATTAAATATGACTACTATGGATTGGTTGTGAATGTAGATGACAAGGGGCAATTAAATGACTGTTTGCTCATTTATATTTTTCTGTGTTTTATTTATATATTACTTCTGAAGTAACAAATCATTTCTTTCTTTTCATTACAAATACAAAAATCGTTAAAATGATTTATTTTGTGAAATTGAAGTCTGAATAGAGCAGGATATCTGAAAATTTGAGATTAGATAGGAACACTGAAAAAAGGCTGGTGACTAAAGGAAAGTTGCAATTGATTAATGTTTGAACAGTGCAAGAAGCGCATCTGTCACAGTTCCATCACTACCTATACAGCATATTATATGAAATGAAACCCGGCATAGAAAGTTGACTTTACAGAAATTAAATATGAAGTCCAATGTTTAAAAAAAAAAAGCATACTGATGAAAAAGTTTTTAGCTATACAAATCTAGTTGTAGATCCATCTTTTTATTTATCATTTAACTAGTTTTGAGTGAACCCGGTGAAGTTCGGGTTCGCCGGGTTCAGCTGAACTTCAGGTCAAAGTTCGGGTTCAGGACCCGAACTTGACCTAAACTTGACCCCGAACCCGTACCCCATTAAAATCTATGGGGACCCGAACTTCCCTTCATCATTTTCCATAATAACATGGTTATAAAGGAAAATATTAGCATTCTTAAGAAAGAATGCTAAATAAAATGGGCATTGAGGGGTTAAAAATAAAATAAAAAATAACTCACCTCATCCACTTGATGGCGTCAACCGCAAGTCCTGCTGAATGAAGATAGAAAAACCTATCTTCATTCAGCAGGACCTGTGGTAACGTCACCGTGCTCAGCATGTGGTGAGCGGGATGATGTCACCAAAGATCCTTTTCCAGCCAGATCCTGCAAGAAGAAGAAGAAAGAAGACGAGCCCGGCTGCGCGATCAAGTGGATGAGGTGAGTTTAAAAAAAAATTAACCCCTCAATGCCCATTTTATTTAGCATTCTGTCTTAAGAATGCTATTATTTTATTACCATGTTATAAGGGAAAATAATAAAATCACCCGAACACCGAACCCAAACTTCAGTGAAAAAGTCCAGGTTCGGGTCCGGGTACCCGAACTCGCAAAGTTCGGGTTCGCTCCACCCTACAATTAACGTTGAAATAAAAGTGGAATTTTAAATTATATTATTGCATGTACAATGAGACATATCAGTTACCTCATATCTTATTTAGTTTGCAATATATGATGCTATCATTGTGATATTTATTATTGGCCCCTCAGTACTAAACTGTTCTGAGAAAACAGTTTTAATTTGCAAATATTGAAACTTGAGACTAATGTTGAGCGAATTGAAGTATTCAAAATGGACTTCGATCCAAATTTTAAAGTAAATTTGATTAGCTGTGAAGCCCCGCTTTACTGGAAAATACAGAGCGTCCTGCAAAACATGAGCCCCCATACAGCTCCATACACATAACTACAAAAAAGGTATAGGGGTCAAAATATGGCGATGAAAAAAAAAAAATTTTTTTTTTTAACGTTTCTCTTTTTTTCAGTTTTAAAACGCAAGAAAAACTATACTAGTGTGGTTTACCACACAGGTAAAGCTATAAAAAAAACATAAAAATGGCAGAATTGCTTTTTTTTTCCAATTACACCCCATTTATAATTTTTTCCAGCTCCCCACTACATCATATGCAATATTAAATTGTGCCATTATAAAGTACAACTTAAAAAAAAAAAAAAAGCCCTCATAAGGCTATGTGAATGAAAAAATAAAAAAGGTATGGCTCTGGACAGGTGGAGAGTGAAAAATAAAAATGCAAAAGCAGAAAATCACAAGGTCCTCTAAATTAAGTGATTTCCTTTAGGCCTCTTGCAAATGTTAGTTTTTTCCGTTTCCGTTCCGTTTTTTTGTCTTCCGTATACGTACCTTATACGGAACCATTCATTTCAATGGATCCGAAAAAAAAATGAAAGGTACTCCGTATACCTTCTGTTTCCGTATTTCCGTCTTTCCGTTCCATTCAAACATAGAACATGTCTAATTATTGTCCGCATAACGGACAATGATAGTACTGTTCTATCAGGGGCCAGCTGTTCTATTCCGCGATAAATGGAATGCACACATAAGTCACCCGTATTTTTTGTGGATCCAGTTTTTGCAAATCGCAAAATACTGAAAAAGCCATACGGCCATGTGCAAGAGGCCTTACATTAATATTCAACTGGATAGATAAACTGACAATAAAAAAGACAAGTTAAAGTTACCTTCCACTGTGTAGTCAACGTTTTATTACTCAAGTTGGAGCTGCATATATTGTGCAGTATGACGTTGACTACAGTGTCCTCTGCGACATTGCATTTATTGATCATCAATAGGGTTTCATTGTGACATACTTTGACTGCAATATGACGCTGTCAGATTCTTTGTCGCAGATCGCATGTTGCATCAAAGACCACAATACAAGGTACTTAGCATCTTGCCTGCAACTTTTCTGTAATTTGACTAGCAGCCATATCTCTATTATAAAATTGTCCCACAACAGTAAGATGAAGATGTCACAAACCAGCAGGTGTAAACCCACTGTGTCACGTGTCCTACCTCCTCTAAGGAAATTATCTAAGTGAACCCCTCCTTCTTCACAGTACCCCTGATGGTGGGGATAGACTTTCCCGAGGGGAACACCATGTCGCTACCTCTTGAGTAAGATTAGCACACAAGGCAGCTGGTCCAGATGGACCAGGAGGTACCAGACCAAGGTTCCAGAGGTACAGATGTAGTCAGCAGGCCGAGTCGTAACCAGGAGCAACAGTGCAGGACCGAAAGATGAGGCAGAGGCGAAGTCAAACAAGCAATAGGTCAGGGCAGGAGGCAGAGGTGCAGGTCAGGCAATTCAGGTCAGCAACAGGAGAGTCAAGGCAAGCAGGCAGAGATCAAACAGGTAGTGGAGTCAAGGAACACAAACAGCAATATCAGCAATCTTTGCAAGACACAAGGACCTTGACGTTCAAGCATCTCGGAAGGGGGCTGAGCCACTTGAATATGTGCAGGAGGGGTAGGATTGGTCAGCAAGGTCAAATGAGCTAACCCAGAAATCACAGAAAGTGATGCGGCACCAGCCCTAAAGGAAGTGCTACAGGGAATAAGCTGAAAGCAAGCTGTGCTCAAAGCTGTAAGGAAATCATCTGGCGGAATCCAGAACAGACAATGCCTGCAAGGACAGAGCAAAGGAATGGTTAATGGGGAACAGCGGCAACAGGTCGCCGCTGAACATGGAGCCTGGAACTGTGGCAGTAAGCAGAAAACCATGGGCGGACAGCAGCCACTGTTACAGAAGACTAGTAAAATAGTTGTTTTTGGTTGTGCAATTTTTCTGAAGTTGCGCAACACAATTTTTCCACATTAGCCTTGACATTTGCTACATCTGTACATAAGTCTAACTCAAATGCACATATCAAATGATAACTGCTAAACAGATATTAATATTACAGATGAGCGAATCAAAGTTGACAAAGTGGAATTCGATCCGAATTTCTGGAAAAATGCAATTTGCACCGAATCCGTATTTCCTCATGCTTCAGGGTAACGAATCACATGTTTTCCTAAAATGGTTGCTGCACGTGTGAGGACATGGAGCAAGGAACTCTGGGAAGGCAGGATCACCTATAATGCCATGCATGCAGTCAATCAGCAGTCACCCAGCCCTTTGATGTCACAGCCCTATAAATAGCCTCAGCCGTCTTGGATTCTGCTATTTACCAGTGTACTTAATGCAGGGAGAGATGTCAGCAGACACTAGGGACAGTGTTATAAAAAACTTAATTGTGCTAAAAAAGTGCAAGGAAAGATTATTCAAGGTGTAGGAAAAGGATAGGGAGGAATCATTCCACAACATTTATGTTGAACAGGGTTCAGTAGGGGAGGATACAGCATAGGTAATACAGAACAATCCGTTTACACCTTGTTGCTCTGACTGGGGAACCAAATTGCCATTATATGGCTCTGTCATTCTAGCAAACAGTTCTTATTATTGGGGTGCAAGTGCTATTTGATACAGCCATTAACAGAGTTTATTACAAGGAAATATTTCTGTCTTATATGCCGTTATGCTGTGTAGTTATATGTTCTAAAGCATTTTTTGACTTGTATTAGTGAAAAAAAGGGCTTATTAGCCATTGTGTGGTGAAGTGCGAAAATTAAAGCCCTTTTTGTTGTGTATTAGTGGCAAAAAATATATATATTTGCCGTTCAGCGGTACAGTTATATGTTCTAAAGCCATTTGTGTCATGTATAAGTGGAAAAAAGAAAAATATATTTACCGTTAAGTGGTGCAGTTATATGTGGTGAGCGTGGTGACATCATCGCAGGTCCTTTTGCAGGTCCTGAAGAAAGAAGAGGATACTGGCTGCGCAATCAAGTGGATGAGGTGAGTTTCTATTATTATTATTTTTAACCCCTCAATGGCCATTTTATTTAGCATTCTGTCTTAAGAATGCTATTATTTTCCATTATAACCATGTTATAATGGAAAATAATGAAGTGAAGTTCGGGTCCACCATTGACTTCAATTGGGTCTGGGTTCGGGGTCAAGTTCGGGTCCCGAACCCGAACTTTGACCTGAAGTCCGGCTGAACCCATCGAACCCGAATTTCACAGGTTCGCTCATCCCTAATTAAAACATGTTCTACTAATTGTAACAGAAGGCTCACTATCATATGTTCACTATGGACGATAAACATCAATAAAATAATTTTTTTAAGAATCTTTATATTATTTTATCTAAATTTACTTTTTCTCTAGTGAACTTTTGTCCAAGTTAAAATTTTCCAAATGCTGTACATATCCGTAAGGTACCATACCTGTGAATAAATTACTATCAACCAGAACCAAGTTAGCAAGCAGCTGACTTGGCTCTGGTTGAATTATACTTTCACAGTAAGCAGTATTTATCACTTAATTTTTTTTAGCCATGTTCAACTGCTTCTTAATACATTTTTATTTGTATATATTTGAGGACAACCTTAAAGGAGTTGTCTAACCAAGAAGCCAATGTATCCCCTGCCAGGAATGTGTGCCCAAGTAAAAAAACAAAACATACACTCACCTGTTCACCGTGACACTTTTGCAAAGTCTCAACTTCTTTCCTGACTGCCTCCGGTTGTTGCTTGACCAGAAGTGGTTTGGACCCCTGACCATTGTAGCCAATTACTGGCCTCGGTGGTCATACAATATGTGCTTCAATGGTAAAACTCTAGAAGTTACTAGCAGAGATGCTGTATTGGCAAGGTGAGCATATTTTTTAAGTGGACACACATTACTATCAGGGTATACATTGACTTCTAGGTTAGACAACATCTTTATAGTTGTCCTGAAACAAATACAAAAAAATGTATTATCTAACAGTTGAACATGGATGCAAAAATTACGTAAATAATGGTTAGAAGGTACTAAGACAAATAATAAAATATGAATAAAAAATAACTGCTATTGAAGAAGGGCATCACTAGAGATATCATATAAATCCAAGGAGTAATGAAGAAAGTAGGATGCGTATGATTCTAACTCAATAGGCGAAAAAAATCTAAGAAAATGATGGTGCGATTGCTTCCTTGAGGGCTGGTTGTATGAAGTTCTGTGCTCTTGACCATTAGTTGAAATGAAGAACTGAAAAAGACAAAGTACCTTATGGAAACCACGGGAAAGAAATATATACAGAAATAAAAAAAAAACTATTTGAGTTGCTGGAGGAGATATGCAATCCAGTAAATAGGAGGAAGTGATGTGGAAAGCTAATACTTCATGTCCTTGGTGATTGCATCAGTGTTTCATGTGTTTCAGTGTTATAATGTAACATGGATACCTCCAAAAAGAGAAAATATTTTTGTCAGAATTAGAATATTTTTGTGTATAAGCTGTCCTAATTCTGAGAGTATTATATATACATTACTGTCATTTATGGCAATTTAATTTGTATTCCAAACAAATGGTTACCTCAACAAAAGAGTTTTGTTGCTTACTTATTGACTTTGGCATGTAGTAGAGATGAGTGAACCAGTCGAGATTCGATCTGGGTTTGGCTCGCCGAATTTTTGAAAAAGTTTGGTTCGGAGTAGACCTGAATCAATTTGGGCTGGACCGGATTCGCTCCAATTGTCCTGAAGGTTGGTATACAGTATAACCCCTTCTAACCTCCTAGGACTCAAAATTTTTAATTGTTATCTCTTTTTTCATTTATTTTTATTAATTGTTTTTCCCTCCAACACCCCTAAGCTCTGGAACGCAATGACCACAATATTAAATGATGTCTGAGTGACGCTGACATACATAGCTATGGGTAAACAGACATTTGATGCTGTTTTCATACAGTGTGTTTAAAAAGAAACTGCGCCAGCATAACACATAATATGTCGCCTCACAAAATGTAACTGCCCACCCAAATTTTTTTTACATTTTGACCATGTGGAAAGTGAGTACATCGAAACTGACCCTCAGGAATTAGTGACATGATGCAGGCCCTAGCATTGCCTGGACTGTGAGAAAATGTTGATATTAAACCAGTAATTACATACATTTATGCTTAAAGAAATGTAACCCCCTCACCCCCAAAAATAAAAAAATAAAAATGGAAATTTAAACCATGTGGAATGTGAGTGCATGGAAACTGACCCTCTGGCATTAGTGGCATAATGCAGGCCTCAGCATTTCCTTGATTGTTAGAAAATGTCAGTATTGATACAGTAATCACGTATATTTATGCTAGTCCTAGAAATTTAACCTTCCCCCGAAAAAAAATATATTTTTGTTTTTTTATCTGTAAGAAAGAACATATAGAATTGGGAAATTTCAATCATGTGGAAACTGAATAAACGTAAAAAATTGAGAGGCATTAGATGCTTGATGCAGGCGGCAGCAGCAGCCATACAGAAAGTGATAATAGGCAGACAGACAACAACAGTTGCATGGGGCACCACCAGCAAGGTGAGGTGGTCTATGTATCAAAATCATCAGGAGGAGTGAGAAAATCTTACTGAATCCAGGCTTTGAAAAAAGTGATGCTTTGGACACTGGAGGAGGACAAATTGGTCCATTTGGGTGTCACAACACCCCCTGTGGTGCTGAAAACCTTCTCCAAGGTGACAGTAGAGGCAGGGTAAGAAAAAAGTTAGTATGCTGTGCTTGTTCGGCCCACTGTTCCAGTCTGCCTGTCAAGAAAATCCATGGGATCAGGGAACTGGGTATGCAACAAAGATTGGCCATAGTTTAGGCAGGCCTGAACCTGAACGGGAGCCAACAGCTCCCGTTGAGGTGGGAGCTATCGGCTTGCTGACTGGCCTTAGCCAGGTGCGGCACATGGAAAAACATCTCCATAATGTTGAGGGCACAGAAACGGCTGCTTTTGCTGCTACTGCTGCTGCAGCCTCTTCTACTCGTGACAGAGGGAGGGGGGTGTCTCTGCGGGGAGCAGAGGTGGGCATCCCTTTCAGAGCAGCTGCCCTGCTTCTCTCTATTGTACACAACGCACACAATTCTTTTTTGGAATCCTATCCTTTCCCTTCACTGTCCCTGGCAATAAGCTTGATTGAATGATTTCTGACAGTCCCTGATTGTTTTTTTCTGGCAGACACTGTAACACCCAACCACCCTCATTCACAGCCCAGCACAGAATGGCGTTCTGTTCGTTCTGATAGAACACCTCCCTGCCTGCTGCAGCATTGATTGTCTCATCCAGACTGTCTGTCAGCCTGGGAGCCAATCAGAGCAAGCCCTCCCCTTCACTTTCTCTCAGGGTCAGATGATAACTTTTTTTCTTCCTCATTAGTGCTTTTTTCCCACTGACATGTAAACTAAAATGGAGTTATGCAGTTTTAGTGGATTTGTCCTAAACAAACCCAGAAAGATTCATGTTCATCTACCGTCTGAAAGATAGGTCTGAACTGGTTCGCTCATCCTTAGCAGGAAATCAAGTGCTTGGAATAGATCAATGTGCTGAACATACTGCCATGTCAACTGGCTTCCAGAGACATGAGCGGAATGTATGAAACTGATTCAAGCAGAACAGAGATGAGATTAGTAGACATTTTTCACCTATTGTGTTTTACGTTGCAGGATGAAGAACATGAGGGGACGTCTTAAAGTCAGTTTTGCAGGATTGTACATTGATGACATTTGTCAAATGTTGCACAATGTTTAATAAATTTGGTACATATTTAATTACAACACTTCTGTTTTGAGAGGTTACTTCATTTTCTATGCCAACTTTGTAAAAAGTCACAGTTGATAAATCTATCATGAATCGGCTAAACAAGCTAATCATGACCACTTTCACACCCACTTTTCAAAACTGGAAAGACTGGTGTAAAATGCAAACTGTCACAAAAATTGTGTAATTAAACCCAGAAATCCACAAAGCCCAATTTTTTACTCTATAAAGCCAGAATTTCAGAGTACTGTGCTTGATAAATCCCACTCCCACTGTCTTCCATGAGTCCATGCTGTACCTTCATTTACCTCTTATTTTACACATGTGATGTTCCATTAAATGCCCTATCACAAAGACATTTATTTGTTCATAGAAACTTTATTTGTAGTCAACAATACTGTGCCTCATGGAATGTCCTTATAAAGGTACATAGGTGTCTGTACAGGTCTGTAATAGGGAGTTTTAGAGATTTTAGAGATTTATTATGCCTCCATAAAAGATCTAGGCACAAAAATAGTTTGCACGCAGCAGCCTTTGTATACATAGATCAAAAAAAATATATAAAAAAAAATATTTGACTAAAAAAAAACAGCACTCTTAGAAAAAGTAGAAAAATGTCATCAACCACTGTGCAGTATATTAGCAGTTGTACTATGTTTCCTAATAGGGACGGCACAACAGTGCCCTCATAATTTTACTGGCAAATTATTATTAATAATCATCTTTATTTATATATCGGCAAAATATTCTGTGGCATTTCACAATCAGGGGTTCATATGCAAAAAAAAACTGTGGGCCTACAATCTTTGTGAGAGCTTACAATCTATGACAAAAGGTAAAAAGTGCTTGTTTTGCGTTGGTTTCTGAGAGCTCTTTTTTGCGAGGCATCATTCACATCAGGCAATGCTTCTTGAAAAAAGCAAACCCAGAACTGGTGTGTGTTTTTTATAGGGCAGGTAAGCTGTAACCAACACCTCCAATCTCATCTCATTGATTGGACTCCAGTTGGCTGACACCTCACTCCAATTAGCTCTTGGAGATGTCATTAGTCTAGGGGTTCACATACTTTTTCCACCTGCACTGTGAATGTTTACATGGTGTGGTCAATAAAAACATGGTAACATTTAATTATTTGTGTGTTATTAGTTTAAGCAGACTGTGATTGTCTATTGTTGTGACTTAGATGAAGATCAGATCACATGTTATGACCAATTTGTGCAGAAATCCATATCATTCCAAAGGGTTCACATACTTAATCTTGCAATCTTGCAATATTAGTGGTGCTTTTAAGTGCATGGGGTGTGGTGGATAGTGTTTGATGATGGATCAAGTTCAGAAGAGAGATATTAAAGTGTGTGTGTGTGTGTGTGTGTGTGTGCAGAATATTTAGATTAGGAGATGTCAACTCATGATGGAGATGTCAACTCATGAAAACAGAAAACGGTTTTTAGAGTGCGCCTAAACTGTGTATGTTGGGAATTGACCTAACTGCTTGGCATAAGGCATTCCAGAGAACTGGTGCAGCTCAGGAGGAGTCTTGAGGAATGAGAAATTTGGATTATGGTAGATATTAGTTGTAAGTTAATTGCTGAATAAAGAGCACAAATAGGGTGGTAGACATAAATGAGGGAAGCAATATTGTAGGGTTCAGCACTGTGTGGATCTTTTTGGGTGAAGTGCAGGGAACATGAGCAGATCCGGAAATCCATATGCAAATGGTTAGCATTTGAAATTAATGCCGGATCCGGCATTTCGGCAAGTGTTCCAGAATTTTGGCTGAAGAAAATACCGCAGCATTCTGCCTAAAGCAGTTAGTTCCCTCAACAATAATCTTTTTCAGCTCTCCAATCCATTTTATGGAATACTTGAATTAAATGGGGGCACTAGAAAGTGCAACTTGTCCTGCATAAAACTAATGTAGTTCTCATATGGTTATGCAAACAGGTAAACACAAAAGGTTTTGGTTTTGAAAGCATGGAGGAAAACAATAATCGGCTGTGGTGAGTTGGGGTGAAACAACCCAGCTTCTAATAAAGCTAATTAAATGCAATATTGTTAACAAAACCCTTGACAACTTGCAATTTGCATGACAACCATTGTGTGGCCATGTCATGAACATATATATATATATATATATATATATATATATATATATATATTTATTTTAAAGCTGGTCATCTCAATTCTCAGACTACCCATTTGAAGATACTATGTTGAGCCAAGAAAAAAGGTAAGGAAGAACAGATCTGTAGACATCCATCCCAATAAACCACAAATGAGGTGAGATTTTTGCAATTTTGGAAAAAAACTTTTTCAGGTAGTCAATCCCAATAAAAGTTGATTCCATGTTCTCTATTTTCAGCTGATATTACTGGTGAAGCCATTGTTTAATTGCTCATTTTCATGAATGGAAAAAAGACATATTAAAATTAATGGGTGTCTCCAGTGGTTTGCTAGGTGACAAGTGTTAGAAACCTACACAAGGTCAATGGGGATTCCACATGTAGGTGGAGTCAAGAGAAAAAATGTTAACAAATGAGTTCCTTTTAGGTATGTTTTCTTACAATTTTGTTTCTCTTGATATGCTGCTGATTCAAAGCCTTGGTAATATACTGAAGTACTAAATGCAATTTTTCTCTTTTTTTTTCCTCAGTCAGAGAGCTGGGTGCTATAAATCTCTTTGACTATGGAACTACAAAAATATTGATTAAGCAGCTTCTGATACCTGAAGCAGCTGCTTTCTGAAATTGAGAGAAATTCTGTACATATCAACTCATTTTTTATGTGTCAATTCGTATATCAATCTGTTAATCCCTCGTATTGTGCAGCAGAATGATGTACGACACATCTATGAATACCTACTAGTTTTTGGCGTGAGGCATCTTGGTTCAATTTGCGTTATCTTGTTATTACATTAATTACTTTTAATTTGTTAATTTTTAAGCTGAATATAACAATGTGAATCTGTTCTTTATTATTATGTTTTCTCTTACGGTATATGTCTGCTACCGTGGTTCTTTAAAGTTTATGAACACTTAGACATTTTTATATTTCTGCATAAATATGATCTAAAACTAGATCGGACTTTTACACAAGCTCTAAAAGTAAAAAAAAAACAAAAAAACTAAAATTATTATACTTGATCATTTGTTTATTTAGGAAAATGATCCAAAATCCCCTGTCAGTGAGTGGCAAAAGTATGTATGTAAACCTTTGCTTTCAATATCTGGTGTGACCATCCTGCACATCGGCCTGGAGAAATTTTAGCCCATTTCTTTGTACAAACCCGCTTTAAATCTGTTTTGTGGGTGGGTCACCTCCCATGAACTGCTTGCTTCAGGTCCTTCAACAACATTTTTATTGGATTAAGGTCAAGACTTTGACTTGGTCATTCTTATTTAACCATTCTATGGTAGAACAATATAGTAGAATGACTTGTGGGCTTAGGGTAGCTATCTTGCTTCATGGCTCACATTCCCTTGAGATTAAGCTCATGGACAGATGTCCTGAAATTTTCCTGTACAAATTGCTGGTATAATTCAGAATTCATTGTTCCATCAATGATAAACTGTCCTGGCGAAGATAAAGCAAAACAGTCCCAAACCATGATATTACCACCATCGTGTTTCACAGATGAGATGAGGTTTTTATGCTGAAATGCCAAAGAATGAAAACATTATTTCAATAGCCTTCTGGTTTGTCCAGGTGATCTTTGTCAAACTGCAGACAAGCAGTAATGTACTTATCTATTTTTAGGACTTGTGTGGGAATCTGATTTAGTTGTAGGTAAAATTTATGCAGAAATATAGAGAATCTGAAGGGTTAAAAAACTCCCACTGAATTTTATAATTTCTTTACAACTAAACCATTAGGTTTGCTTGCAATACCTAGACTTACCACATGGTATGCTGTTATAAAGAAACATGTCCATGAACAACATGTTCCCTCATGCTCATGTTCCCTGCACTTCACCCAAAAAGCTCAGTGCAGAACCCCCCAATATTGCTTCCCTCATTTATGTCTACCACCAAATTTGTGCTCTTTATTCAGCAATTAATTTACAACTAGAGATGAGCGAACACCTGGATGTTCGGGTTCGAGAAGTTCTGTCGAACTTCCCGAAAATGTCCGGGTTCGGGATCCGAACTCGAACCGAACATTATCCCGAACCCCGTTGAAGTCAATGGGGACCCGAACTTTTGGGCACTAAAAAGGCTGTAAAATAGTCCAGGAAAGGTCTAGAGGGCTGCAAAAGGCAGCAAAATGTAGGTAAATGCCCTGCAAACAAATGTGGATAGGGAAATTAATTAAAATAAAATAAAATAAATAAAAATTAACCAATATCAATTGGAGAGAGGTCCCATAGCAGAGAATCATGCGTCATATCACCCACCACTGGAGAAGGCCACTTTCAGTTATTTCGGCCCCAGCACCCAGACAGAGGAGAGAGGTCCCACAGCAAGGAATCATGCGTCATATCACCCACCACTGGAGAAGGCCACTTTCAGTTATTTCGGCCCAGCACCCAGACAGAGGAGAGAGGTCCCACAGCAAGTAATCATGCGTCATATCACCCACCACGGGAGAAGGCCACTCAGTTATTTCGGCCCCAGCACCCAGACCAAGGATACAGGTCCCACAGCAAAGAATCATGCGTCATATCACCCACCACTGGAGAAGGCCACTTTCAGTTATTTAAGCCCCAGCACCCAGACAGAGGAGAGAGGTCCCACAGCAAGAAATAAGGCGTCATATCACCCACCACTGGAGAAGGCCACTTTCAGTTATTTCGACCCAGCACCCAGACCGAGGAGAGAGGTCCCACAGCAAGGAATCATGCGTCATTTCCCCCACACAGGTGGTGGTGTCGGTGGCACATCCTCTGTTTGGTGGGCGGCAGGTGCCAACATTCCTCCCGAGGCAGAGGAAGAGGCCAAGGCAGCAGCAGAAGAGGGAGCATGGGGAGCCAGAGTGAGTTCCTTGCTTTTAAGGTGTTTACTCCACTGCAGTTCATGCTTTGCATGTAGATGCCTGGTCATGCAGGTTGTGCTAAGGTTCAGAACGTTAATGCCTCGCTTCAGTCTCTGATGGCACAGCGTGCAAACCACTCGGGTCTTGTCGTCAGCACATTGTTTAGAGAAGTGCCATGCCAGGGAACTCCTTGAAGCTGCCTTTGGGGTGCTTGGTCCCTGGTGGAGGTGGCCAGTAGCAGGCGAACTCTCTTGGAGGCGGCTGTTCTGCTTTTGCCCCCTGCTCCCTCTTTTGCTACGCTGTTGGCTCGGCCTCACCACTGCCTCTTCCTCTGAACTATGAAAGTCAGTGGCACGACCTTCATTCCATGTGGGGTCTAGGACCTCATCGTCCCCTGCATCGTCTTCCACACAGTCTTCCTCCCTGACCTCCTGTTCGGTCTGCACACTGCAGAAAGACGCAGCAGTTGGCACCTGTGTTTCGTCATCATCAGAGACGTGCGGACTGCGATGAGATGGTATTCCCATGTTCTCATCATCAGGAAACATCAGTGGTTGTGCATCAGTGCATTCTATGTCTTCCACCACTGGGGAAGGGCTAGGTGGATTCCCTTGGGAAACCCTGCCAGCAGAGTCTTCAAACAGCATAAGAGACTGCTGCATAACTTGAGGCTCAGACAGTTTCCCTGATATGCATGGGGGTGATGTGACAGACTGATGGGCTTGGTTTTTAGGCGCCACCTGTGCGCTTTCTGCAGAAGACTGGGTGGGAGATAATGTTGTGAAAGTGCTATTTTGTCAATTGAATTTCACCCCAGAACAAAATATATCCTTTGCAGGACACTATGAAACTTGGCCAGCCACAGCTTAAACCACTGGTTTATGGTATTGCTATTTTGGCAATTGAATTTCACCCCAGAACAAAATATATGTTTTTGCGGACACTATTATAGTTTGCCAGCCACAGCTGTGACACCAGATTTATGGTATTGCTATTTAGGCAATTGAATTTCACCCCAGAACAAAATATATATGTTGGCGGACACTATTATAGTTTGCTAGCCAGTGCTGGTACACCAGATTTAGGGAATTGCTATTTTGACAATTGAATTTCACCAATTGAATTTCACCAAGATTTATCCTTTGCCAAACAGCAGACAGTATTATACTTGGCTAGCCAAAGCTGGAACACCAGATTTAGGGGATTGGTATTTTGGCAATTGTATTTAACCCCTTAATAAAATATAGAAATTGCTATCCTGAGTTTCTAGGGGTGACAATTAGCACAGCCAAGCCCCTGATGTAGGATATAGCAAAAAAAAAAAAACTAGTATTGATGGATTGATGGACTTGGTGGCAGGTTGTTCTGGTGCACCACAAGTCACAAAATGGCTGCCGATCACCCCAGAAAATAAGTGAGAAAAAAACGCTCTGTGCAGCCTAAAAATCAGTGAGCAAGTAACTAGCAGAAGTTCAATCATTCAGATAACTGATTGATAACTTCATTCGGTGCTTTTGCAGACTTTTCCCTGCCTAATCTTGCCCTCGCAGCAGCTGTGTCCTCTCCATACACTAATCAGGGCAGTGTCACGTGCGGCGCTATGTGACTCCAGCTTAAATAGAGGTTGGGTCACATGCTGCACTTGGCCAATCACAGTCATGCCATTAGTAGGCATGGCTGTGATGGGCTCTTAGGGCAAGAAGTAAAACGCTAGCTGATTGGCTGCTGTGCAGCCCTTCAGAAAGTGGGAAGAAATCGCCGAACAACGAACCCAAACTTTTTTGAAAATGTTCGGGTCCGGGTCCGTGTCCCGAACACCCCAAAATTCGGTACGAACCCGAACTATTCTCGAACTGTTCGCTCAACACTACTTACAACTAATAGCTACCATAACGAATGGCATACTATGTACGTCGTGATGTGGTGTTAGTTACTGCATCATGATGTGCACAGTACGTCATGAAATGAAAGTATTACTACAAGTATACTTGCGGTGACATTGGCATCTTAACTAGTGTCACGGACAGCAGAGCTGTCTGGGAAGCCGTCAGGGGACCAATCACAGCGGTCCCTGTTTCCCGATCGCTGTGATTGGTCACTCAGATCTGAGGGACCAATCACAGCGCGTCCTGCTTGCCAGCAGGGAAAACTACACAGCACAGCTCCAATCTCCTCATTGTAACAGTTTCACTCCAGGAGATTGGAGCTGGGCTGCCCTGGTCTACTGTTAGAGTGCCCCCAAGTGAATAAACACCCCGCAGTGCCCCAAACACACACTGTTCCCCTGACACCCCATACTCCAACCAACCTTCCTCCCCACAGAACTTCAGTGGTTTTCTTTTTTTTTTTTTATAAAATAGTGTAGTATATAGGTCAATAAGTAGCTTGAGATGTTTGAGGTTAGTGTTAGAGTTAGGCATTTGTAAAAAAAAGAAAAAGAATAAATTATATAACAAATAAAAATTATTGGTAATTAGATAGTTTCAGTTACTTCACCAAAGTACTGGCAGTTAGCTAGAAATAGTTTAGAAAGTAAAGAAAAAAAATGCAAAAATAATATATATAAAATTACTGGTAATTAGCCGTAGTTCATTAGCCTGAGTACTGGCCGTTAGATAGAAATAGTTCAGAGTAGTGTTAGGTAAGAGGTTTGAAAAAAAAAAAATCTAAAAAATTATATATACCAAAAATATACAAAAAATACTATATATATATATATATATATATATATATATATATATATATATATATATATATATATATATATAAAGGAAAATGAGAAGCAGCACACCGTCTTCCTGGGTGCAACTCCCGCATGGGTCCACAACGCGGTCCACTAGATACAGATTCGGAAAACGCAGGCAGCACTCCAATTACAAGGTGGTTTATTAACCCAGTGTGGTACAAGCAACGTTTCAACTGTTCAATACAGTCTTTGTCAAGCTCAAGTCAGCGTGTGTCTTGTGCAGTATATAAAGGCAGTGCACATCTTAATTGACAATTAATCAAAATATCATAAAAACATTCATAAAAAACCACATAATGTGAATCATACAGTACTGTACATCAAAGTGCTAGTGCTTCATTTCATTACATAACAGTGAACAGTAAATATATATCTTCAACATGATTTACATTATAAAAATCGCATAATTGGTGCATGATTGTGTAAATAATTTCATCTGTGTAACACCACGTGTTTAAATTAAAAAAAGGGGAGGAATGGAAAACTCTCACATGTGGGTCCGCGCATCATGTCCGGCATGGCGTTCCACATCGTTCACAGCGCATGCGTCTATGCCGCTGATCTCGCGATGTGTATAGTCCATCCCACACTTAGATCGGTACCACACTAAACATGGCTGAACAAAGCCAGCAACTCACTAGTGCGCATGCTCCAACTACTTCTCGATCAGCTGCTCAATCACATGATCCCAGGCACATCACTCCTCCGGCCATCAGAATCACCGGACCACAGTATTCATGCAGTTTCGTGCCACTTGCTTCTTGGCTACGTCACATTGGTCATGTGATAATCTCATTCAACCAAAAACACACCTATTGACTTTGGGTTACCTGGCTACAGGAGACGCTCTCGTGAAAGGCACCACCCCCAGCCTGGCCTTACTCGCCGCCAATGCCAAATCACTAGCATTGATGCGGTTTCGTGCCAATGGCATCCCTGTATTCTATAAACCTCGTCCCACAGTATTTCAAGTGGATATCCCAAAAAGGGTCCACCATCAAGTACGGGGTCGGGGTGCACTTTCATACAAAAGATTACTTTAAAAGGGTCATATAGTTCAGCCGATCAGAGACTGTATTGGAGCACACTTATTCAAAAATACAATTTCAAATGACTAGTCAAGTTGCGGCACCGATGTTTGTGTTGTGACAATATCATGGCGGTCAAATGTTGCGCAGATCCCAACCGGAGACATCCAATCCATAGCTTGTAAAATATCTAAAATACAGAAACAATATATCAAAATAGAGAATAATAAATCTTTTACAAAACACACTCTTTTTCACCTTGATTATGCAGGTAAGGAACTAGGTGTAGTATCACCTTTTAACCCACTTTGAATTCAACATTCAGACCACTAGGCTTAAGGGTCTGTAATGTAAAAATCCAAAAGAGTTCCCTCTTCTTTAGGTGCGCTACTCTGTCTCCCCCTCGTCGAGACACCATCACTTGTTCCAAGATTCTAAACTGAAGGTCCTTGTCTGTATGTCCTTTCTCTGTGAAATGCTTTGAAACTGGCAAATCCAACCTCTGTTTTCTAATGGTATACCTATGGTGATTGAGACGTGTCTTCACATTCCAAGTGGTCTCTCCCACATACCACATGTCACATGGGCAGGATAGGAGATAGACCACGTGGGTGGAGTCACACCTCAGGAACTGTCTAATTTTCATCATTTCTCCTGTAGCTGAGTTCACAAAACAATTGCCACGTATCATCAGGGAGCAATTAATACAATTAAAGCACGGAAAGCATCCCGTCCTTGTAGAACCAAAATATGAGGCACAGCTCACCTTTTTAGAACCAATATCAGATTTTACAACCCTATCACCCACATTGCGGGACCGTCTATATGAGAATAGAGGTGGGACACCAAATTCTTTTACACGAGGGAATCCACTTTTGAGAACGCCCCAATGTTTTCTCACAATTTTAGCAATATTTTCACTTTCTGTATTGTATTCCGAGACAAATGGGATTCTATCAACAGCATTACTGTTTCTCCTAGTAACCTGATCCCTATTTCTGATTTTATCCATACTTTTTCTAATCAATTTTAGTGGGTACCCTCGTGCCATGAACTTGGAGCCCATCTCAATGAATCTATTCTGCTTAATCGGTTCCTCCTGTACAATTCTGTCCACTCGTAGCAATTGGCTGTATGGCAAAGATTTGATCATGGATCGGGGGTGGTGACTCTCAAACCTCAAAAGTGTATTTTTATCAGTCTCCTTCACATGAAAGTCAGTGCACAGCATGCCATTCTGAACTGACACCTTAGTGTCCAGAAATTGAAGATTCTCAATCGAATGTATAACAGTAAATTTAACACTGGGGTCAATTTGATTCAGGAATTCATGGAAAGCCATGAGGTTATCTGCGGCGCCCACCCACACCAAGAAGACGTCGTCTATGTAACGCCACCATACGAGCACATGCTCAAAATGGCGGCATCCATAGACGAACGTCTCCTCCAGGTGTGTCATGTAGATGTTAGTTGGAGCATGCGCGTTAGTGAGTTGCTGGCTTTGTTCAGCCATGTTTAGTGTGGTACCGATCTAAGTGTGGGATGGACTATACACATCGCGAGATAAGCGGCATAGACGCATGCGCTGTGAACGATGTGGAACGCCATGCAGGACATGATGCGCGGACCCACATGTGAGAGTTTTCCATTCCTCCCCTTTTTTTTATTTAAACACGTGGTGTTACACAGATGAAATTATTTACACAATCATGCACCAATTATGCGATTTTTATAATGTAAATCATGTTGAAGATATATATTTACTGTTCACTGTTATGTAATGAAATGAAGCACTAGCACTTTGATGTACAATACTGTATGATTCACATTATGTGGTTTTTTATGAATGTTTTTATGATATTTTGATTAATTGTCAATTAAGATGTGCACTGCCTTTATATACTGCACAAGACACACGCTGACTTGAGCTTGACAAAGACTGTATTGAACAGTTGAAACGTTGCTTGTACCACACTGGGTTAATAAACCACCTTGTAATTGGAGTGCTGCCTGCGTTTTCCGAATCTATATCTATATATATATATATATATATATATATATATATATATATATATACACAGTATATGTATGTACACACATTATATTGTTTGGACTAGTGTTAGGATTAGCGATTTGAAAAGTAAAAATGTTAAATATATATATATATATTAAATATACCGTATTTTTTGCTTTATAAGACACATCTGATTATAAGACGCATCTAGGTTTTTGAGGAAGGAAAGGTGTGCTTTTGGTGGGTTTTGACCTAATGGTGGTCTGTGGATGACACTATTATGGTGGTCTGTGGCTGACACTGTTATGGGGGATCTGTGGCTGACACTGTTATGGGGATCTGTGGCTGACACTGTTATTGGGGATTGTGGGTGACACTGTTATGGGGGCTTCTGTGGATGAGATGACTCTGCTAGGGGGGATTTGTGGATTACACATAGCATATTATGCTATGTGTCATCCACAGATCTCCCCCATAACAGTGTCCCTGTTAAGTGTGAGTGGGGGCCAGCATCTACTGTGGTTCTGTAATGGCAGCGGGGCCCGGTGCAGTCACTGTACTCTATTGCACAAGGCCCCGCTCACTGTAATAATACGAAGTATAACTGTAGCCAGTGTAATAATAATCTTCAAGTCTATTAAATGAAACTTACTAAAGTCTAAGTAGCAGGTAGGAGGCGGAGGCAGGAGGCTCCACATTTCATTATATTATTAGCCAATTATAATTTGGAAAATAAGACAAACTCCAAAATGTAAAAATTATTTCTCATTATACCCCTAAATGAATACTGTAAAATAATAAAATTCTCACTACACCCCTAAATGAATACTTTAGGGGTTGTAGATTCCAAAATGGGGTCACATTTTGGGGAACCTCAGGGTAACTTCAAATGCAACACAGCACCTGAAAATTATTCCAGTTAAATCTGCCCTCCCTAATACCATATTGTGCTCTGCCGTATACCCATACAGCAGTTGACAACCACATATGGGGTGTTGCTGTATTCAGGAGAAAATGGGTAACAAATTTTGTGGTGACTTACTCCTGTTACCCTTTGTGACAATGAAAAACTTGGGCCTAAACTGACATTTTTCAGCAAAATGTGTAATTTTTCTTTTTTACAGCCAAGGGTTTCTAAATTCTATGAAAATCATATTGGGCCAAAGTGTTCACTACACCCCTTGAAAAATTCATCGGGGGTGTAGTTTTAAAAATAGTGTACTATATGAGGGTTTCTACAGTGGGGTACATCAGGATACCTTCACATGCGACACAGCGCCTGAAAATTATACCATTTTGGTTGTTTGAGATCAGCCCACCTATTTAATGATGGGTGCTCATAGAGAGAAGGTCAACTTCTCCTGAAGCGCATGGATTACAAATCCCTTGATAAAGGTCAGAAATGACCGAAACATCGGGACCACTGTATACAGTTCCATGCTATGTCTTGAAATAATATTGGATGTAATGTGACACAAAGTGTTCAAAACAAGTACAAGTGAATAAACCTTAAATATAAATATATGTGGTGTGACATAAATTTTCTACTGAAAATTATTACAGTGAAATATGCCCTCCAAACGCCATATTGTGCTCCAACTGTTCTAAGTTTATGCGCCTATACAGCAGTCGACAACCACACATGGGGTGTTAATGTAACCTGCAGAATCAGGGTAATATATATTGAGTTTATTTTGGCTGTTAACCCTTGCTGTGTTACAGGAAAAAAAATGATTTAAATGGAACGTGACATTTTGAAATTTCATCTCCATTTTAGTTTAATTCTTGTGGAGCACCTAAAGGGTTAACAAAGTTTGTCACATCAGTTTTTAATAACTTGAGGGGTGTAGTTTCTAAAATGGGGCCATTTTTGGGTGGATACTACTATGTAAGGCCCACAAAGTGACTTCATAACTGAACTGGTCATTACAAATTTTCATAAACAATGTAAGAATTGCTTATAAAATTCTAAGCCTTCTAATGTCCTAAAAAAATAAAACAATATTTTCAAAATGATGCCAATATAAAGTAGAAATATGGGAAATGTAAAGTAATAACTATTTTGTGAGGTATCACTATCTACCTTAAAAGCAGAGAAATTCAAATTTTAAAAATTATACATTTTTCCAAATTTTTGGTAAATTTGGGATTTTTTTAATAAGTAAAAGTGAAACATATTGACTCAAATTTACCACTATCGTGAAGTAAAATATGTCACAAGAAAACAATCTCAAAAAGGCTTGGATAAGTAAGAGAATTCCAAAATTATTACCACATAAAATGACTAGAGATGAGCGAATCGAACCTGACAAAGTGAAATTCGATCTGGATTTCAGGAAAAATTCAATTTGCACCGAATTTCCACTCGATTTGTGGTAATGAATCACATTTTTTCCTAAAATGGCTGTTGCATCTGTGAGGACACGGAGCAAGAAACTCTGGGAAGGCCTGATCAACCAGAATGCCATGCGTGCAGCTAATCAGCAGCCAGCCAGCCCTGTGATGTCACAGCCCTATAAATAGTGTCAGCCATCTTAGATTTTGCCAATTACCAATGTACTTAGTGCAGGGAGAGACATCAGCAGGCGCTAGGGACAGTGTTAGAAAAAACGTAATTGAGCTAAAAAAAAATTATACATGCAGGAAAGATTATTCAAGGTGTAGCGAAAGGATAGGGAGGAATCATTCCACAGCATTTATGTTGAACTGGGTTCAGTAGGGGAGATTACAGCCTGGGTATTAGGAACAATCTGATTACACCTTGCTGCACTGACTGGTGATCCGATTTGAATTATACAGCTCTGTAGTTCCAGCAAACATTTCTTATTAGGGTGCAAGTGCTGTTTGATACAGGCATTAACAGGGTTTATTACAAGGAAAATATTTCTATGTCTGATTTGCACTTGTGCGGTGCAGTTATATAATCAAAAGCATTTTTTGGCTTGTATTAGTGGGAAAAAAAGAGCTTATTAGCTGTTGTGTGGTGAAGTGCTAAGATTATAGCCCTTTTTGTCGTGTATTAGTGGCAAAAGTAAAATATATTGGCCGCTCAGCAATGCAGTTATATATTGTAAAGCATTTTGTGGCATGTATTAGTGGAAAAAAGAAAAAATATATTTGCCGCACAGCGGTGCAGTTATATGTTCCAAAGCCTTTTGTAGCATGTATTAGTGGAAAAAGAAAATATATATTTGCATCTCAGCTGTGCAGTTATCTATTCTAAAGCCTTTTTTGGCATGTATTAGTGGAAAAATAAATAAAAAATATGTGCCGATCAGCAGAGCAGTTGTCTGTTGTAATGCCTTTTGTGGCGAATACAAGTGGAAAAAGAAAAAATATATTTGCCATTTAGAGATGCAGTTATCTGATGGAAAGCTTTTTGTGGCGTCAATTAGTGGAAAAAAATATATATATTTGCCATTTAGATATGCAGTTATCTGTTGGAAAGCCTTTTGTGGCGTCAATTAGTGGAAAAAGAAAAAATATGTTTGCCACTCAGCAGTGCAGTTAGCTGTTGTAAATTCTTTTGTGGCATATATTAGTGGAAAAACTAAAAATATATTTGCCGCTCAGTGGTGCAGTTATCTGTTCTAAAGCCTTTTGTGGCGTGTATTAGTGAAAAAAGAAAAAATATATTTGCCGCTCAGCAGTACAGTTATATGTATATAAAACTTTTGTGGTGTGTATTAGTGGAAAAATAAAAAATATATTTGGCGCTCACTGGTGCAGTTATCTGTTGTAAAGACTTTTGTGGCATGTAATAGAGGAAAAACATATAGATATATTTGCCGCTCAGGAGTGCAGTTATCTGTTCTAAAGCCTTTTTTGGCGTGTATTAGTAAAAAAGAAAAGAATATGGTTGCCGCTCAGTGGTGCAGTAGTCTGTTGTAAAGACTATTGTGGCGTGTATTAGTGGAAAAAGAAAAAATATATGTGTTGATCAGCGGTGCAGTTATCTGTTGGAAAGCCTTTTGTGGCATGTATTAGTGGAAAAAATTAAAAATATATTTGCCGCTCAGTGGTGCAGTTATCTGTTCTAAAGCCTTTTTTGGCATGTATCAGTGGAAAAATTAAAAAATATGTGCCGATCAGCATTGCAGTTGTCTGTTATAAAGCCTTTTGTGGCGTGTATAAGTGGAAAAAGAAAAAATATATTTGCCACTCAGAGGTGTAGTTATCTGTTGGAAAGCCTTTTGTGGCATCTATTAGTAGAAAAAGAAAATATATATTTGGCATTCAGTGGTGCAGTTTTCTGTTCCAAAGCCTTTTGTGGTATGTATTAGTGGAAAAAGAAAAAATATATTTGCCGCTCAGCAGTGCAGTTATCTGTTTTAAAAACTTTTGTGGTGTGTATTTGTGGAAAAAAGAAAATATATATTTGGCGCTCCCTTGTGCAGTTATCTGTTGTGAAGCCAGTGGCGTGTACTAGTGGAAAAAAATATATATATTTGCCAATTAGCGGTGCATTTATCTGTCCTAATGCCTTTTGTTGCGTGTATTAGTTGAAAAAGAAAAAAATATGGTAGCCGGTCATCAGTGCAGTTTTCTGTTCTAAAGCCTTTTGTGGCATATATTAGTGGAAAATGAAAAAATATTTTCCGCTCAGCGGTGCAGTTTTCTGTTGTAAAAACTTTTGTGTCATGTATTACTGGAAAAAGAAAAATGTATATTTGCCACTCAGCGGTACAGTTATCTGTTGGAAAGCCTTTTGTGGCGTGTATTAGTGGAAACATAAAAAAATATATGTGCCGATCAGTGGTGCAGTTATCTGTTCTAAAGCCTTTTGTGGTGTGTATAAGAGGAAAAAGAAAAATTATGTTTGCCAACCAGAGGTGCAGTTATCTGTTGGAAAGCCTTTTGTGGCATGTATTAGTGGAAAAAGAAAAAATATCTATGTCGATCAGCGGTGCAGTTATCTGTTGGAAAGCCTTTTGTGGCATGTATTAGTGGAAAAAGAAAAAATAGTTTTGCCGTTGTGCGGTGCAATTATCTGTTGTAATGCCTTTTGTGGCATGTATTAGGGAAAGATGAAAAAATATATTTTCCGCTCAGTGGGGCAGATATCTGTTCTAATGCCTTTTTTGGCATGTTTTAGTGGAAAAATAAAAAAAAATATGTGCCGATCAGCAGTGCAGTTTTCTGTTGTAAAGCCTTTTGTGGCGTGCTTTAATGAAAAAAGAATGCATATATTTGCCACTCAGCGGTGCGGTTATCTGTTGTAATGCCTTTCGTGGCATGTATTAGTGAAAAAAGAAAAAATATATTTGCTACTCAGAGGTGCAGTTATCTGTTCTAAAGCCTTTTTTGGCATGTTTTAGTTGAAAAATAAAAAAATATGTGCCGATCAGCAGTGCAGTTGTCAGTTGTAAAGCCTTTTGTGGCGTGTATAAGTGGAAAAAGAAAAAATATATTTGTCACTCAGAGGTGCAGTTATCTGTTGGAAAGCGTTTTGTGGCATCGATTAGTGGAAAAAGAATAAATATATTTGCTGCTCTGCAGTGCAGTTATCTGTTCTAAAGCCTTTTGTGGTGTGTATTAGTGGAAAAAGAAAAAATATATGTGTCAATAAGCGGTGCAGTTACCTGTTGGAAAGACTTTTGTGGCGTGTATTAGTGGAAAAAGAAAAAATATATTTGCGCTCAGTGGTGCACTTTTTTGTTGTAATGCCCTTTGTGGCATGTATTAGTGAAATATGAAAAAATATATTTGCCGCTCAGCGGTGCAGTTATCTGTTGTAAAGCCTTATTGGCATGTATTGGTGGAAAAATGAAAAAAAAAATAATAGTTGCCGCTCAGCGGTTTAGTTATCTGTTTTAAAAACGTTTGTGGCATGCATTAGTGAAAAAAGAAAAAATATATGTGTCAATAAGCGGTGCAGTTATCTGTTGGAAAGCCTTTTGTGGTGTCTATTAGTAGAAAAAGAACAAATATATTTGCCATTCAGTGGTGCAGTGTTCTGTTCTAAAGCTATTTGTGGTATGTATTTGTGGAAAAAGAAAAAATATATTTGCAGCTAGGCAGTGCAGTTATCTGTTTTAAAAACTTTTGTGGCGTGTATTAGTTGAAAAAAGAAAATATATATTTTGCGCTCGCTTGTGCAGTTATCTGTTGTAAAGCCTCTTGTGGCGTGTACTAGTGGAAAAAAATATATATATTTGCCGATAAGAGGTGCAGTTATCTCTTCTAAAGCCTTTTGTTGCGTGTATTAGTGGAAAAAGAAAAAAATATGGTTGCCGCTCAGCGGTGCAGTAGTCGGTTGTAAAGCCTTTTGTGGCATATATTAGTGAAAAATGAAAAAATATTTGCCGTTCAGCAGTGCAGTTATCTGTTGTAAAAACTTTTGTGGCATGTATTACTGGAAGCAGAAAAATGTATATTTGCCACTCAGCGGTGCAGTTATCTGTTGAAAAGCCTTTTGTGGCATGTATTAGTGGAAATATAAAAAAATATATGTGCCGATCAGTGGTGCAGTTATCTGTTCTAATGCCTTTTGTGGGGTGTATTAGAGGAAAAAGAAAAAAATATATTTGCCACCCAGAGGTCCAGTTATCTTTTGGAAAGCCTTTTGTGGCAGCATCTATTAGTGGAGAAAGAAAAAAATATATTTGCCACTCAGCAGTATAGTTATCTGCTAGAAAGCCTTTTGTTGCATGTACTAGTGGAAAAAGAATAAATATATTTGCCGCTCAGCGGTGCAGTTATCTGTTCTAATGCCTTTTTTGGCATGTATTAGTGGAAAAAAAATAAATAAAAATGTGCCGATCAGCAGAGCAGTTGTCTGTTGTAAAGCCTTTTGTAGCGTGTATTAGTTGAAAAAGAAAAAATATATTTGCCGATCAGCAGTGGAATTATCTCTTCTAAAGCCTTTTGTGGCATGTATTAGTGGAAAAAGAAAAAATATATTTGCAATTCAGTGGTGCAATTATCTGTTCTAAAGCCTTGTGTGGTATTGTATTAGTGGAAAAAGAAAAAAATATTTTTGCCGTTCAGCAGTGCAGTTATCTGTTTTAAAAAAACGATTGTGGTGTGAATTTCTGGAAAAAAGAAAAAATATATGTGCCACTCAACAGTGCAGGTATCGTTGTAAAGCCTTTTGTGGAGTGAATTTGTGGAAAAAGAAAACTGTGTATTTGCCACTCAGCGGTGCAGTTATCTGTTGTCTGTTTTTAAAAAAACTTTTGTGGCGTGTTTTAGTGGAAAAAATATATATATTTGGCGCTCGCTGGTGCAATTATCTTTTGTGAAGCCTTTTGGGGCGTGTATTAGTGGAAAAAAATATATATATTTGCCGAATAGTGGTGCATTTATCTGTTCTAAAACCTTTTGTGGGATCTATTAGTAGAAAAAGAAAATATATAATTGGCATTCAGTGGTGCAGTTTTCTGTTCCAAAGCCTTTTGTGGTATGTATTAGTGGAAAAAGAAAAAATATATTTTCCGCTCAGCGGTGCAGTTATCTGTTGTAATGCCCTTTGTGGCATGTATTAGTGAAATAAGAAAAAATATATTTGCCGCTCAGTGGTGCAGTTATCTGTTCTAAAGCCTTTTTTGGCATGTATTAGGCCCCTTTCACACGGGCGAGTTTTCCGCGCGGGTGCAATGCGTGAGGAGGACGCATTGCACCCGCACTGAATCCGGACCCATTCATTTCTATGGGGCTGTGCACATGAGCAGTGATTTTCACGCATCACTTCTGCGTTGCGTGAAAATCGCAGCATGCTCCAGTTTCTGCGTTTTCCACGGAACGCAGGCCTCATAGAAGTGAATGGGGCTGCGGGAAAATCGCAAGCATCCGCAAGCAAGTGTGGATGCTTTGCGATTTTCCCGCATGGTTGCTTAGCAACGGGACCCGATCTCTATTATTTCCCCTTATAACATGGTTATAAGGGGAAATAACAGCATTCTTAATAAAGAATGCATTGTTAAATGAAGAGGAAGGGGTTAAAAATAATAAAAGTTAACTTACCTTAGCCACTTGATCGCGTAGTCGCGATCTCTCCTCTCTTTCCCTGCAGCATCTAAGATCTAAAGGACCTGTGATGACGTCACATCACATGTTCCAATCACATGGTCCATCTTACCATGGTAAGGTCCTTTAGATCTTAGATGCTGCAGGGAAAGAGAGGAGAGATCGCGACTACGTGATCAAGTGGCTAAGGTAAGTTAACTTTTATTATTTTTAACCCCTTCCTCTTCATTAACCAATGCATTCTTTATTAAGAATGCAATTATTTCCGCTTATAACCATGTTATAAGGGGAAATAAACAATTCTCCAGAAGACCCGAAACCGGACTTCAGTGATGAAGTCAGGCTTCGGGACTGGGTACCAAACATGGCGTTTTTTCTCACGCGCGTGCAAAACGCGCTACAAACGTTAGCACCCGCGCGGGAAAAACGCGCATATTCCCGCAACGCACCCGCCTCTTATCCGGGCGTCAAACATGACGCCCGTGTGAAAGAGGCCCTAGTGGAAAAATGAAAAAAAAAATAGTTGCCATTCAGCAGTGCAATTATCTGTTTTAAAAACTTTTGCGGCGTGTATTAGTGGAAAAAAGAAAATATATCTTTAGCGCTTGCTGGTGCAGATATTTGTTGTAAAGCCTTTTGTTGTGTGTATTAGTGGAAAAAAATATATGATTAGTGGCGTGTATTAGTAGGAAAGGAAAATATATATTTAATCATTAAGCTGTGCAGTTATATGTTGTAAATATTTTTGTGGTGTATTTTAGTGGAAAAAATATATATATATATATATTTCCCGCTCAATGTTGCAGTTATCTGTTCCTAAGCCTTTTTTGGCATGTATTAGTGGAAAATAATATAAATATTTGCCAATCACCGATGCAGTTATTTGTTATAAAGCTTTTTGTGGCGTGTTTTAATGAAAAAATAATAAATATATTTGCCGTTCAGCGGTGCGGTTATCTGTTATAAAGCCTTTTGTGGCATGTATAAGTGAAAAAAGAAAAAATATATTTGCTACTCAGCAGTGCAGTTATCTGTCGCAAATCCTTTTGTGGCGTGTATAAGTGGAAACATAAAAATACATTTTTGGCCCTCGCTGGTGCAGTTATCTGTTGTAAAGCCTTTTGTGGCGTGTATTATTGGAAAAAAAATAGATATATTTGCTGCTCAGCAGTGCAGTTATCTGTTGTAAACCCTTTTGAGGCGCATATTAGTGGAAAAAGAAAATAAAAATTTGCCGCTTAGCGGTGCAGTTATCTGTTGTAAAGCCTTTTGTGGCTTATAGTAGTGAAAAAAAAATATATATATTTGATGTTCAGCAGTGCAGTTATCTGTTGTAATGCCTTTTGTGGTGTGTATTAGTGGAAAAAGCAAAAATATATTTGCAGATCAGCAGTGCTATTGTCAGTTGGATAGCCTTTTGTGGCGTGTATTAGTCGAAAAAGAAAAAAATATATTTGCCGCTCAGCGGTGCAGTTATCTGTGTTAAAGCCTTTTGTGGCGTGTATTAGTGGAAAAAGTAAAAAATATTTGCCACTCAGCGATGCAGTTATCTGTTCAAAAGCCTTATGTGGCGTGTATTAGTGGCACAAAAAAAGGATTTGCCATTGTGTCGTGAAGTGAGAAAATGACAGCCCTTTTTGGCGTGTTTTAGTGGAAAAAAGTGCTTATTAACCGTTGTGTGGTAAAGTGAGAAAATTACAGACTTTTTGGGTATGTTTTAATTTCCTTTTTATTTTCATTATTTGATCTAACAGTATGTCAGACAGAGAAGTTGCAGGCACTGAACAGGGGAGTGGCAGAGGCATAAATGTTTCTGGCGTAGGCACAGGTCACAGCTAGAGTTGTTGCGAACATAAAATTTTCCGTTCGCGAACTGCGAACTTCTGAAAATGTTCGCGAATGAGCGAACCGGGCGAACCGCCATAGACTTCAATAGGCAGGCGAATTTTAGAACCCACAAGGACTCTTTCTGGCCACAATAGTAATGGAAAAGTTGTTTCAAGGGGACTAACACCTGGACTGTGGCATGCCGGAGGGGGATCCATGGCAAAACTCCCATGGAAAATTACGTAGTTGACGCAGAGTCGGGTTTTAATCCATAAAGGGCATAAATCACCTAACATTACTACATTTTTTGGAATAAAGTGCTTTAACCGCTACAGGACCGCCTGATGCAGGGATGCGTCCTGCGGGTGGTCCTGTAGCTCTGAGACGACGCATCGGCGCATCATCTCGTGAGAGCCGAGACTTCCTGTGAACGCGCGCGCGAGCGCGTGCGTTCACAGGGAAGCGCGTCTCAGGAGTTCGGCTACAGCCTGCCAGCGATGATCCATCGCTGGCAGGCTGTAGATGCGAATAAAATCGCATCAAAGAGCTATATCAGACCCTGTTTTGTGAACAGCGTCTGATATAGCTGCTACCTGGTCCTCTGGTGGTCCCATTTGCTGGTATCGACCACCAGAGGACCAGGTAACTATGTAAAGTTGCACAAAACACTACACTAACCCCCACCCCCTCACCTATTAACCCCTTGTTAACCCCTTGATCACCCCATCTAGACCCCCTGATCACCCCCATGTCATTGATCACACCCCTTGTAAGGCTCAATTCAGACGTCCATATGTGTTTCGCGGATCCGCAGATCCTCAAAACACGGACACCGGCAATGTGCTTTCTGTATTTTGCAGATCCGCACATTGCCAGAACTATATAGAAAATGCTTTTTCTTGTCCGCAATTGAGGACAAGAATAGGACATGTTCTATATTTTTGCGGAACGGAAGTGCAGACCCGGAAGCGCGGATCCGTAATTCCGGATCACAGCGGGACAAAGTCTGTCCCCATAGAAATGAATGGGTCCACAATTCTGTTCCGCAAACAGAATTTCGGACGTGTGAATGGGGCAAAAGGGTCCCTTATCACCGCCAGTTAGCTACTTGTTAGGTAGCTAGCGCACAGCCCACCGCACCGCAGTCACTGATTTTGGCAGAGATTTTTTCATCCACATTGATCGATGCGAATGAAAAAATCTGTGCCGTTCATTTTTTTTTTTTCAGCGCAGAGGCTAAATGGAAAAATAAAATCTCATTACCCGTATTCTCAATATAAGTAGAATCGCAGATACTCCTAATGCTGGCCATACGTGTAATGATTGCGGAGACCTTCAAATGCCAGGGCAGTATAAATACCCCACATGTGACCCCATTTTAGAAAGAAGACACCCCAAGATATTCCGTGAGGGGTATGGCGAGTTCATGCAAAATTTTATTTTTTGTCACAAGTTAGTGGAATATGAGACTGTAAAAAAAAAATTTAAAATCAATTTCCGCTAACTTGTGCCAATTTTTTTTTTCTGTGAACTCGCCATGCCCCTCACGGAATACCTTGGGGTGTCTTCTTTCCACAATGGGGTCACTTGTGGGGTTTTTATACTGTCCTGGCATTTTAGGGGTCCTAAAGCGTGAGAATCCAAATGCGTAAAAATGGCCTGTGAAATCCTAAAGGTACTCATTGGTTTTAGGACCCCTTTGCGCATCTTGGCTGCAAAAAAGTGTCACACATGTGGTATCGCCGTACTCAGGAGAAGTAGGGCAATGTGTTTTGGGGTGTATTTTTATATATACCCATACTTTGTGTGAGAAATATCGCTGTAAACGACAACTTTTTAAATTTTTTTATTCAAAGTTGTCAATTTACAGAGATATTTCTCTCACTCAACATGGGTATATGTTGCGCATCTTGGCTGCAAAAAGTGTCACACATGTGGTATCGCCGTACTCAGGAGAAGTAGGGCAATGTGTTTTAGGGTGTATTTTTACATATACCCATGCTGGGTGAGAGAAATATCTCTGTAAATTGACAACTTTGAATAAAAAATGTAAAAAGTTGTCGTTTACAGCGATATTTCTCACACAGCATGGGTATATGTAAAAATACACCCCAAAACACATTGCCCTTCTTCTCCTGAGTACAGCGATACCACATGAGTGACACTTTTTTGCAGCCTGGGTGCGCAAAGGGGCCCTAAAACCAATGAGTACCTTTTGGATTTCACAGGGCATTTTTACGCATTTGGATTCTCACGCTTTAGGGCCCCTAAAATGCCAGGTCAGTATAAATACCCCACATGTGACCCCATTTTGGAAAGAAGACACCCCAAGGTATTCCGTGAGGAGCATGGCGAGTTCACAGAATTTTTATTTTTTGGCACAAGTTAGCGGAAATTGATATATTTTTTTTTATTTTGTTTTTTTACCAAGTCTCATATTCCACTAACTTGTGACAAAAAATAAAATTTTACATGAACTCACCATACCCCTCACGGAATACCTTTGGGTGTCTTCTTTCCAAAATGGGGTCACATGTGGGGTATTTATACTGCCCTGGCATTTCAGGGGCCCCTAAAGCGTGAGAAGAAGTCTGGAATCCAAATGCGTAAAAATGCCCTGTGAAATCCTAAAGGTACTCATTGGTTTTACGGCCCCTTTGCGCACCCAGGCTGCAAAAAAGTGGCACACATGTGGTATCGCCATACTCAGAAGAAGTATGGCAATGTGTTTTGGGGTGTATTTTTATATATACCCATACTTTGTGTGAAAAATATCTCTGTAAACGACAACTTTTAAAAAAATTTATACAAAGTTGACAATTTACAGGGATATTTCTCTCACCCAACATGGGTATATGTAAAAATACACCCCAAAACACATTGCCCTACTTCTCCTGAGTACTGCGATACCACATGAGTGACACTTTTTTGCAGCCTGGGTGTTCAAAGGGGCCCAAATTCCAACGAGTACCTTTAGGTTTTACATGGCGGCTTACAATTTAGCCCCGCCCAAAATGCCAGAACAGTAAACACAACCCACAAATGACCCCATTTCGGAAAGTAGACACCCCGAGGTATTCACTGAGGGGCATAGTGAGTCCGTCTGAGATTTTTTATTTTTTTTTGCAGAAATTGAAACTTTTTTTTTTTTTTCTCAGAAAGTGTCATTTTCCGCTAACTTGTGAAAAAAAATGAAATGATACATGAACTCACCATGCCCCTCCGCAAATACTTTGGGGCGTCTTCTTTCTAAAATAGTGTCATTTGGGGGGTATTTATACTATCCTGACATTCTAGCACCTGAAGAAACATGACAGGTGCTCAGAAAGTCAGAGCTGCTTCAAAATGCCGAAATTCACTTTTTTGCACCATAGTTTGTAAACGCTATAACTTTTACCCAAACCAATAAATATACACTTATTGGAATTTTTTTTTTTAATCAAAGACATGTAGAACAATAAATTTAGAGAAACATTTATATAGAAATGTATTTTAAAAAAAAAAAATTACAACAGAAAGTGAAAAATGTCATTTTTTTGCAAAAATGTCGTTAAATTTGTATTAATGGCAAAAAAAGTTAAAATTGTCAGCAACAATGGAATACCACCAAATGAAAGCTCTATTAGTGAGAAGAAAAGGAGGTAAAATTCATTTGGGTGGTAAGTTGTATGACGGAGTAATAAACGGTGAAAGTAGTGTAGTGCGGAATTGTAAAAAGTGGCCTGGTCATTAAGGGTGTTTAAGCTAGGGGGGTTGAAGCGGTTAAAACATCCAGTGTGTGCATATGATCAGGTATGATGTTGTATCAATCAGGTAGTTTAAGAGTTACGCCCGCTTCACAGTGACAGAACAATCTCTGACAGACCAAACTCCCCATTTAACGCACCGCAAACAACCGCAAATTGTCCAAATTTGCACAAGGCTGGATACCAAGCTAGCCATGTCCTGTTCATTGTCCTCACTGATGTCATTGAAGGTCTCTTCCTCCACCGAGCCATGTACAACACCAAGGGTCTCCGTAAGGTGACAACAAGCCCCCTGGGATGCCTGCTGTGGTTGGTCTTCCACCTCCTCAAAGCCACCTTCCTCCTCTGACTCCTCTTCTTCAGACTCCTCTCTCTGCATTGCCGCAGGTGCAGCAATCAACGTGACAAGGCTGCTTCTGGTGGTGATGGTGACCACAACTCTTCCTCTTCATGCTCATCTATGGCCTGATCCAGCAATCTCCGCAGGGCACGCTCCAGAGAAAACGCATATGGGATGAGGTCGATGATGTTGCCTTGGGTTTGACTGACCAGGTTTGTCACCTCCGCAAAAGGACGCATGAGCCTACAGCCATTGTGCATGAGCGTTCAGTTATGCAGCCAAAAAATACCCAGCTCCACAGAGCTCATTTTTTAAATAAAAAAAAAATAAATTCTTACCAGTTTAATCTTTGTTTTGTCCCCTATCAGGGGCAGGTGTATGGAATAAATTTTAGGAACCGGGAGATGGAAAAAGATGGTTGGTCGGTCCTCTTAATTCCAATTTGGGGCACTGCGCGTGCACCGCACAATGTACTGTGTCACCAATACAAATAGTGTGAACTACTATTCTTACCATTTAAATCTTTGTTAAGTCCTCTATCAGGGGAAGTGTATTGAATTGAATCCTTGCATGGGGAGATAGAGAAAAAAGCTTGCCATTAATGCAACTAGTGTTAACTAAGTACTATTCCTATCAGTTTAATCTCTGTTTTGTCCCTTACCAGGGGCAGGGCAGGTGTAGTGAATTTAGTGAATAGATTTTTTGAACCGGGAGATGGAAAAAGACCCATGCTCGGTCCGCTTCATTTGAATTTCAGGTCACTGCGCGTGCGCCGTGCAATATACTGTGACACCCTATATGAGTGGTGGGCAGTGGGCCCAGTACAGTCTGTGGGCCTGACACACACTGGCAGGAAACTGCAATTATTTTAAAGGGTAAAAATGAAATTACTTTTTTATCTGCAAGGTACTGTGCACCCCAATATGAGTGGAGGCACTGGCAGTGGGCACAGTACAGTCTGTGGGCCTGACTATCACTGGCAGGCAACTGCAATTATATTAAAGGTTAAAAATCAAATTACTTTTTTATCTGCAAGGTACTGTGCCACTCTATATGAGTGGTGGGCAGTGGGCACAGTGCAGTCTGTGGGCCTGACACAAACTGGCAGGCAACTGCAATTATATTGAAGGGTAAAAATTAAATGACTTTTTTATCTGCAAGGTACTATGCCACCCTATGTGAGTGGTGGGTACTGGCAGTGGGCACAGTACAGTCAGTGGGCCTGACAAACACTGGCAGGCAACTGCAATTATATTAAAGGGTACAAATGAAATTACTTTTTTATCTGCAAGGTACTGTGCCACCCTATATGAGTGGTATGCACACAGTACAGTCTGTGTGCCTGCAGCCTCTCACACACGGGCATGCAACTGCAATATATATATAGGAAAAAAAAATAAAAGCAGACTGATGTAGCAGCCCTAAAAAGGGCTTTTTGGGGTGCTGTCAGGACGCTGTCCTTACAGCAGATGGCCCCTTTCAAACGAGCGAGTTTTCCTCACGGTGCAATGCGTGACGTGAACGCATGGCATCCGCACTGAATACTGACCCATTCATTTCAATGGGTCTGTGTACATGAGCATTTTTTTTTTCACGCATCACTTCTGCGTTGCGTTGAAAATGCAGCATGTTCTATATTCTGCGCAATCAAGTGCGGGTGCTTTGCGTTTTTCACTGAACAACTGAATGCAATCTCAGGCAAAACTGAATGGCTTTGCCTGTGAAATCACACAGTTTTCCCTGAACGCATCCGCAACTCAACCGGACCTAATCCGGACATTCTCGTGTGAAAGAGGCCGATGAGTCTTTCAGGAAAGAGAGTGGACACAGAACACTGGCCTAGCTAACGCTTTCCCTATTAATTCAGCAGCAGCACTCTCCCTGCTCTAACTAACACTGCAGCTTCAGAATGAATCTAAGATGGATGCTGTCCTTGCTTTTTGATAGGAGGTGGGAGGGCCTGGGAGGGAGGGTATGCTGATTGGCTGGAATGTGTCTGCTGACTGTGAGGTACAGGGTCAAAGTTTGCTCAATGATGACGTATAGGGGGCGAACCGAACATCGCATATGTTCGCCCGCCGCGGTGAACGCGAACATGCGATGTTCGCCGGGAACTGTTCACCGGCGAATAGTTCGGGACATCTCTAGTCACAGCATAGTAAGGGGCCGTGCAGCAGGGGTCACTTTGAGAGACCTGAGCTCCCAGTGTCAGCTAATGGTCGTGTCTTGACCAGCAACCAAGCAGTTCTTGGAGGGTTGACTCGATCTTCCACTTTGTCGCAATTGACATCAGACACCCCTAGCCAAGAATCAGTGGGTTCGTCAGACACAATCCTTAGTTGGCATGGCCCGGGAGCAAGCCCTGTGCCCTCACCTGTCCTCAACCTGCCTCTATCCTTTTCTGCTCCCTCAGCCAGAGAAGTATTGTATGCTGTGGGCTCAGGTCCATTATACAGTGAGGATGAGCTACTAAAAGACAGTCAGCAGCTACTGGCAAGCCAAGATGGGGAGGAGACAATTGCCGCTTCATCCCCTAGGCGGGTAAATGGTGATGAGGAGAGTGGCGTTGGAGCTGGTGTTGTGAGCAGTCAGGCTCCTGACCCAGAGACGGTTGAGGAGGACATCAGTAACATGCAGACAGTACTCAATGATAATAATGTAGCTGATCGCACTTGGGAGCTGGTTGACCAAGGGGATTTATCATCATTGGGAGTAGTGGGTTGCAGCTTGCAAGTGAGCCAGTAGTGGAGCCAGCAAGTTGCTATCATGACTGGAAATCAGCAGGGTGGTAGAAGTTGGAAGATGGGAGCCAAACGTGCCACTGGCTTCGCAGGAGCCTAACTGCCCAGGTAGTAGCGGTGCACGGGTTCACGGAGGCAGTGGTGGTAGCAGTCAGCAGTCAGTGCATAGTGTTGGGGCTAAAATCATCTACTTGGCAGTGTGGCATTTTTTTGTTAGCCATTTTCATGCAGTCAAGGCTCCACCACCTCAGCTGAAAGGAGCTGTCTGTTCTTCCCATCATCTGCTGCTCCTGATGCTCCTGCTCCTCCTACTCCTCGTCAGTCATTCCGTCAGCGATCGATCACCAAAGCGATTGCCAAGAGACAACAGTATGCATACACTCATCCAACGGCAGAAGGTAAATGTGCTCCTGGCCAAGTTGCTGATGCTGCAGTCCCTCCCTTTCCAAGTGGTGAACTCTTCACCTTTCAGAGAACTGATGCCTTGTGCGGAGCCAAGCTGGAGTGTCCCAATCTGTCATTTCTTAACCAAAAAGGCAGTACCAGCCCTACACAAACATGTAGAACAGAAGGTGGACCAGCATCTTGGCCAGGTGATGCCGCTTCCACCTCCACTTTGCCACACCGTTGGTCCTGCCACAATGTCCGCCTCTGCCTCCTCATCCTCCACCGTGTTCTCAGACTCCACTGCAGGGACAATTCACAGAGGCTCTCCAGCATACCAGATGTGCAGGGCACGGCGGTGTCACTGTTTTCTGCACCTCATTTGCCTGGGCGAACGGAGTCACACAGGGGAGGAACTGTTCCATGTCCTTCATTAAGAAATCAAATCCTGGCTTTCACAGCGACAACTCAAAATTGGAGCCATGGTGACCAACAGTGGGAAGAACATGGTATCGGCATGGAGTCATGGAGGACTGAGCTAAACGCCCTGCATGGCACACGTGTTCAATCTGGTTGTCAAGTGGTTCCCGAAGTCTTCCACCCATCTGCAAGACAACCTAAAAATGGCCAGGAAACTTTGCATGCACTTCAGCCACTCGTACACCGCAAAGCACACCCTCCTTGAGCTGCAGTGGAAGAACATCATCCCCCAACATAGGCTGATATGCGAATTTTCCACCTGTTGGAATTCAACCCTCCATATGTTGGACCGACTAACAGAGAAAGGCCATAAAGGATTTCTTGATGATCCAAGGGACAGGAGCAGTCCGCTTTGTAACTTCGATGTCAGCCAGTGGCAGCTCATGCGTGACAACTGCCGTTTGCTCTGGTGGCAGGCCCTTTGAGGAGGCCACATTATTTGTCAGTCACCAGGACTACGGGATGAACGATGTCATTCCACTGCTTCATGTCCTGGAACAGATGCTGGTAAATCTGGCTGGTCAGGGGACTGGAGACGTGGCGCCTATATCTCATGGCCACATGAACCTTGTGGGGGCTGAACTGGAGGAAGAGGACATTGGAGCACAAGCAATGTGTAGAGTTAGAGTTTGCCAAACGACATAAAAAAAAGCCTTCAAAGTTCTGGAACAACATCCTATGGACAGATGAGACCAAGATCAACTTGTACCAGAGTGATTGTGAGAGAAGAGTATGGAGAAGGAAAGGAACTGCTCATGATCCTAAGCATACCACCTCATCAGTGAAGCATGGTGGTGGTAGTGTCATGAATTGGGCATGTATGGCTACCAATGGAACTGGTTCTCTTGTATTTACTGATGATGTGACTGCTGACAAAAGCAGCAGAATGAATTGTGAAGTGTTTTTCGGGCAATATTATCTGCTCATATTCAGCCAATGGCCCACATCCATTGTGGTGGTGTATAGAGCCAAAAATGTTAGAATTGTGTTGATATCCCAATATTCATGGACCTGACTGTATGTCATATTGCAACTATGTAGCCTCCTGATGCTGCTCCTACCTCCACAATATGCCACCTTGCCACTCTGTGGTCTACTCATGTTGTTGCCACCTCCACACTATGTCATATTACCACTCTTTGGCCTCCTGATGTTGGCACTACCTCCACACTATGTCATTGTGCCACTCTGTGGCCTTCTGATGCTGCTGCTGCCACCTCCACACTGTCATTGTGCCACTCTGTGGCCTCCTCATGCTGCTTCCACCTCACCATTATATCATAGGGCCACTCTGTGGACTTCACATGCTGTTCCCACACTCCCCACTTCACAACTGGTCCACTATTTTGGCCTTCGGCCTGGCTGACATCATCATTTATTTGACACTTCTTCTGATCTGTCAGAAGGAAGGAAAAATGAGATGCACAACGGATCCTGTCTGTGTAGCAGCTTTAAGACCTGTGAGACCTATAATCTCCAGAATCGAGGGATTGACATCGAACTTATCCAAATATGTTGATCTATTGCTACAACCCCACGTACAAAAACTACCCGCATATCTTAAAGACACCAAACATATTTTGCAGATACTGACGGAAATGGAGTGGCAAGAAAGTTATATATTGGGTACCCTAGACGTTACGTAATTATACACAGTCATTGAATATGAAAAAGGGAGAGAGGCCACGGAGTACTTCCTTAAGCAGGATAGTTCCATGTCAGATGAACAGGTTTATTTTATCGGAGAATGTATCACATTCACCCTGAAACATAATTATTTTAAACATGAATCCAATTTTTATTTGCAAACGTGGGGGCAGGGATGGGGACCAGATTCGCACCGAGTTTTGCTAACCTATACATGGGTCGGTGGGAGGAATTCCTCCTTGGTGACCGGGGGGCTCGGTGCAAATCTGGTCCTCTGGAAACGGTTCATTGATGATGTCATTTTTATTTGGAAGGGAGATGAAGTCTTATTACAAGAGTTTTTTAATAATTTAAATAAAAATGAATTTTACCTGAATTTTAGTCCCACTTGGAGTAGGGAACAAATTAATTTTGGGAATTTGACTATTTTTATTGAAAATGGGAGCATACAGACCTGGACTTTTCATAAACCTACTGACACATATGGTTTTATACCCCTCAGCAGCTGCCATCTACCGATCTGGCTAAACAATATACCACGTAGCCAATTTATAAGGGCAAGGCGAAATTGTTCCACTGATACCCATTACACTGAAGAATCCGACATACTCAGCAAAAAATTTATAGAAAATGGCTATGTGATGGAATCTAATACCAATTGCAGAAGAAGTAAAGGGATTAGATCAATCCACCCTTCTACTAGATAAGGGGATGAAAGAAGGATCACCACTAATATGTGGTGATGGTAAGAATGTAGAAAAAGGAGAAATTCTTAAACAAGATAAACAAATAGGAGAAATGATCCCTAAGTATCCGAAATTTATTTTTAGAAGAGCACAAAACCTCTCTAATTTAGTTGCACCATCCGTAAAAGCTAACAGACCTCCCACACAGCAATTTCCTAAAAAAAAGTTTTTTTCACTTGCAGATTATGCGCAAACTGTAAATTAGTGAAAAGATCCATGAAAACACCAATACTGAAAATAAATAATAATAACTCATTTTTTAAGATCAGTCATTGTATGACATGTAGTACTATGGGGGCCATATACTACATAAAATGTCCCTGTCATAAAATTTATGTGGGGAGAACGAAGAGACAGTTAAAAATAAGAATAAGGGAACATATTAAAAACATACACAAAAATATAAGGGACACCCATTATCCCGTCACTATACTACACACCATGCGGGTAAGTTTGTGGGTTCCACTTTTGGAGGTATAGAGAAGGTCCCAAGGAATATGAGAGGTAGGGATTTCATTAAAGATATGTCAAAAAAAGAGAGCAAGTGGATATTTAAATTAAATAGTTTGGCCCCATATGGTTTAAATCAGTAGATCGAATTGTATGCATTTGAATAACATCTAGTATAAGAAGGTGGGGATCATAAAAGAATTCACTGTAGGTCAGATACAGGTATACCTTTAGAATAGCATAGTGTTTCCATGGGAAATAATGCCTATTTATGTCCAGGAATCACAGGTCCTACCATCCCTGACGAAGGAGCCCGTTTAGGCTCAGAAATGCGTTGGATGATTTGTGTCCCCTGGAGGCATCCTTACAGAAGTGCGGTGACGTCACACGCCGAAGTTCCAGGACTCCACTGTGGTAGTTCCCTCCGCAAGAGCGTTCTGCTGCCGGCCGGAGCCCCGCTCACGCAAGGAGGTTGAAATGAAGATATACTATACATCTGACATCGGACCCTGACCTGACCTAGGAGGAGGACTGATATGGACATTCCTTCAAGAGAATGTAATTGTGAACATTGAACAGTATTGTATGAATACTACAGAATATTTATTGATTGAGATATCGTAAACTGATTCTAGTCATACCGCATATGTGATCAGCACAGGTCTCTTCACTGAAAGTCTATTTCCAGATCCCTTCTACAGCTTTAAGACCTGTATGGCTTATGATTTGGTAACCAAAAGCAGGAGTAGATAGAAAACACCGAAGACATGCAAATATTCCATCCAAGTGTCATCTCTGTTTTAGATTCACCCCTGTTTTTTTATTTATTTATTGGCATTATCAATACTGATGGATTATTGACCAAATGCTGACCGAGTGAAGGAGGATGCTCAACAGACAGGATCCATTATTTGTGGGTTATTGTTCTGACGGATCAGAGGATGGGCAAAATAATCAGTTAAGTCAACACAAACTTACTGCTGACACCCTCCTCACTTTCGTCACTCTGTCGTTTAATAGAACAGGTTCCGTAGAAATCTATGTGGAATCGATGATGACAGTGTAAAAGGAGTGCAATTCTTCTTCACGCTAACATCGACTTGTAGGGCTCACACTTATGTTATTTGGTCAGTTTTGGCCCCGTGACTGCCCAAATAAGGTAAGTGTGCAGTGATTCTAAGAGCGATGCCTGTTATCTGCATGTCATACAGACTCACAGTATTCTTTCACTGCGAGAGTAGACTCCCTATGCATGTTACTGCAAGGCACGGTGTTCTACACAACTTTTAAGGCTCTATGAAGTAAGGAAATAGCTGTTTTTTAATGAAACTCGCCACAAATAAATTTGGACCAAACCAAATTTTTCCCCAAAAAATCGGCGAGCTGGCAAATAAAATTTTGGAAAAATTCACTCATCTCTAAAACTGAAACATGTCAGATTTTCAAAAAACAGTCTAGTCACGAAGGCGCAAATCGGCCCAGTTATTAAGGGGTTAGATTGTGTAACGACTATTGAAAGGGACAGACAAGGACAGTGAACCCTAAGGCTAGTACCCAGACCACTTTCGCTACCTACTTTCAGTACAAACCCTAAATAGCTATACCACAACTTGTTGACGGTCCCTACTCTATATAAGTGCAGGACAGACTACAAAGACAGACAAACACAATAGATTAGTATGCAAATGGATCAAAACCAGTTAATCCATGCGGTACCAAATTAAAGACAAAGAGTGGTTATAAGACAAGCTGAGATCAGAATGCAGTACCAAATGAAAGACAGAGAGTGTTCAAGAAACAAAACGAGGTCAGAATCACGAGAAATCCAAATAAGCACAGGAGCAAGACCCAGGAACACAGTAGTGAGTCAAAGAGTATCACTGGCACATGGCCAGGAAAGAATTTAAATAGAGGGCCGAGTCCCTGGATCAGAGCCTGATAGGTCCATTCTTCAGAAACACTAGCACACAGTAATATGGCAGCTGAGTAATCTGCCCAGTCCTAATCTTTCTGCTGCAGGGAGAAACAGAGCATTGCACCCTGTTGCTAGGGATGTGGTCCTCTGACCAGGGAATGTGACTCAGAAGTGTGTCTCTCCTGGCTCAGCAGTGCTGAGGCTGAGGGTTGTGCCCGAACAGAAAAGTTTGTTACATTACCACACCCCTGTTAAGAGGGGCTACTGGACCTTCAACAAAAAGAGCAGGTTTTAATGGGAACTCAAGATGAAACTTCATAATCAGATGATGAGTATGAACACCCAGAGCCGCAACCCATATTCTTTCCTTATCACCATATCCCTTCCAATAAATAAGGTACTGCAGAGAGCCCTGAACTCTCCTGTAGTCAAGAATTTCCTCTACCTCATACTCCAGTTCACCTTAGATAACAACTGGATCAGGAGGTTTAGTTGGAGGAATCACAGGAGGAATGTATTTATTAAGCAGTGATTTGTGATAAACATTATGTATCCTAAAGAAGGATGGCAAATGAAGAGCAAACAATACCGGATTAATAATAAAGGTGATCTTATATGGGCCAATAAACTTAGGACATAATTTAACAGAAAGAACCATCAGAAGTAAATTCTTAGTAGAATGCCATAACATTTATCCAAGAACAAAATTCAGACCCATGGACTGTTTCTTATTGGCTTGTTCATACTGGATGCTTTGAGCTTTTTCCAAACTCCTTTAAGCCTGGCCCCGCATTGCACACAGATAATGGTATCCACCGCAGGACTTACAGAATTTAACTCACATAAGAAATCTATGGATTAAACCTATAAGTCACAGCAAAACGATATATAAACCATCCTGCACAATATGGTATTAAATGTGTGGATGTATATAGCTACATTTACAAAATCACAGAAAATAATGCACTATAATAATATATGCAAGCATAACATATGGACTAAGCCCTCACTCTTGATAAAATCTAAGACACTTGGTCAATACATTTTGATCAAAATACATCTAATCCCACTTACCAGGCGACAAGGTGGTCTTAGTTCAGGCGGGTTCCTATGGTAACCTATTAGTTGGTTTATATATAGTTTTTTCTGTCATTTGTTTGATTTGTCTTGAAGGAGTGGCACCTTCATGTGTGAATACGCTCCTATACTGGGAGTGATATTCAAGTGCACTTTTGCCCCACCTATCTAATAGGTGACCTTGATTAAGGTGGTACATATAGGTGTGTGTGTCTCTCCTCCCACCGGTTGCTAATGCACATAGAGGTAACAAGGGGCAGCACACCATATGTGCGGAGACTGTGCTCCTGAAAAATGCACTACAGCATGAATAGGTTAGCATAGGAACCCGCCTGAACTGAGACCACCTTGTCACCTGGTAGGTGGGCTTAGATGCATTTTGATCAAAATGTATTGACCAAGTGTCTCAGATTTTATCAAGAGTGAGGGCTTAGTCCATATGTTATGCTGAATCTATTATTATAGTGCATTATTTTCTGTGATTTTATTAAACCTATAAGTGCAGTAGAACGATGAAAAGTCACCGGAAAAGCATGGTTGTTAATACCAAACTTTGCCATAGGCAAAAACCTTTTCCATTTGTTCTGACAGATACAAAACACCTCAAAAACTTCTACAAAATCTGGTTGACCATTTCATTTTGTCCATTTGTCTCAGGATAGAATGCAGAAGAGAAGGACAGTTTTATCCCAAACCTTTTACTAAATTCTCTCCAGAATCTTGAGACAAACTACATTTCTCTATCTGAGATAATTGAATGTGGTATTCCATGTAATTTGAGGATAGTGTCTATTAGCACTGGCCACTATGTCTAGTAAGTGACTTATCTTAGATAACCTGTCAATGACCACCCAGACAACCATCCTGGGAGAGAGGAAGGTCAGTTATTAAATCCATTGAGATAGGGGTCCAAAGTCTCTGAAGAATGAGCAAGGTGAAAAGTAGACCAGTAAACATCGAAGGCAACCACTTCTCATGAATAAGTAGGCCACCAGTACACTCTGGAAAGCAAATGTTTAATACCCAAATGTTTTATACAGTGTTTTGCTGACTAGCCCCTTCAAGGAAATTATGCCATTCCTCGAATGCTTATTAGATAATTCTCGATTGCTGATGTCATAGTTTTTCTCAGCAGAGGAGAATTTTCTAGAAAAGAATGCATATGTCTACAAATTAGTCAGGGAAGACAACTTCTGTGACAATATGGCGCCCACTCCAACCGCTGAAGCATCTACTTCAACAATAAATTGCTTGGTGATATCTGCAGGAGTACAAGAACACAAATGGAACTCTTTTTCACGGTTTCAAAAGTGTGAATACATTTTCTATAATAATTTTCCAAACCATAGAAACCTCTGAAGGGCCTTGAGGGAAGTGGGTTTAGCCCATTCAATGGCTTGCACTTGGGAAGGGTCCATATAAAAATGTTGAGGTGTCAGTATATAACCAAGGAAGGAGACTTTTCTAACACCGAAAACATGTTTACTGAATTTTGCAGCCAGTTGGTTTTCTCTCAATTTTTGTAAAACCTTTCTTGCCTGATCAGAGGAAAAAAAATTAAATTATCTTCAAGATAGACAACAACAAAGAGACCCAGGAATTCACAAAGAATGTAATTAATACGGTTTTAGAAGACTGCTCAGGATTTACACAGCCAAAAGAGCATCACTAGGTACATTGAATGCCGTCTTCCATTCGTCCCCTTCCCAAATTCCAATAAAATTATAAGATCCTCTAAGGTCAATCTTTGAAAACCACTGAGCTCCAATAATTTGATTAAAAATATCAGGAATAAGAGGAAGGGGATACTGGTTCCTGACCATGACACTATTTTATTCCCTATATTCGATACATGGGTCTTTCCCACCATCTTTCTTCCCGACAAAAAAATAACCCAGCTCTCACAAGAGATAAAAATGACTGAATATGTTCTTTCCACAGACTATCATGTATTTAATTTTGCTACTGCTGTGAGGGAGAGATTAGAAAAGAAATCTGTTGAACTTGGTGGTGTTAAATCTTCAAACTACAGCAATTATTGAGGGTGCTATGCTACATATTTTTACCCAACCCTGAGCCCAGTGATACTGCAAACTATTTTTTAATCCATCTGTTACTGGGTAGGGTTTGGTGGCCATTTTAGCAACTGCAGGGTCCTTGGAACTAAATGTGACCTGCATGTGTACCAGTCTGCCAGGGACATCAGTCTAATTATTTTTTGGTAGCTCAGTGGAGGGAAAATTCCTTTTTTCTGGCAGGTCAAGTCCCTCTACATTACCTATTTTTACCTATTTGGGTGACATAGTGCATTTCTGTAGTTGGTGGAATAAACCGTACTATTGTACCACAGATCACGTGTGCATACACCGCTAAAAAACCTATTTTAAAATTTTGGAGTGACATAGTACATTTCTGTAGTTGGTGGAATAAACCCGTACTGTCGTACCACAGATCACGTGTGCATACACCGCTGAAAAACCTATTTTAAAATTTTGCGGTGACATAGTGCATGTCTGTAGTTGGTGGAATAAACCCGTACTGTCGTACCACAGAGCACAAAAAAAAGCAACAGCACTCTGCAACTAGGACTCTGCACTGCTTATATGCTGGAGAAAAGTGAGGCGTCAGTGTACATTTTGATCAAAAGGTAATAAGCCACTCGCTGTGCCAAGGCCGCCTCAATGAGTGGTCCTAACGCTAAATCCTACCTGTTATGGGCCATGACAGCCACATAAAATCCAGGGAGTGCAGGCCCAGTATGCATGCTGGATCCACCTTGCATGGTAACCCTGTTTGGTGCCATAACGGCCTCCATTAGATCCAGGGATGCAGGTACCAACATGCACGCTGAGCCCACCAGGTCCTCCTCCTGGAGCCAAAATGGCTACTAATAGGGAAAAGCTCAGCTTTATAATTACTCTGATTAAAACCAGCCTCTAGGGCAGACGAACTAGTCAGGTGTGCACGACTAACTAGAGGCTGGCACACCTCCTATACATACTGCACAAAAAAAGGGGGTCAGTCAGCAGGAAAGCAGGATTTAGCGTTAGGACCACTCATTGAGGCAGCCTTGGCGCGGCGAGTGGCTTATTACCTTTTGATCAAAATGTACACTGACGCCTCACTTTTTTCAAGCATATAAGCAGGGCAGAGTGCTGGTTACAGAGTGCTGTTGCATTTTTTCTGTGTTTGTATGTATATTTCGCTACGTGCACCTGCTTTCAGGGATGTGCTGACTGACCCTCTTTTTTTGTGCAGTACCACAGAGCACGTTTGCATACACCGCTAAAAAAACTATTTTAAAATTTTGCGGTGACATAGGGCATTTCTGTAGTTGGTGGACTAAACCGTACTGCCGTACCACAGATCACGTTTGCATACACCGCTAAAAAAACTATTTTAAAATTTTGCGGTGACATAGGGCATTTCTGTAGTTGGTGGAATAAACCCTTACTGTCATACCACAGAGCACGTTTGCATACACCGCTGAAAAACCTATTTTAAAATTTTGCGGTGACAGTGCATTTCTGTAGTTGGGGGAATAAACTCGTACTGTCGTACCACAGATTACATTTGCCCACACCGCTGAAAAACCTCTCTTATAATTTTCTTATCTCTTTTATAATTTTGCGGTGAAACACTGCATTTCTGTAGTTGGTCGAATAAAACTGTACTGTCGTACCACAGAGCACGTTTGCATACAACGCTGAAAAACCTGTTTTATAATTTTGCGGTGACATACAGCTTTTCTGTAGTTGGGGGAGTAAACCCATACTGTCGTACCACAGAGCACGTTTGCATACAACACTGAAAACCTTGTTTTATAATTTGTTTTGACATACTGCATTTCTGTAGTTTGTTGCAATAAACACTGTTTTTGTGCTACATAGCAGATCTGAGACCTACCCTGTATTTCAGTCATTTTAGGTAACCTGTGGAACTCCGCATTTACATAGTTGGTTGCAAAAACACCGGTTTTCTGGTAGATAGCACATTTGCGGTGTACGTTGCATTTCTGACCGTCAAATTAAACCGTTAACCTCTGCTGTTAAATTGTTGGTTCGAAAAATATAATTTTTGTTGCTAGTGAAGTCATTGTATTGAATTGCTCTGTTACACTGTTGTGTGACCTAAATAAATGTATTCTGTTTATGACACGGTCACTGCCTTATTGTTAGTGAACTTAATTGTTGACTTTTGGCAGTTAAATTGACACCTGAGATAAACCCTCTGTTAGTTTGGTGGGTGAACGCAAATAATAAGGAGAACATCAAATAAGGGACTTGGACGTGGTCGTGGTGGTGTTGGTGGAACTCCTTTTGCTGGGAGAGAACGTGGCCATTCTGCGCCAGCTACAGGTCCAAGTGAAACACCTTCCTCAGGTGCGAGTAGGCGACAGAACCTACAGCGTTATTTGGTAGGCCTGAATGCCGCTCTACGGATGGTGAGGCCAGAACACGTACAGGCGATAGTAGATTTGGTGGCTGACAGTGGCGCCAGTTCCTTTACAGTATCCCCCACTCAGTCCTCTGCAGAAAGCTCAGCGTTTACACCTGCAGCCCATGCCCATCAGTTTTTCTGCCCCTTCTGCTGCTGTCTCTGCCTCTTTCTCCACCTCTGGAGTCACAGTGGCACCGACAACACTACCTCTGTCATCATCACCAAGCATCTCCACCATGTCACACGCAAGCGTTCAGCTGTCCATCCCCCAAACACTGGAGAGAAAGAGAAAATACCCACCTACCCTCTCGATTCGTAGCCCTGAATGCCAGCATTTCAAAATGACTGGCCTTTGAAATGCTGTCATTCCGTCTTGTGGAGACGGACTCTTTTAAACAGCTGAAGGCGGTGGCTGTCCCACAGTACTTCATTACCAGCCGCCACTACTTTTTAAAGCGAGGCCGTCCCTTCCCTTCACAACCAAGTGGAGGATAACATCAATTGTGTACTGCGCAAAGTCCACATAACCACAGGTACATGGACCAGTAAGCACGGGCAGGGACGCTATATCTCCCTAAATGCACACTGGGTAAATGTAGTGGTGTCTAGGCCCGAAGTGGATTGTGGTTTGGGACCTTCACCACCAACTTCAGCACAACCAGGGGTAAATGTCAGCAGGTGGGTTTAAAACTCATGTGTTTGGGTGACAAACCTCACAGGAGCAGTGGAGGGGCATGGAAGAACAGACTGATGAGAGGTTGCTGCCAGTGAGCCACAAGCCCGGCCTGGTGGTGTAGGATAATCAGCGAAATCTCATAGCAGCTCTGGGACTAGCCGGTTTGACGCACATCCCTTGCCTGGCACATGTGCTAAATTTGGTGGTGCATAAATTCCTTAAAAACTACCCAGACATATCAGAGCTGCTGCAGAAAGTGTGGTCTGTCTGTGCGCACTTTCTGCGTTCTCACCCTGCTGCTGCTCGGCTTGCCTGTCTGCGCTGCAGCATAACTTCGGCCTTCCCGCTCACCGCCTCATATGCGACGTGCCCACCAGGTGGAACTCCATGTTGCATATGCTGGAGAGACTGTGCAAGCAGAGGCAGGCAATAGTAGATTTTCATCTACAGCACGCACGGGTCAGTCGCTCTGTGGAACTGCACCACGTCACCACCAATGAGTGTGCCTCCATGCGAGACCTGTGTGCCTTGTTGCGGTGTTTCAAGTACTCAGCCAACATGGCCAGTGCTGATGACGCCATTCTTAGAGTTACAATACCACCTCTATGTCTCCTTGAAAAAACACTTTGGGTGAAGATGGAAAAGGATGTGGCAAAGGAGGAGGAGGAGGAGGAAGGGGCTTTTCACAGAGTTTCAGGCCAGTCATTCAGAAGTGGCTCAAACGGTGGGTTCCTGCACCAGCAGAGACCAGGTACACATGTGGCCAACCAGGGCACAGTTCTGGAGGACGAGGAGGATGAGGTAAAGGAGGAGGAACCGGGTTCACGGCAGGATGGCACCCAACGCGGCTCATGGCCATCACTGCAGCGTGGCTGTGGGGATACAGAGGACACAGATGATACACCACCTACAGAGGACAGCTTATCCTTACCTCTGGGCAGCCTGGCACACATAAGTGAATACATGCTGCAGTGCCTGCGCAACGACCGCAGAGTTGCCCACATTATAACTGACTATTGGGTTGCCACCCTGCTGGATCCTCGTTAAAAAGACAACGTGCCTCCTTAATTCCCTCACTGGAGCGTGATTGGAAGATGCGCGACTACAAGCGCACGCTGGTAGACGCGGTCCTGAGGGCATTTCCAACTGACACCGGGGGACAAGTGGAAGCACAAGGCAAAGGCGTAGTAGGAGAAGGAAGAGGTCGCCACGCAGCTGGGTCACGGCCAGCACCTCAGAAGGCAGGGTTAGCATGGCCGAAATGTGGAAAAGCTTTGTCACCACGCCACAGCAACCGGCACCACCAGTTGATATAGAATGTCTTAGCAGGAGGCAGCATTTGAACAACATGGTGGAACAGTACATGTGCACATGCCTACACATACTGACTGATGGTTCGGCCCCATTCAACTTCTGGGTCTCAAATTGTCCACATGACCTGAGCTTGCCCTTTATGCCTTGGAGGTGCTGGCCTGCCCTGCAGCCAGTGTGTTGTCTGAACGTGTATTTAGCATGGCAGGGGGCGTCATTACAGACAAACGCAGCCGCCTGTCCACAACCAACATGGACAAGCTCATGTTCACAAGACTTTTCTGTACCTTGTGCAGAATAGACATTTATATCTGCCTCAACCATACATTCTTGTACTGAAGTGCACTTATTCTTTGATTTCTTTTTTTTTATTTGTCCCATAATTTTGGGGGCTACTCCAATAAAAAAAAAAAAATTGTTAGCTGGCTATCTCCTCCTCCTTCTCTATCATGGCCAGTGTCAGTGCCACCTACAACACCACATTCACCGCCTCCTCAACCTTCGACTCCTCATCCACCTCCTCCTCCGAGTTGCAGGTTAATAATTTTTAATTTTTATTTATTTTATTTTGTTATTTCCCTATCCACATTTGTTTGCAGGACACTTACCCACATTTTGCTGACTTCTGCAGCCCTCTAGCACTTTCCAGATCTTTTTTTCAGCCATTTTACTGCTTAAAAGTTTGGGTCCCCATTGACTTCAAAAGGCTTTGGGGTAAAATTAGGGTCAAGTTCTGGTCCCGAACCCGAATTTTTTTGTGAAGTTCGGTCGAACCTGTCGGACCTGAACTTCCAGGTGTCCACTCAACTCTACTAAGGACCCTCAACCGGGTAATCCCAGGATAACATCAGCAGACTCATTTTTTATGACATACTGTATAAGGCACACCTTTCAGAATGGAACCGACTTTCATTAACAAATCAAGAGTTCTATACTAAATGAATCCTCAGGCCAAGGGAGTTGTGTCCATGTCAGAATTAGTTCAGGTAACCTAAGTTAATTGAATTCCAAAGCAATCACAAAATCAAAATTAACAAAATTAGCTGCAGCCCCGGAATTCACAAAAGCTAGTCCAGAATCAGCTCTCCCTCATTAAGAGACATTAACATGCAATAGATCCTTGTCAGTCTTTTCGGGAAATACATATGTGTCTGTGTGACTTCCCTGACCATCACTCAGCTGCTGAAGTTTGGCCAAGTAGGACAGGATCGCAGCAGATGTGCAGCACTGCCGCAGTAGAAGCAAAGCCCATTCTTCAAGCAATGACCCCCCGTATGCTGGTACCCAAGGTAACCACCTGCATGGGCTCTTCAGACTCCACTGGTGCTTTACCCTCAGAAGATTGAGAGACAGAAAGGAAGGAAGAAGGACAAACAGAGACAGATTGTTCAGTTGCAATGTTTTTTGTTTTTTTTTAGATGTACTTGGGAATATATTACTGCACCATTACAACAGGAAAAAAGGACCAAGTTATTTTAAATTTCAATTCCACAATTTTTATTTATCTTTGGATGAAAAATGTATTAATATTCTATTCAAAAAGATATAAGCATTCTAATGCCAGAAATTTCTAAATTAGAAATGCAAGCAGGGAAGCCTATAGCATTGGCACTGCATTGTAGGCCTCATTACTCAGTTAAGTATCTGGCGTGTCATTCGATAGAAAGAGCACAATTGATCATGAATAATTTTCACTTTATTGGTCTGATGTATTTCACAGTAAAATGATTATAAAATGAAGCGACTTTTAGGCAGACTATTATATGGATGGTCTCAGTAGTAACCGTGATTGTTTTCCCATTAAATTTCAGAGAAAGATGTTAATGGGAAATGGCATACAGTAAAATATGCTTCAGAATGAGTTTATATTTACAAAATTTAATTAAGTCCCACAACAAAATTAATGTGAACAAATCAACAAAGATAAATGATACAGTTTTACATCAGCAAAGTGACGAAGATGAGGGCTTTTATGTGAATGCAACAAGATTACACCATATTTGTCATCTCTCTGGTGGAATTATGTTTTGCCATTTTCTCTTTTTTTTCTACCTTTTCATCTACTCATTTGACTTCTCCATCGAGCAAAATGTACAATTTATTATGAAATAAAATCTTAGGCTTTTATCTCACTTGAAAGGTTTTGACATTGACTGGTTATTTGGATTAATGAAACTTATTTTCATGTGCGTCAAATTGAGTTTTAGCTTGTGTTTATTACTCAAGATACAACTATATCAGATAATACATAAAAAAAAAAAATGCAAAAATGTTTATATCTGTCTTGGACCATCTCCTGCAGAGTAAAATATAATATCTCCTAACAGCAGGAGCTGATGATTATTAGAAGTGGGGCAATGTAAAATGTTACTAACAGCCTATCATATTTTAAAGAGAGTATGGTATATTTGAAGGGTATGTAACCTTTGAGCAACATTTTAAAATTTACAATTAGACTTAATTTCCAGTATCTAGTACAACTTACTCCAGAGCTGCATTCAAAATTCTTCTTTATGCTTGTTATTGAAAACAATCAGCAAACTTGTTGACAGACATGCCCCTAACATTTTTGCCAAATGTCTATGATGTATGGAAACAGACATCTATACCTTTTCCTACAAATATGTCTACCCTTGCATTGTCTCAAATTTTTGAAAAAAAAAAATATATATATATGTAAGGAAGGCTATCTAGATTGCCTGTATTTGTGGGAGGGGCTTAGGCCCTTTATAGCCGGATGCAGTGCCAGCTCCGTCACGCGCAGCCAGGTACCTTCTCACTTCCGGGTGAGATCAGGCTTCATCGCATCTCCAGGCACGTCCAGCGGGTTCGTCTCCTGGCCTAGGTAAGTCATCCTCCTGCGCCGGGCTTGTGCCGCCGGTCCGGCTGTCTTTCCAGCCACGAGCAGGTAAGCATCAGGGTGTTGGGGGGTTACCTGCACTCCCCCTCCACGCACCACTCTCGGGGCTAACATGCGTCATGCGGGCCACGGTAGGTCTGCGCCCATTCCCCGCTGGGCCCCGGTCGTTCCGCCCTGGGCCTGGGTCAGTGCGCCGCATCTCTTGGCCCCTCCCCCTCTGGTGTCCCAGCCGGCTTGGGACCCAGGGGTTATGCGCGTGTATGGGAGTCTGCTTGGATCGGTGCCTCCCCGCTGAGAGCAGCGGGGGTCAGGGAAACAGGGGGAGGAAAAAAAAAAAAGTCCTTGGAGGAAGTTGGTTTGCTATTTGAAAAAAAAAAAAAAAAAAGCCAGCAGTCGCCGTCCTGGCTGTGGCGCGAGGCTCCGGCTGTCTGGGCATCCTAGGGGCGAGGTTGCAGCACGGTTGCGTCTAGGCTGTGCCTCGGCTCTTGCTGCAGGCCCTGTAGATGTGTTTGGAAAAAAAAAAAAACTTGTCCTTGTGGTTAGTTCCCAGGTCTTGTTAAGCTCCCTACCGCTGGAAACTTCAGGTTAACTCACGCAGCTTGTCATCCGTAAACTGCAACCGGTTCATCCTCCTCCGCTGGTAAGGCCAGTTGATATTAAACAAATATTTCCTTTCAGGTCCGGTTAGGCAAAGGTTCGCACATTGGGTCTTGTTCCACGTCTACAATCCTTTCTTTCCTAAACCCGCCTGGTGCGGCCAGGCTCGTGGCGGCACCCTAGGTTTCCTTCCTGCCTGAAGTGTTCAGGTCCGTGGCTTGCACCCTATGTTCCTTCCAGCCTGCCTGAAGCGTTCAGGCTCGTGGCTTGCACCCTATGTTCCTTCCAGCCTGCCTGAAGCGTTCAGGTCCGTGGCTTGCACCCTATGTTCCTTCCAGCCTGCCTGAAGCGTTCAGGTCTGTGGCTTGCACCCTATCTTTCCTTCCAGCCTACCTGAAGCGTTCAGGTCCGTGACTTACACCCTATGTTCCTTCCAGCCTGCCTGAAGCGTTCAGGCTCGTGGCTTGCACCCTATGTTCCTTCCAGCCTGCCTGAGGCATTCTGGCTCCTGGTTCGCATTCACTGTCCTCTTTCCACGGGCCCTGCAGTGCTGGGCTCAGATTTTTCTACGTCTGTTTTCTATGTCTTCTTCCTTACGTCCGCCTGTGTCTTCCGACCCGCCTCACGGCAATTCTCGTCTCCCTCGTAGGTTGATGGCAGGTCACAACGTCTTTACTCTATGTCTTTGCTGCTTTCCGGTACGCTTCCAGGGCAGTGCACTATGTTAAGAGAAAAATAAAAAGGGGGGGGGGGTCCTTGGCCCGGCTAGGTCACATGCCATATTCAGTCTTCTGCCCCTTTCATAGGTTTCCAAGCCGGCCTGCCGCTCGGGCACAGTTGGAGTTCTCCGGTCCTGCTAGGCCCGTTTTGTTGTCTAGTCCTAGCTGGTAAGTTTCCCTATGTCCTTCAAAGGTGGCATTCCTTCCCTCACGTCACACCCTGGCCCTTGCTCATTGGGTGGCGGGTCTTTCCTTCCCTCTTTCCCCGCACATAGTCAGGGTTGCCTCTCTCTTTTACCAGGTGGTCACTATGCATTTAGTCTATTCTGTTCACCTGTACTCGTCTCTGCCCAACAGGTGACCTCCGGGTGTCTGACTCTGCCCTCATTCAGGTACCAGCAACGATGTCTCAAGCCTCGGATATTGAAGAATCCATGTCTATCCCGGAAACTCCGGCCTCTGCTCAGGCCAGCAGCGGTTCTCTCAGAAACTGGACGATCCCGAAGTTGGTGGCTGAATTAAATCGGAGGGGCATTAGTCACCTGGCCTCAGCTGGGAAGGCTGAATTATATAGACTGCTGGTGTCTAGTCCTGGACCTTCCAGTGTTCAAGTGGAGTCACCGTCAGTTCAAACTTCACTGGCACAATTGCACGCCACAATGGAGACCCTGGTGTCCTCGGTAGCTGACATCCAGGCCAGGATGCTGGACTTAGAATCTAGGGCAACCTCTACCCCTCAGGCGGTGATTCCGGTGGCACCTTCCCCCTCGCCTCAGGCTGGGTCCTCAGATACGTCTGTGCCGCCCCCTGTCATTTCCCCTGCTCATTTCGTCCCAGAGAATATTCGGAAGGACATCTTGGCCGGGAAGGAGGTGAACTTGGCTTCTATACTCATCGTTTCGCGTGACGCAAATGATAACAAGACCATAGATTGCGGTGAGGTGTCTGTTGTCTTCAGAGCCAAGGATGCACGACTCAACCGGAAGCTGTCAATCCTGCAGTTCGTCCTGGCTTTCAGCCTCTACAGGGATATAATTTGTTCCGCCCAGCCGGATAGGAGGGAGGAACTTGACACGTACCTCTTCAGGGTCACCGACCTTGGTCAAAACTATGGCAGCAGTGCATTTTACGACTACCATCGTTCAATTTCAGTTCACGCCGAATTGGGCTAACCTAGACATGGAGCTGTTTTGCAGACATTTTGCTGGGCTCAGAGCTCCTGTCTGCACTGCATGCCAATCGATCTTTCATGCCTCAGAATGGTGCCCCAATTTGGCGGGTCCACAACCAGACAGGGCCCTTCCTTTCCTGGCACATCCGGGGTCCCCAGGGGCACCCCCTCTGTTGATAAATTCGGTAGACAAATAGTGTTCTTAGGGAAAAGCCAAATATGCAACAATTTCAACTATGGTCATTGCATGTTCAGTGGTTGCAGGGCTCTACATGTGTGCATAGCATGTTTCAGGGCTCACCCCAACTCCTCCTGTCCGAAGAAATCTAATCAACAGGCATGACTAGCTGACATTAACATTGAGTTGCTTAGCACACTCCTGGCGGAGCACCATGACAGGCTATTTGTGCACGAGTTGGTGGTAGGGTTCATGTATGGGTTCCACACGGGTTGGTGGCCCTCCCGCAATCCAACTGGGAGTGTGACAACCTTCTCTCCGCCAAGAAAGATCCGGTGTCGGTCCAGGAGTTGATCGACTTGGAGGTGGAGAAAGGGTTTATGATCGGGCCTTTTTCATCGATTCCCTTTGTTCATTGGAGGATCAGTCCCATTGGGTTAGTCGTTAAGAAGGATTGTAATAAAAAAAGATTAATCTACAACCTTTCTGCTCCTCATGATTCTGTTATTCCTAGTATCAACTCCCTTATTCCGTCGGAGGAATTCGAAATGAAGTTATCCTCCATCGATGAAGCCATATGGTTTATTTGAAGGCCAGCAGGGGCGCGTGGCTGTTGAAGACTGACATTGCTGATGCGTTTAAACTCCTTCCAGTCCTCCCACAGCTATGGCAATATTATGGCGCCAAGTGGGCTGGCAAGTTTTATTTTGCCAATCGCCTCACTTTTGGGTCCAAAAGCAGCCCTGCGTTGTTAGACAGGTTCGCTCAGGCGCTGCATTGGATCCTGGTCAAACACAGTGGGTCACCCATGAGCGTTCACTATCTAGACGACTTCCTCCTGGTTGAGCACCCGTCTGACCGACCATCTGGGTTGGCTACTCTGCTTAAAATTTTTTCAGCCCTTCAGGTCCCTGTCGCCCAGGCCAAAACGGTAGGTCCTGCTAAAAGCATCACGTTCCTGGGTATCATTCTCGACTACGACAATTTGGAAGCTAGGCTTCGTGAGGACAAACTCGGGCAGATCCGCTCCTAGTTAGCGAAGGCTATGACGTCTGGCTGTCTGTCCAAGGCGGACCTCCAGTCGCTGTTGGGCAGACTTAATTTTGCCGTGAGGGTCATGCCCCAGGGCAGGGCCTTCGTGTCACGTTTGCTTCTCCGTCTTCCGTCGGCCACGGAACAGGATAGCATCATCCGCATGGACAATCAGGCCATGGCGGATCTGTCTATGTGGTACGCGTTCCAGTCTACCTGGAATGGTGTTAGCCTTTTTGTTTCACCCTGGGGGTCGGCTTCCGCCTCAGTTTTTTCTGAAGTGGAAAAACACGGCACTCTGGTGACAGTTTGATTATAATGCAGTAAGGTTTTTTATTCACCCACCATTAAAGCTACATGATAGTGTACGGCCAACGTTTCGGTCTAACCAAGACCTTTTTCAGGGCCTCAAAGTAAATAGTAGCGCAGGAATGGGTGGCATCCATTGGTGGCTGAATAAAAAACCTTACTGCATTATAATCAAACTGTCGCCAGAGTGCCGTGTTTTTCCACTTCATATTATTTGGGATACTCCCACAACACAGAGCACCATCTATAAGGAGGAATAGCAGCCAGTGGCCGCCGCAGGTTGCTACAGATACAGAAGCTCTGAGGTCTTCGCCCCTGTTAGAATTGCATCCCTTGGTAGCGGCAGCCTTTGTGTGGGGCAGGCAGTGGTCGAATTCCAGGGTTATGTTTATTACGGACAGCAAGGACCTGGTGGATATAATCCAAAAGGGTCGAACCAAATCTCAAAAAATGATGTTACTCCTGCGCAGGTCAGTTTGGCTCTCCATGATCCACAACTTCCGTATTGAATGTTCCCATATCCAGGGTGCCGAGAATGTCGCAGCTGACGCCCTTTCCCGGTTTAACTTCCAGGTCTTTATCCAGGTCTCGCCAGAGGCAGACCCGTCTGGGGCTCCCATTCCAGCCTTCACCAGCTTGACCTTGGATTGACATCCCTGCTTGCCACAGCCAAGGTCCTGATGCACAAGAGTCTCTCTGCCAACACTACAAGTAATTATCGGACGGGTTAGAATCTGTACCTGGAATTCACAGCCTCACATCCGCAGGGGGAGACGGGCGATATTTCCTTCATTATGGCCTTCATGGCGCACTGTCATACCAACCTGGGCCTTTCCGCTAATACCATCCGCCTGTACTTGGCCGGGGTGCAACACTTTTTTACCGTCAACAACTCGGCAGGAAGGTCCATATTCAAGGCCCAAGCAATAAAGGCTACCTTCAGGGGCATTGGAAAGTCCGGCAGAATTTGCCCTCCGGCTAGGCAGCCGTTTTCCGGGGAGCTCTTTAAGAAGATATCTTTAGCCCTTGACGGTAATCCTTTTGGGCCCTTGGTCAGCACAGTCGTCAAAGCGGCAATGTACTTAGGCTTCTACGGGTTCCTCAGGCCTGGGGAGTTTACTGTCACTTCTTCAAACAGCCGTCACTTTCAGAAACAGCAACTGGTCTGGTGCCCCAACCATTTCATCCTTACCATTCCAGCTACTAAAACTTCCCAGACGGGGTCCACCGACCGAGGTTTTTTCCATCTCACAATGAGTGGTGTCCAGTGTCCGTTCTCAAGCAGCTAGTTTCGATTCTCCAGTCCTCTTCACCTACCAGTCGGCTGCTTCCTCTCAGGGGGAGACCACTGTCCACCTCTCAGTTCATTTCGTACATCCGCTCACTGGCATCTGGTTTGGGTTATGATCGGAGGTCTATCTCGGGCCACTCCTTCTGCATTGGAGCCACCTCGGCAGCCTCTTCTCACCAAGTACCCTCACATGTCATCAGGCACATGGGGCGATGGAGATCTTCGTGTTTTTCCAGATACATTCCAAATCCTCAGTCGGAAGTCCGTGCGGCCTTCCGCTCACTTTCTTGTGATATTTAATAAATGGTCTGCAGCATGTCTCTCTTCTCTTCTTTGCCCCCTTTTAGGCCTATCCGTGTACCCGAGTTGGAGGGTAAGATTTTTCCATTTTTTTTTTTTTGACGGTTTTGCATGCCATCTAACATTTTCCTGCACCCATACACACCTATAGATGATTTTGGGTAAGCAAAAATACATTGATTACTTACCAGTAATAAGTTTTCCATGAGCCATGACAGCACCTGTGAGATCCTCCCCCATCCCAACAGGAAACAGGAAACTTCCCAGATCTTTAAAAGGAGTCCTCCTCATTCCATCCTTAGTTAGTAACAAGATTCCTAGGACTATCAGGACACCCAAATGCAGTGAACTTAAAACATTGTAAACATCTTGGATGTATGCCAAAATACATATGTCTTTGAAAAGACAAGAAGGGTTTTTTTTTTTGCTTTTTTTATTTATAAATATATATACTTTTTTTTTTCTTTGGGCGGGAATAAGTAGGTCCTGTCATGGCTCACGGAAAACGTATTACCAGAAAGTAATCAATGTATTTCGATTGTGCCCTATGACAGAACCTGTGAGAGATTAGGTTAGATATTTGTACCTAGGGTGGGATTACTGCCTGTTGCAACTTTTTCCCGAAGGACAGGTCCTAAGTAGACAATAAGTCCAACCTATAGTGTCTAAAAAAGGTAGAAGGGGAACTCCAGGTTGCTGTTTTAGAAATCTGATCTATAGACACACAACCTTTTTCTGCCCAGGAAGAGGCAACTGCTCTAGTTGAATGGCCCGAAAAACCCAAAGGGACCTGAGGATTAGATAAGGAATAGGCTAACCCAATAGCATTGGTGATCCATCTAGCTAAGGTACGACTAGATACTTTAAGTCCTTTGTTGGGACCCTGATACTGAATAAAAAGTTGAGGGGCCTTTCGAAGTTCCTTAGTCCTTTCCAAGTAATTGCAAACACATCTTTTAACATCTCAATTATGGAAGCGTTGTTCTTCCTCATTCTCAGGGTCTTGACAGAAAAATGGAAGAACAATCTCTTGAGACTTATGGAAGTCAGACATTACTTTTGGTAAGAAGGCAGGATAAGGTATAAAAATGATTCCATCCTCCAAAATTATGGTATAAGGAGGATATGCAGATAGGGCTTTTAGTGGAGGTGACTGCCACTAGAAAAGCTGTTTTGAAAGCCAACATTTTAAAGGAAATGGATTATATTGGTTCAAACAGATCTTTAGTCAGGACTGACAGAACTTAGTTAAGATCCCATGGAGCTGTTCTGTTTCTCACAGAAGGGGATAACCTAGACGTACCTCTGATGAATCTCTTAACCCAAGGAAGAAAGGCCAGCTTAAAATCAAAAAGGGCACTAAGAGCAGAAATCTGGACTCTTAGAGTACTAGTACAAATTTTTTGTTAAGCCATTCCTGAAGAAAACTGAGAATCATCGGTAAGTTGGGAGAGTCTAACTCAACTGTTGGTCCTGCAAACTGTAAAAAAGCTTTCCAAATCCTAAAATAGATATCAGACATGACTTTCTTCCTACTTGCTAGCAAGGTCTGGACTACCAGATCTGAGAGCCCTCTACTCTTGAGGAATTGTTTTTAAATATCCACGCTGTCAAGTGTAGCTTGTGCACCTCCAGATGGAATATTGGACCCTGGAATAACAGGTCCATCTTGTCTGGCAGAACCCATGGGTCCGCAAGGGAGAGAGCTCTTAACCAAGAGAACCAAACTCTTTTGGGCCAGGTACTGTAGCTTGTACCTTCCTGATCTTTTGAATTACCCTGGCCAGAAGAGAAAGTGGGGGAAAGGCATTCACTAGCCCCTTGCCCCATGACTGAGAGAGAGCATCTATCCTAGGGGGTGATCTGACTAGCTGAGGGAAAATAATTTTCTGCATTTTGCATTGTGTCTGGACGCAAATAAGTTTATTGTCGGGAATCCCCATAGGGCTGTTATCTGCTGGAACACTTCCTGATTTAAACACCAATTCCCCCGGGTGAACTTGTGTCTGCTCAGAAAGTCTGCCCCCTTCAGGTATAATGCCGAGAGGGAGAGTATTTTGTTCTCTATCATCTGAAATATTTGAGATGTCAGATCCATCAACTGGGATGACCTTGTTCCTCCCTGCCTGTTGATGTACGACATTACTGAGGCATTGTCGGACAGAATCCTGACTTGTCTGTTTGTCAATAGAGAAAGATTGATTTTCAAGATGTATCACACTGCCATCATTTCTCTGGAGTTCTGGGGCAGCATGCTTTCTGATCTTGTCCACTGATCTTGGAAAACCCCCAAAACTGAATGCCCTCCCAACCAGTAGGACTGTCATCTGTTGTAATGGTCAATAGATTTTCTTTTGTCCATTCTACCCCCTGTTTTAGATTTGAGCCCTTCATCCACCAAATCAGGGAATCCCTTACGGACTTGGATATTATGAGTCTTTTTGAATCCAGATCTGTTGTCTTTTTTTCCATTGTGACAGAATGTAATACTGCAGAATCCTGGATCTGATCTGTGCCCACTTCACAGCCGGCATGCGGGCTGTCATCAGTCCCTGGACCGACATCGCCTTTCTTATCGTAGTGAACCTGGAGCTCCTGAACTCCCTTACTCTTTTCTGTATAGTCTGTATCTTTACTGATGGGAGAAAAGACTTTTGATCAAAGGGAATCTAGCTGGATCCCCAGAAACACATGCTTTTGAGCTGGGGCCAGAAAGGATTTGTCCCAATTTACTAACCAGCCCAACTTTTCCAGGGTTCCTAAGACTTCTTGTACTTGGACTGACAGAAGATCCGGCGATCATCCCACTAAAAGAAGGTCGTCTAAATAAGGAATTATGATTATGTTTGACTTTCTTATCTCTGTCATCATTTCCGCCAACAGTTTCGTGAACACTCTGGGCACCTGGGAGACCCCAAAGGGAAGAGCCCGGAACTGAAAATAAGCAACTCTTCCCCTATTTTTATGGCAACCCTTCGATATTTTTGTGATGTGGGGTGAATTGGAATGTGATAGTAAGCATCTTTTATATCGATGGATGCCATCACACACTGAGGAAACAGATGCAGCACTGTAGAGGAAATTGACTCCATTCTGAATCTCTGATAGGTCAGAAACTGAAGAGAGTGGAGTAGAACCTCTCGCCTATTTCCACCTCTGGTACTGGGGTTAAGACTGCTTTGGCTAGTAGGTTTTTGATTTCCTCCACTAATGCTAGTTGCTTCGACAATTTTTGGTTCAAACTTGTAATTTTTAGTTTCTCTGGAGGCGCCTTTTGTATCTGTAAGTGGTAGCCTTTTTTTATGATATTTTTTACCCAGGCACTGGAGGTTATATTTTGCCAGGCCTGAAAGAAGGAAGAAAGGCGACCTCCTACCTGAAGCCTGGTGTCAGGGTTGAGAGGTATTTGAGCCTTGAGACTTATCCCTGAACAATAATCCTTTCGCTTAATTTCACCTCCAGTCACTATTTCTCTTTTACCCATAGAATTTTTTTGTTTCTTCCACCTGAAAGGCCTTCTTCTGCTTAGGAAAGGAAGGGGTAGGGAATCCTTTCTTTCTGTCCGACACTTTATCTAAGATATCATCTAAGGCGGAACCAAACAGAAATTTTCCCTGACATGGAAGGGCACATACTGTAACTTAGATTTAGATGCTATATCTCCTTTCCACCCCTTAAGCCATAAAGATCTTCTGGCAGAATTGGACAAAGCAGCGGCTCTAGCCAATAACCTCAGGGCATCTGCTGACGCGTCAGAGATGAAGTCCACAGCCTTAAACATTGTTGGAAATGCTTCCAGGAGTTGTTCCCTAGGAGTCCTATCCTCTATATGGGATTCCAACTCTAATAACCACAGCCTGAGTGAACTAGCCACTGATGTAGTCACTATGTTTTTTCTTAGGTAAACCTCTGCTCTTTTGTCCATAGGGTCTCTAAGGGATCCCATATTTTCAAACGGAAGAGCAGATGTTTTATTCACTTTCGCTACAGGGGCATCAATCTTCGGAATACTCTGCCAAGATGCCTTCTCTTCCTCATCAAAGGGGTATTTATGTTTAACTGCCCTAGGAGTGAAGAATTAAAACTCCTGTTTAATCAAAACTTTAATGGTTTCTTGAATAGGGAATACACGTGGCTTTTTACGTCTCAGGCTTTCAAACATGAATTTCTGTCTAGTTTTTGATGGTTTATCCCCTTCAATTTCTATAGTGGATCTAACTGCTTTTAATAATAAATCAGTGTCCTCCACTTTGAACAAGGGTCTTTCTAGTTCATCGGAGGAGGAACAAGAATCTGAAGCTGCTCCCTCCTCTGATTCAGATTCTGAGTCGCTCTTTTCCTAAGCATGAGATTTACTTTTAGAAAGACCAGGAAAAGACTAAAAAGTCTAAGGACGAGCACACCTCATTCTTAACAAGCTGTTGTAAATTCTGTAGAAACGAGGGTGATTCTTTGGCCACTAACTTATCCAAGCAGGGCTGGCAGCAAGACTTGGGATAAGAGGGACTCAGATTAGACTGGCAAATTCTACATATTCTACCCTTCGATTTATGGGATGCTTTTCTGGGGACCTCTTTAACTGTGCTGGTGGTCAGGGACTCTCCGTGCGCTGCTGTGTTTCAGCCTCTTCCTGCATGGTAAGTTGCAGAAGGGCTTTAGGAGGAGGAAATTAAAAAAGGAATTCTACCTTCTGCTCTGCACTGCTGCAACCTCCTCCGTGCTTGGCTGGCCGGAGTCCTCTTTTGAATTGGCCGCGCATCACCTGCCATGTCTTCCGGCTCCTCCCCTTCCGGTGCGTAAACTGCGCAGGTCACTTCCGGCGTGCGTATCCCGAACAGGCCCGCCTAATTGAGGAGGGAGAGAGAAACTCCCCACCCACCCGAACTTCGCTGGTAGCGGACCTGCAGCGAGAAGAGCCCCAGGAATCACTCCATGGCCACAAAGAGGCAAAACCCACTGGGCATAATGGCGGCTCCTAGTGCAGATTTACGGCTTCCAGGTATCCCCAATAGGTTATACTGCCTTGCTCTGGGAATCCTGCAGCCATCCTAATCAGGGAAGATCCATCCCCTGTCCCACGGACAGGTAGCAGGATATAACTGAGGATGGAATGAGGAGGACTCCTTTTAAAGATCTGGGAAGTTTCCTGTTGGGATGGGGGAGGATCTCACAGGTGCTGTCATAGGGCACAATGGAAAAGCAACTTAAATTTGTTTAGTGCATCTGGAGATGTTTCCCATGCGGCAGGATACAGGAAAGGTTTAGTATCAGTGGGAGAGAGAGTAAGAAGTTTGGTATAGATAGTAGATAAGCATTTCCGTGGTGGTCTGGTTTTGTTGTCGGGGTGTTTTATATCATGTATGAGGCCTATTAAAGTCTGGTCATTTTAACAAGACTTTTAAAGCATGGTGGAGCACAGAGTAAGGAAAGAAAATAAGGTTGGGTATATTAAGTTTTCAAGTTGGAATTAAATCATTTTGAAGGAATGTAGAGAGGGGTATCTGACTGTGACTTAATTATGTTGTTGTACAAGGTCACAAACTTGTTTCACTGTGGAGGCAGGGGAAATACAGTAAGCTTGTATATCGAGTTGGATGTCTTCCAGGTATTCCATGTGGTGTAAGAAATTAGTCTGGGTAAACAGGAAGTAACTGTGATGGGACAGTCAGGGAGGAGCAGTTTTATAATAGGGTATAAAGCAGCCTTTTCTTTGACAGCAACCCAGTATTTATGTTTCGGTTGATGAAGCCAATAAAGTGCCTGATGAATATGGACTAATCTGAAGTATAAGAATGGATCCCGCATCTCAATACAAATACAGTTATCTGGTCTAGTCAAGGTACAGTTTGCAACCCTAGTGCCAAACAAATCTTGAGAACAGCCTTCTAAGTAATGTAACATAATGCAGTGGGGCATAGATGGGCAAATCTTGAAAGAAGCATAGAAGTTTGGTGAAAATTACACTTTTAAGTAAGTTTTTACACCCAATGCAAGACAAAAGAAAATTTCCCATGAGGATAATATTTGTTGGACATGAGACAACAATGGAACATAGTTTAGTTTATACAGATCTTTGAAGTTCCTGGATTTGTGGATCCCTAAAAATGTAAGCAACTGCTTAAACCAGTCGAAAGGGGAGGTAGTTTGGAAAGTTTTGCCACTAGAGGCAGGAAAATATTCAAAGCTTGTGACTTGGACATGTTAACTTTAATTCCAGAAATAAAAGAAAAGTCTAAGAATAAGGATTGCAGGTGAGGTAGGGCCGTGTATGGATTAGATAAAATTAATAGCAGATTGTCTGCGATTGCAACTACCTTGTGGTCCTTGCCATCATTAACCCATATTTTTTCTGTAAGTTTCAATGGATAGAATGGAAAGGAGGGGGATAAAGGACACCTTGTCTTCTGCCGCTGTGGATGGGGAAGGGGTTACAAGATGTATTGTTGACCAAGATTCCTGTTGTTGGCAAGCTGATTGGAGATATTATATCTGCATAGGGTTAGTTTAATAAATAAACAGTAGACTTGGACAAGTGCTCATCTCTCTTCCTGATGTGAGTGTGGCTCTCTACACTGAAGGGTAAGGCAGTTGCTGGCTTTGTACAGAGCTCACTATTTTTTCCAGAAGTCCCATATATAATTAATAGAGTGACACAAAGCATGCTGGACCAGGTGTTACATTCATTTCTGGGTACAGTGTCCCCACTGCCATGATCTGCGGTCAAACCCTTCTAGTAGTTTACCACTTTCCTTTGTATAGAGGATAAACTCTTAAAGGTGGTATACTGTACCTCTTTAATACTTTTCAAATTCCCATCCTCTACCATTTATCATTAATTCGGCCTGTGTGGAACCTGTTTGATGACGGCCTAAAGTGAGATGACATCATACAATGTGCTCCATTGCTTTGAAATTACTTTGATCTTAAATGACACAGGCACAAACTGCAACCTAATTGTCGCTGCAGGTTAAATGTCCTAAACCGAAGTTTGTGAGGAAAGCGGAGAAATACATTATTCTTTTTTTTTGCTATAACCATAATGTTCCAATTAGCATTCTAGTATAGTGTGTATTGAACTGATCAAAATCTATCAGTGTGAGCTAAGTCCGAGTAGAAAAAGCCAAATAGTGTAATATATGCTGAACATGTAGGAACATAAAAGTGGCCAATTACGTAGGCATAATTAGAGCAGCTCTGGCTATCTGATGTGGTCAGATCTATTGAATTAGAAAAAGCAGATGAAGCATCCAGCGTGTAAGTGCATTTAAATAGGGGTTACTGTCCTAATAAAGCACAAAAGAAAACAAGGAGAGGAGCATTCGGACAGGTAATGAACGTAAGAAAAAATTAAATTCATCCAATTACATCTCAAGAAAACCCATTACCAATGAGGGTGAGCAGAGCGCCCGAGGAAGATTCAGATGCAAAACTAATAACGGAGAAGCTGTGTCCTTTCACCACGTTCTAAATGAGCTCTAATTTTCTTACAACCAACATTTCCAAACTATATAAATTTCAACTAAGCAGAAAAAAGTGACGTGCTGGCATAATTGTTATTCTGAACAGGCGCAGCTGCTAGCTCACCTTAATTAGATGAAATCCCAACTGGCGAATATTCTCTTTCAGTCTGTTCGTATATCTCTATCTTTTAGATATTGTTCTAACCTATCCACTGCTGCCGTGCAATGAGTCACCTAACCAAGGTGTTACACTGATCGTGCAGAACCCTGAGCATCCACTCATTGCTTTGTAACCTGTCTACACAGTAATGAAGGAGTTGTCATTTAATTAACCCGTTATATGACCTACATATCACTCTGGTGCATTGCAATGTGCAAAAAACATATCATCTTGAATGGAGCAGAGCCAAGATTGTAGCTTGTATGTCTGTGATAGTATTCAGCAAGTTGGTTTAACCTTGGATGTCCCAATATGTTACCTTAGGAACCTACTGCAATAGGTATATGGTTCATGCCTAATGTCTCTAAAACTGGCTTCCAAAACTGCATGCAAAACTGCACTGCTACTAATTAGCTGTTTTGGGTAGAAACTGGAAACTATGTAGTGGACGGATCTAAACAGAAAGCTCCATCCACTGTGTAGTGGCCAAGCTGAGGTATTGCAGCTCAGCTTCCATTCAAGTTGAGCCACAGTATGACAGCAGTGGAAGCTACAGTGGATGGAGCCTTCTGTCTACTTTAAAGGGGTTATTCAGGAATTGATAATGATGACCTATCTTCAGGACATGCCACGTTCAACAGAGCTCTGCTGGCTCCTGTCAGCTTTCCAAACACAGCTCTGTACATTGTATAGCAGCTATGCTTGGTATTGCAGCCCAGCCCCTTTGACTTGAATGAGGCTCAGCTGCAACTAGACCTTGTGCCCAACCACATAACTTAGGACGAGGCTGCAGTGCTCATAGAGTGCTGGCCTCTTCTAACAGCTGATTGGCCGGTGCCCCAGGTGTCGGACCCCCACCCATCTGATATAATGGAGGTCTGACAAATCATCAATATAAATTTATGGGTAACACCTTTAAATGCATTAATTCACTGTCCATAAATCCTTCCATAAATCCTTTTGCTAAAGGAGGCACTGATCGGAGAGCTGCCACCTAGCCAAATAGACAGCATTACAGTATAAACGCAATAATATGACCTTTCATCACAAGCAATAAGAATGAAATTATGTAATAACACAATGTAAAAAATTAACATACACAAGCATAACATTTAGCCATCATCATTAGAGATGAGCAAATTTTTCAAAAATTCGGTTCGCCGATTCGCCAGATTTTTTGGTAAAAATGTTGTTTTTTCCGAATTTATTTGTTGAGAATTTTGTTTAAAAAAACAGGTATTTCCTGGCTGCAGAGAGCCTTTATGGTGTTGTAGAACACTCTGCCTTTCAGTAACATGCAAAAGGAGTCTGTTTTGGTAGTGAAATAATACTGTGAGTCCATATGACATGCAGATGACAGGCGTCGCTGCACACTTCACTTATTTGGGAAGTCACGGGGCCAAAACTGACCAAATAACTTATGTGTTAACTTAGCCTTACAGGTCGATCTTGCACTCCTTTTACACCGTCGGCAGCTGATTCCACATAGATGTCTACAGAACCTGTTCTATTAAACACTTATACAAGTAGAGGGCCCCCCCACCCCACCCCCACAGAGTGGAGAGGGTGTCAGCAGTAAGCTTGTGTTGACATCACTGATTATTTTGCCCTTCCTCTGATCCGCCAGAACAATAACCCACAGAAAACGGATCCTGTCTGTGGAGCATCCGCCTTCACTCGGTCTGCATCAGTAATCCATCAGTATTGCTAATGCCAAAATAAACAGGAGTGGATCCAAAACAGAGATGACAAATGAACTAAATATTTGCATGTCTTCTGTGTTTTGTACCCACTCCTGTATAAGCATAAGCCAATTCTGATGCAAAATAGGGACCATGGCATGCAGGCCTTACAGCTGTTACATAGACAGGATCCGTTGTGCATCTCATTTTTCCTTCCTTCTGACAGATCAGAAGAAGGGTCAAATAAATGAGGATGTCAGCCAGACCGAAAAGCAAAATATTGACCCAGTCAAGAAGTCGGGAGGGTGGGAACAGCAGTGGCCCTATGACATAGTGGTGAGGTGGAAGCAGCATGAGGAAACCACAGAGTGGCCCAGTGACAGAGTCTGGAGGTGGCAGCAGCATCAGAAGGCCACAGAGTGGAACAATGACAGAGTGTGGAGGTGGTAGCAGCATCAGGAGGCCACAGAGTGGCAAGGTGACATAGTGTGGAGGTCGCAGAAGCATTAGGAGGCCACAGAGTGGCACAATGACACAGTGTGGAGGTGGCAGAGGCATGAGAAGACCACAGAGTAGCCCAGTGACAGAGTGTGGAGGTGGCAGCAGCATCAGGAGGCCACAGAGTTTGGTTTGTTCCCAATAATTGATTGAAACACTGGTCAGTGTAAAAGGACCTTTAGTATTGGAAATTAAAGAATCAACAATCTAAAGAGACTATAACTAAATTTTGTTTAAAGGGAACTTGCCGCCATTAAAATGCAGTGGAATTTGCAGGTAGCCTTTTGTAGTGCAGGAGGAGCTGAGCAGATATTGTATATACTTTTTTGAGAAAACACTTGGTATAACTTCTCATTTATTCATTAAAACTTCTACTCTTTCTATAATTAAGAGTAGGGATGAGTAAATCGACTTCAATGATAAAACATTCAAAGTCGATTTGCATAAAACTTCGACCAAGACTGTTGATACTGTTGAATATTGTAATAGGGCAGCAGTGCTTTGTGCTGCACTGCAGTATTTTGTTCTGTTAGGGTAGTACTTTTGCCTCACAAAGGTATTTCTGGCCCTGCCTCCTTATGTTGCCCTGCCTTCTGTCAATTTGGACCCACCTACAGTATAACATAAGGGCTACTTTGAAGTTTTTTTCCAGGGCCACTTTAGGTTCCCAGTCCGCCCCTGTTCCCTTTAATTACTAAGTTGCTACATTGCTTATTTTAGATCCCTTGGGGCAATGAAAAAAAAAAAATCTATAGGTACAGTCAGCGTTATTAGCCATTTGCAATATGATTTTACAGCAAGGGGAACCATATGGGTATATGAGGCTTCAAATAAGTTTGTTGGAAATTTTCCATAGGTTGGCAGAATCTAACTTTTTATGCCATAATTTTTACATCCCTCCTGGGCACTGTAAATAAAATTATGAGCCCAATATAAAACTTATGCTCAAAGTGTTTAATTTGCTGAGGTCTGTATTGCAATAAAAAAAAAAAAAAAAAAAGTTTGGATTTGAAGCTTAAGTACCTTTATGAGAAAGGGGACTTCTGTGAATAGGACATTAAAAGCTGTTTACTTTAATGTCTTCCATAAATGCGATAAACAATATGGAAATTGAGAACCTACTTTCAGCAACAAATTGTTACTTGACACATTTTCTAATCATAATAAGACACTCCAGGGCTGGCGGTGTTTTTGCAATAATTGCGTCTCTCAAGTGATTTAAGATGCAAGAGCAGCATCCTGTACTCTGACAATACACCTGAGGGATACATTTAGGGCACAACAAATCAGTATCCTGTTGTGCCTCATTGCTCAATTAACTGTTATTATGAATGACAAAATCATATGGTAAAAGAAAATGAAGAAATTAATACAATGACTTCCTCCTTTAAAAATACCTTTGGGACTGAATAAAGATCTCATAAACATAAAAGCTTATGCAACAGGAATAATTTGCCGAGGATGAAGACAGGCGTGCACTTTTAAAGCACTACTATACTATGAGTGACAGTCTGGAATAGATTTAATATTTTCTGAGCTTACTTTGCTTTTGATTTGTTTATTTATTTTTATCTTGAATCTTTAATTTTTTATTTATTCCCTTTTAAAAAATGGTGGAAAACATTATGACATGTCATTAAATATAGATTCCATGCCATTTAAAAGTATCCCGTCATCAATTCATGGTGCCCTAATCATGGGATCTGGGATCCCTTCTGACGGAGTACCATGTTTTACTCTGAAATACTGCAAAAAGGATGTGGAAACAGTGAGATGAGTGCACTGTACGACCTCCAAACAATCTGAACCTTGCTCTGCTTGATTAACAGGTATCTCACTATATGGCTACATTCACACATCAGTATTTTCCTATAACCGTATTCAGCATTTTTCTATAACCTTTTTTGAAGTCCGTTTTTTGCGGATCCGTTTTTTATAATTAGTTTCCGTTTTTCATCCGTTTTTTGCGGATCCATTCATTTCTATGGCCGAACGGACCCCATTTTGCGGAATATAATAGGACATGTTTTATATTTTTGCGTACCTGCGGAACAGAATTGCGGATGCGGAAAGCACTTATTGTGCTGTCTGCATATTTTCGGGAACCATAGAAAATGAATGGGTCAGCAAATGTTCCGCATCTGTTCCGCATAAATCGGAAAACATGCGGAAACAAAATGCGGACGTGTGAATGGGGCCTATGTCAGGGAGAAGTCCCAGAATAGATTTTTTTTTCCATGCCATGTTGCCATGTCTGAATCCATTTGTGCAAAAAATAAATAAAAAATGTTGTGCATGCACCATATTTAACCACTTAAAAGTCACAAGAAACTTTAAACTGCTTTCATCAGCGTCCCATGTGTTGTGGGCTTGGACAGTCCATACTTGTATGCTGGAGATTGGAGCATTATGGAAAATGTATTAATCCTATTAATTCATCCAAGTGCGGTCATAGCACCATACGTGTTTTGGGGTCTTTCTTGACTCCTTTATCAGGTCAGCAGTCGGGGATTGGACAGTCCATACTTGTATGCTGGATATTGGCTCCAAGAAAGACCCCAAAACGCATATGGTGTATGGTGCTAGTACAATGGGAAAAGTAAGTATCTATTCAACTATGCAATATGAAATTGAAATTCTCCTCATGCTTATGAATTTATAGCTGGGATGTATTCACCTATTTACCTGTTGAAGTTGCATATGACACTCATTGATTTCCAATATAAAATAATGTATACAGCACATTATCCTTTTTTGTTGTTGTTGCATGATAACTTAGTATTCTTTACAGTAGTTAACTACACTTTTCACTACAGTTTAAAAAGATTCTGTATGCCAAACGTTGCCACCCAGACTTATGCCATGTCATATGGTGGGTCAGAGATCTAAATTAAAGCTCCTGGGCGCCAATACAAAGTTTATAACCCTTCCATCTACCAAATACCACTTTTAATACTTGAAAAGATTTTCCTGAATTATTCGAGTTTTTAACAGGCATTTACATGTAGTGGCTTATAACATGTACATCTTCCACGTGTTTTTTTTTTTTTTTTTTTAATTTGGACCTGTTTTCACCATGTAAAGAAATCACTTTGGTTTGTTTCCATCCTGTATGTAGCATTTACTAACAAAACCCATGATGCACGTCTCCTTTCTCTAACAATTCCCAGCGAGTTCATATATCACCTGCATACATTTCCCCTGTTGCTTTTTTGACAAGTCCATGGGCATAACATCACAGTAAATAGGAAAGAGCTGCATGGACATAGTCATGTGGCCACTGTCCAGAAAGGTAGGTAGGAGCCAGAAAGGTAAAAGAAAGATGTTACAACTTTATAGCTACCTTCATGATTATATTAAAGGATGTTGATACAAACAGGAAAACCACTTTAAGCCTATGGACTCCAATGCATATGAAGAGAAAATTATATGCCTAGAATACACAGTGTAGCTCAAGCTGTACTCAGAGGACTTCTTAATGCAGGGAAATAAATAGGAAGCTCATAAATAGGGATGAGCGAACCTGAACTGGATAGTCTGGATTCTTACCGAATTTTCAAAAAGGTTCGGGTTTGGGTCCGTTATTCTGCGATTTCTTCCCGCTTTCTGAAGGGCTGCACAGCAGCCAATCAGCTAGCGTTTTACTTCTTGCCCTAAGACGCCATCACAGTCATGCCTACTAATGGCATGGCTGTGATTGGCCAAGTGCAGCATGTGACCCAGCCTCTATTTAAGCTGGAGTCACGTAGCGCCGCACGTCGCTCTGCTCTGATTACTGAAGGGAGAGGACGCAGCTTCTGTAAGCGCGAGATTAGGCAGGGAAAAGTCAGCAAAAACACCTAATGAACTGATCGATCTACAGCTGTGAATCATTCAACTTCTGCTAGTTAATTGCTCACTGGTTTTTAGGCAGCACAGAGCGTTTTTCTGTCACTTTGATTGGCGGTCATTTTGTATTTTGTGGTGCACCAGCACAAGCTGCCACCAAGTCCATCAATACTAGTTTTTTTTTTGCTATATCCTACATCAGGGGCTTGGCTGTGTTTATTGTCACCCCTAGAAACTCAGGATAGAAATTTCTATATTTTATTAAGGGGTTAAATTCAATTGCCAAAATAGCAATCCCCTAAAGCTGGTGTTCCAGCTGTGGCTAACCAAGTGTAATACTGTCTGCTATCTGGCAAAGGATAGATTTTTTTCTGTGGTGAAATTCAATTGCCAAAATAGCAATCCCCTAAATCTGGTGTCCCAGCAGTGGCTGGCAAAGTTTAATAGTGTCCGGCAAAGGATATGTTTTGTTCTGGGGTGAAATTCAATAGCTAAAATAGCAATACCGTAAATCTGGTGTCGCAGCAGTGGCTGGCCAAGTTTAATAGTGTCCGGCAAAGGATAGATAATTTTCTGGGGTGAAAGTCCATTGCCAAAATAGCAATACCGTAAATCTGGTGTTCCAGCTGTGACTGGACAAGTTTAATAGTGTCCGTTATAGGATATATTATTTTCTGCTGTGAAATTCAGTTTCAAAAATAGAAATACCGTAATTCTGGTGTTCCAGCTGCGACTGGACAAGTTTAATAGTGTCCGGCAAAGGATATATTTTTTTCTGGGGTGAAATTCATTGCCAAAATAGCAATACCATAAATCTGGTGTCCCAGCAGTGGCTGGCAAAGTTTAATAGTGTCCGGCAACGGATTTATTTTGTTCTGGGGTGAAATTCAATTGCCAAAATAGCAATACCATAAATCAGTGGTTTCAGCGGTGGCTGGTCAAGTTTAATAGTGTCCGCCAAAGGATATATTATTTTCTGGGCTGAAATTTAATTGCCAAAATAGCAATACCCTGAATCTGGTGTTCCCGCTGTGACTAAACAAGTTTAATAGTATCTGTCAAAGGATAGATTTTGTTCTGGGGTGAAATTCAATTGCCAAAATAGCAATACCCTGAATCTGGTGTTCCAGCTGTGACTGGACAATTTCCCTAGTGTCCATCAAAGGATATATTATTTTCTGGGGTGAAATACAGTTGCAAAAATACAGTTTCCTTAGTTTGGGATCAAACCAGTCTGTCGTTATTTATCAGTTCCTGCTTGACAGAGGTGGAGGAGGATGAGGATGAAGCAGGTTCACAGCGGGGTGGCGCCCAACACAGCTCAGGCCCATCACTTGTGTGTAGCTGGGGGGATACGGAGGACGATGACAATACGCCTCACACAGAGGACTGCTTGTCCTTACCTCTGAGCAGCCTGGCACACATGAGCGACTACATGCTGCAGTGCCTGCGCAACGACAGCAGAGTTGCCCACATTTTAACGTGTGCAGACTACTGGGTTGCCACCCTGCTGGATCCCCGGTACAAAGACAATGTGCCCACCTTACTTCCTGCACTGGAGCGTGATAGGAAGATACGCGAGTACAAGCGCATGCTGGTAGACACGCTCCTGAAAGAATTCCCAAATGTCACAGGGGAACAAGTGGAAGCCCAAGGTGAAGGCAGAGGAGGAGCAAGGGGTCGCAAACGCAGCTGTGTCACGGTCAGCTCCTCTGAGGGCAGGGTTAGCATGGCAGAAATGTGGAAAAGTTTTGTCACCACGCCACAGCTAACTGCACCACACCTGATACGGAACGTGTTAGCAGGAAGCAGCATTTCACTAACATGGTTGAACAGTACGTGTGCACACCACTCCACGTACTGACTGATGGTTTGGCCCCAATTAACTTCTGGGTCTCCAAATTGTCCACGTGGCCAGAGCTAACCTTTTATGCTTTGAAGGTGCTGGCCTGCCTGGCGGCCAGCATGTTGTCTGAACGTGTATTCAGCACGGCAGGGGGCGTCATTACTGACAAACGCAGCCGCCTGTCCACAGCCAATGTGGACAAGCTGACGTTCATAAAAATGAACCAGGCATGGATCCCACAGGACCTGTTCATCCCTTTTGCAGAATAGACATTTATAACTGCCTCCCCCTCAACCATTTATTCTTGTACTCTGGGGCACTTCTTTATTGAATCCTCTTTTTTTAATTTTACCATTATATTGCTATGCGACCAAAAGTTGAATGAACCTCTCCTCCATCTAGGTGCCAGGGGCCAAATTATCTGAAAGTGGCCTGTTCCAGTGGTGGTTGAAATGAATCCTGATTCTCTGCTATGCGACCTCTGTCTGGGTGCCATGGGCTAAATATCTGGAAGTGCCCTTCTCTATTGCTGGGTGACATTAAGCCTGATTCTCTGCTATGCGACCTCTCTCCTCCGTCTGGGTGCCAAGGGCCTAATTATCTAAAAGTGGCCTTCTCCATTGGTGAGTGACATGACGCCTGATTCTCTGCTATGCAACCTCTGTCCTCTGTCTGGGTGCTGGGGCCTAAATAAATGAAAGTGGCCTTCTCCATTGGTGGGTGACTTGAAGCCTGATTCTCTGCTATGGGACCTCTCTCCAATTGATATTGCTAAATTTTTATTTATTTTATTTTAATTAATTTCCCTATCCACATTTGTTTGCAGGGGATTTACCTACATTTTGCTGCCTTTTGAAACATTATAGCCCTTTCCTGGACTATTTTACAGCCTTTTTTGTGCCCAAAAGTTCGGGTCCCCATTGACTTCAATGGGGTTCGGGTTCGGGTGAAGTTCGGGTCGAGTTCGGATCCCGAACATTTTGGGGAAGTTCGGCCGAACTTCTCGAACCCGAACATACAGGTGTTCGCTCAACTCTAGTCATAAACTAATCATTAATTTTCGAAATGTATATCCTCTAGCCAGTTTACCAGAAGGCTTGAGTGTCAGGAATTCCTTTAAAACACAGAGAGAATATAAAGGCCATGAACAACTTTTGGGCAATTTTTTTTAATGATTGAATTTTACTCATGTCAGACTAAAAATAATTTTTTCCATTTTTCCAGCATCAGGAGGCCACAGAGTGGCACAATGACAGAGTGTGGAGGTAGCGGCAGCAGAAGCATCTGGAGGAGGCCACAGGGTGGCACAATGACAGTGTCGAATTGGCAGCAGCATCAGGAGAAGGCCACAAAGTGGCACAACGAAAGTGTGGAGTTGGCGGCAGCATGAAGAGACCACAGAATGGCACAATGACAGAGTGTGGAGGTGGCAGCAGCAGCATCAGAAGGAGGCCACAGAGTGGCACAATGACAGTGTGGAGGTGGCAGCAGCATGAGGAGACCACAGAGTGGCACAATGACAGAGTGTGGAGGTGGCAGCATCAGGAGGAGGCCATAGGGTGGCACAATGACAATGTGGAGGTGGCAGCAGCAGCATGAGAAGACCACAGAGTGGCACAATGACAGAGTGTGGAGGTGGCAGCATCAGGAGGAGGCCATAGGGTGGCACAATGACAATGTGGAGGTGGCAGCAGCAGCATGAGAAGACCACAGAGTGGCACAATGACAGAGTGTGGAGGTGGCAGCAGCAGCATCAGGAGGAGGCCAGAGGGTGGCACAATGACTGTGTGAAGGTGGCAGCAGCAGCATCAGGAGAACACAGAGTGGCAAGGTGACTTAGTGTGAAGGTGGGAACAGCATGAGGTGACCAAAGTGTGGCAATGTGACATAGTAAGGTGGTGGCAGCAGCATCAGTAGACCACAGAGTTGCAGGGTGACATAGTATGTAGGAGGCAGCAGCATCAGGAAACCACACAGTGGCGAGGTGACATAGTGTGGAGGTGACAGCAGCACCAATAGAGACCACAGAGAGGCAGGATGACATACACTAGTGTGGAGGTGGCAGCAGCATCAGGAGACCACAGAGTGATCCGGTGACAGAGTGGGGAAGTGGGTAGCAATATCAGTACCAGCTGAAGATGGTGAGTGAAAGAAGAAGCACTTGGCATCAGATGTGTGGCATCAGGTGGGTGGCAGCATCAGCATAGTAGCTGAGGCAGGTAGCCAGAAGAAAACGTTCTCTTTTGTCAAAGTGTTGGTCTGGCACCATGGATGATCTAGTCTGATGCATCAGGCATTGGTGGGTGGAAATCCTGGCTTATCCACACCTGATTAATCTTTACAAAGGCCAATCTTTCCACATGCTCTGATGCCACACTACTGGCAGGGCAAGACAGCTTTTCCAGGGCAAAATCTGCAAGTTGCGGCCACAAATCCAGTTTGGCTGCCCAGTAGTCCAGTAAATCTTCAATGTGGGGTGGCAGGGTGCTGTACAAGTATGCCACCACCTGCTGGTTCAGGTCCTGCTTCAGGTCTAGCTGTTTTTGCTGCTTATAAGTAGATTCTTCACTAGGTGGGCAAAGAAAACTGCTCATCAGCGACTCTAGACTCAAGTTGCTGCTGATGGAACTGAAACTGCTCCCACACCCCATCCTGCCACAGCAACAATGGCAGAGGAACGTGAGCGCAGAGGGAAAAGTTCAGTTTGTCCTCCCTCTTGGTGGGTGTAAAAAAGGCCCCCATTTTGACCGGTAGCGAGGGTTCAACAAGGTGGAGAGCCCGTAGTTATCCGAATGATGTCAATTCAGCAAGAAAGTGAGCATGCATCGGGCCATTTGTGCAAGTGACTCGGAGAGACTCCCTGCCTCTATCTCCATTGCATACTGCCACCATGTGTCTGAGTCCTCTGCCTCGTCTTCCTCATCGCCATATAGCTCCTTTGGCTGCTCCTGCTTCTCCTCTCCTATCACCAATGTTGAAAAACCACCCATTTTGCTACACATTGCTTGTCCTCCAATGTCCTCCTCCTCCTCCAGTTCAGCCCCCACAAGGCTCATGTGGCCATGAGAACTAGGCGCCACGTCTCCAGTCCCCCTGACCAGCCAGATTTACCAGCATCTGTTCCAGAGCATGAAGCAGTGGAATGACGTTGTTCATCCTGTAGTATTGGCGATTGACAAATAACGTGGCCTCCTCAACGGCACGAGCCAATGGCAGGTGTCACACATGAGCTGCCACTGGCTGACATCGAAGCTACACAGGGGAGTACTGTCCGCTTGGATCATAAAGAAATCATTTATGGCCTTTCTTTGTTCGTATAGTCGGTCAAACTTATGGAGGGTGGAATTCAGACGGGTGGAAATGTCGCATATCAGCCTATGTTGGGGGATGCTGTTCTGCCGCTGCAGCTCAAGGAGGGTTTGCTTTGCGGTGTACGAGTGACTGAAGTGTATGCACAGTTTCCTGGCCATGTTTAGGTTGTCTTGCAGATGGGAGGAAGACTTAAAGAACCGCTTGACAACCAGATTAAATATGTGTGTCATGTGGTGCATTTGGCTCAGCTGTCCTTGACGCAGCACCTACACCATGTTCTTCCCATTGTCGGTCACCATGGATATGATTTTGCGTTGTTGCGGAGAAAGCCAGGATTAGGATTTCTTGATGAAGGACACTGAGCGGTTCATTTCCTGTGTGACTCTGTTCGCCCAGGCAAAGCAGGTGAAGAACAGCATGACACCGCCGTGCCTTGCACATGTGGTCTGCTGGAGGGGCACTGTGAATTGTCCCTGCAGTGGAGGCTGAGGGGACAGTGAAGGATATGGGGCAGAGGCGGACATTGTTGCAGGACTAACGGTGTGAGAACATGGAGGCAACAGTAGCGTCATCTGGCCAAATTACTGGTGTGGCTGTGCAGGAACCACATTTACCCAGTATTGTATCTGACCATAGTTACAGCTCCACACGTCAGCGCTACCATGCACTTTGGCAGACACTGATAGGCTCAAGAACTGGCCCACCTTCTCTTCTACATGCGTGTGCATGGCTGGTACTGCCTTTTTGGCAACGAAATTACGGCTTGGGACTCTCGGCACAATCCATCAGTTCTCTGAAAAGTGCAGAGTCCACCACTTGGAAAGGCAGGGACTTCAGCACCATCAACTTGGCCAGGAGCACATTCAGCTTCTGTGCCGTTGGATGAGTGCACGTATAGTGTTGTCTCTTGGCAATCACTTTGGTGATTGATTGCTGACGGAATGACTGACAAGGACTAGAAGGAGGAGCAGGAGCTTCAGGATCAGCAGATGATGGAAAGGACAGACAGCTCCCTTCGGCTGACGTGGTGGAGCCTTGACTGCCTGAAATCAGGTGCGTGCCATTGGGTCACGAAACGGTTGCTGCGGCAGGCAGGACCACCATCTCAGAGCCACGGTACTCCCAGGCCACTTTATGGTGATGCTGCATATGTTGACACAGGGCCGTGGTGCCAACAGCTGCCCACAGATCCTACAAATGGCCACGTTCACCTCTTCCGGCTGGTTAACAAAAAACTTCCAAACCGCCGAGTAGGTGATTTTACCCTCAACACTCTGCACTGGCTGACTGCTATTGCCGTTGCCTCCGCAAACCCTTGCACCTCTACTTCCTGAGCAGGTAGGCTCCTGCGAAGCTGGAGGTCTACCCTGGGCATGTTTGGGTCCCGACCTCCCACTGCTGCCACCCTGCTGACTCCCGGCCACGCTAGCGACTTGCTGGCTCCACCGCTGCCTCGTGGGCAAGCTGCCATCCTCTTCTTCCAATGATGATGAAGCCCCTAATTCACCCGGCTTCCAAGTGTGATCAGCTACCTCATCATCATCGAGTACTGTCTGCGCGTCACTGATGTCCTCCTCAACGGTCTCTAGTTCAGAAGCCTAACCACTCGCAACAACAGCTCCCAAACCACTCTCTTCAGCACTACTTGCCCGCCTAGCTGAAGAAGTGGCGGATGTCTCCTCCACATCTTGGCTGGCCAGTAGCTGCTGACTGTACTCTAGTAGATCGACATTGCTATATTGTGGAGCTGAGCCCACTGCATATAATAATTCTCTGGCTGAGGGCACAGAAAAGGACAGCGGCAGGTTGAGGACAGGTAAGGGCACAGGGCCTGCTCCCGGGCCATGCCAACTAAGAGTTGTGTCTGACAAACCCACTGACTCTTGGCTGGGGGTGTCTGATGTCACTTGCAGTCAGAGATCAAGTTAACCATTCAAGAAATGCTGGGTTGCTGGTCACGACACGATCGCTAACTGACACTGGGAGCTCAGGCCTCTCGAAGTGACCCCTGCTGCCAGGTCCCCTTGTTCTGCTGTTATCTCAGCCTGCACCAGAAACATTTAGGCCTCTGCTACTCCCCTGTGCAGGGCCTGGCACTTCTCTGTCTGACATACTGTTAGATCAAATAAATAAATAAATAAATAAAAATGAAATAAAAACACCCTAAAAAGTCTGTAATTTTCTATTTTCACCACACAACAGCCAATAAGCCCTTTTTCCCCTCACTAATACATGCCAAAAAGAGCTTTAGAACATATAACTGCAGCGCTGAACAGAAAATAGGCCCTTATTTTTTTCCACTTATACACACCACAGAAGGCTTTAAAACATATAACTGCATCGCTGAACGGCAAATATATATATTTTTTGCCACTAATACATGCCAAAAATGGCTTTAGAACATATAACTGCACTGCTGAACAGCAAATATATATTTTTTTGCCACTAATACATGCCAAAAAGGGGTGAAATATTCTCACTTCCCAAACGACGGCAAATACTTTTTTTGTGCCACTTATACACGCCAAAAAGGGCTTTAGAACATATAACTGCACCGCTGAGCGGCAAATAATATATACATTTTTTTGCCACTAATACACACCAAAAAAGGGCTTTAGAACATATAACTGCACCGCTGAATGTCAAATTTTTTATTTTTTTTCATTTTCTCACGTTACCACACAACTTTTTTTTTGCCACTAATAGACACAAAAAAGGGCTTTAGAACATACAGGTTCATTTATTTCAGTAATGCAACTTATAAGGAATATATATATATATATATATATATATATATATATATATATATATACATATATATATATATATATATATATATATATATATATATATATATATATATATATATATATATATATATATATATATAAATCAACAAACTGGCGCAGCACTCCTTAGATAAAGTGAACAAAAGGTGTTTATTCACACATGTTTAACACAGCAACGTTTCAGCTCTCTCACAGAGTCATTTTCAAGCCACTTGGCTTGAAAATGGCTCTGTAGAGAGCTGAAACGTTGCTGTGTTAAACATGTGTGAATAAACACCTTTTTGTTCACTTTATCTAAGGAGTGCTCCGCCAGTTTGTTGGATTTGTAAAGAGACCCCGTTACCAGGGGTGGACGCTTGCACCATTGGATCAACTACACTGGAGGAGTGCTGCCTCATTTTTGCTTTTATCTATATATATATATATATATATATATATATATATATATATAGAATGAAGGTAAGGCAGCACTCGCTTCAAGTGTGAAAAATAGATCCCTTTATTCACCTCTTGTTGCGATCTTTCTCAAGCAGTGATTACAAGTGCACAGGAAGTTTATATAACAAGTATACAAGTGAAACTCATAAATCAATCAAGATATCTAATTTGTAAACAAACTCATAATAAAAAAGTGCATACATAAATACACAATAATACAAGAGTGTACTAGTGATCAAAAGCAATACACAGTGCGGTGTATGCAACTTAAAATTAGAATACTGTGAAAATGTTCAATATTCTAGGCTCAAACTGTCACACTCGAATTAATCCATAGCCCCTGAGCAAACGGTACCTGAGATTATGACTTTGGGGTTTTTATAAACTGTAAACCATAATCTTCCAAATTATAACAAATAAAAGCTTGAAATATCTCACTTTGCATGTAATGAGTCTATCTCATATATTAGTTTTACCTTTTACGTTGCATTACTGAAATAAATGAACTTTGCACGATATTCAAATTTTTCGAGTTTCACCAGTATAACTGCACAGCTGAACGGCAAATATATATTTTTTGCCACTAATACACGCCAAAAATGCTTTAGAACATATAACTGCACCACACAAGGGCAAACAAGACATTTAAATATTTCCTTGTAATAAACCCTGTTAATGTCTGTATCAAACAGCACTTGCACCCCAATAACAAGAAAAGTTTGCTGGAATTACAGAGCTGTATAATGGCAATTTGGATCCGCAGTCAGTGCAGCAAAGTGTAATAGTATTGCTCATAGGATTACCCAGTCTGTAAACTCCTCTACTGAACCCTGTTCTGCTTCAATATTGTGGAATGATTCCTCCCTATCCTCTCACTGAACTTCTATACATCAAAATAAAAGTTTGAAAGTCTACCACTGTCCCTAGAGCCTGCTGATGTCTCTCCCTGCACTAAGTACACTGGAAAATGGCTGAATCCAAGATGGCTGAGGCTATTTATAGGGCTTTGGCATCACAGGGCTGGCTGGCTGCTAATTGGCTGCATGCATGGCATTGTGGGTTATCCCTCGTTCCCAGAGTTCCTTGCTCCATGTCCAAACATGTGCAGCAGCCATTTTAGGAATTTTTCCTGAAATTCAGATCAAATTTCACTTTGTCAACTTTGATTCGCTCATCTCAATTTATGAGGTCAGGGGATAAAAGGTAAGAGCTACACATGAGCCATTAAGTTAATCTCTGCAAACAGACTGATTTTTTAACCCCTGTGATCAAAAATGGATGACCATACAGTTCAGATTGTGTCTGGCATTTTTAGTCAATAGCAATTCCACCTAACCCCTCGACCCCATGTTCATACACGTGTATGCTCACCCAAGCATGTGGTGTGTTCTCAATGGTGGTGGGGGGGGGGGGTACGCCATGGCCAAACTCCTCTGGCAGAATCTTATCTTCCTTGAGAACAATAGGACCGGACATGTTGAAGTTCAATATACCAAACAGGAGTTTCTCCTACATCTGCCATTGCGGGAAACACAATAGATGGTTAGCAAGTCCTGCCCAAATCAACATGTTTTGATAACATTTATTTAATGTCACCCTGGTCACATTTAAAGCCCAGGACCCAAGAGCCACTATACTGATCATTAAGCCATCATAAAGACCAATTTGTAAATTGATTAAAATACTGAATATTTTATTACATTTTGGCCACTTGTTAGATAATTATTTCTAACATCCATCTTTTGGAAGCATTCAATTTAAAAAAAAGGAATTTGTTTCTGTAACAAGCAAGATCCTGGAAGTATTTTAATGGTGGAGCATGTACTGTAGCTGAAACTTTTCTTACGCCTCCCAGAAGTGCACTTTCCAAAATCCATTGTACATTAACATAAAGGTCTGCAATCTGTCAGCTAATATGAATGTGGTCATTTGTTAGGAAGTTGAAATAACATGATGCACTTGGGGCCTGCTATGCTGAACTTTTTGCTATGATCATAGATTAGTGGATGATTTACGGAAGAGGAACACTTGGGTAGGCTATTTAAATTTTAAGAATAAAACTGACTTTATATTATTTCAGAAAATAAAGCACCCAAGGTTATTCATTGAATGGGATTTGTGCAAATGGAAATATTTTAACATTTAGCTGCTAATTAGATGTGCTTAATTAAATGTCAAAATGTCTAAATTCTGAATGTTCTACATGAATTTGATGAGCTGTCTACTGGTGTTTTTGTACTAACAATGTGCCGCCTGCTACCAGCCTAGGTGTCAAAACAAATAAAATGGCCTACAAATTACCTCTAATTGATTATCAAATTATTTAAATAGCCACATTACTAACCAACCCCCTACTTAAAAGGAATTTGTTGTCAGAAAAAGACCTATTGTGTAAATTACATCTTTATGTTATACATATTTTTTTTTTTTCATGTCCATTTTAACTTTGGCCACTAGACCTAATAATGGGCCATAATTTCCTGTTCTGTACAGTCAACTTTTCAGTAGCTGTTCTCATTATCACCTCAGACAGAATTACGACAATAAATACAACTCTGTATACTGTAGAAAACATAGGAACCACCATTCAAAATAGGGAATATAATCGTTTTTCAGCTCCCTTCTGACTTCTCCTATTTGCCCATGTTGCTGCTCTCAAAAGGAAGCAAATCTTAACTTTTCCCCCAGTGCAAGCATTCTCATTTTATGTGCCAGCCTTTTATGTCGCACAGTATCAAATACTTTGGAGAAGTCAAGATATATGGCATCCAATGACTCACCCTCATAAACTCATACTGAAATGGCATTATATGCTTATATTCATTGAGCTACTCCAGAATAGAGTCTCTTTTGTCAGACACCATTTGTGACTGGTTTCACAAGTCAACAAGGAGGTTCACCATATTTATTTCTACATCAGCCACTGTGTATCTTTACGTATACAAATTCCTTCCATGTCTCCCTCCTTAAGCCTGTGGTGTTTAATCACTATTCCAGAGGATCTGTTTCTGCTCCTGTCAGTATTGATCATGTATTTGACACGAAGACCATTCTGGATATGAAGAAAATCAGAGAAAAGACCTTCTTGGTGGACTGGAAGAGCTACGTTCCAGAAGAAACGTCTTGGAAGATGGCTGAAAACACTAATACTCCTATTTTTCTGAAAAAATTCCTGCAGTACCGTGGATCAAAGAAGAGAGAGCATAAGAGAGGCGACAGGCTGCAAGCCACTGCTGTTCTGATGCAATTACCCAGCAGACAAAACCTATCTTACATTGTCATCCTCTAGACTATAGCCTGCTTGCTGGCTAGGTCTTTCCTTCTCTGCCCCTAGGCACTCGCATGCTACCTCCAACTTTTGATGGGTGCACACACCCTAATCTTCCCCATCCAATGGCTGGCAATTCTGGGATATTTCAGGAACCTTCCCCAGTGAGAGCGTGTCTGAGCAATATGGTTCCTTAGTGTGCTAAGTCCTTTGTAAAGGTGATCTGATCTTCTATCTGCCCATGTACTGATCTCTTCCTGTTTGCTTAAATTGATCCTTCATTGTCTGACCTGACATGTGCCTGTTACCTCTAATGATCCTTCGCTGCCTACCCTGACCTTAAACTTATTCCTGTATTGAACATACACCAGCTGCCCTGGCCATTGCCTGCCTTTGACTATAATTCTATTTGACTGCTTGGTGCCCTGTGTCCAACCCCCCAGGGTCAGTTGCTAACTACACAGAGACTACTCCATGAGATAGCGGCCTGGTGGTTCCTCTGCAGCATAGTCCAGATCTCTGTATAGGGGTTAAAAAGCTAATATAGGGGACTTCCAGAACAGTACCCTTAGGATTAACCTTAAGTGAAAGCTGAGGGTTAGCACAATAGTTCCACACCCGCTGCCATAACACTGTGATAAATCTGGGGCAATTTAAGACTATCTGTCTAGGCTTTATCTATCTTACTTTCCAATATTTTATCACTGATTGTGCTAATTAACTTAATTCAAACACACTTAAGTATTATACAGAATGATCTAGATTGCTTCCTCTTCCACTTTCTCTTCTCTGCCTAAAATTGGGTTACAGCTGTAGCCAGTAATTGGCTAAGCAAGCAGACTAAGCCATTTCTGATGTTTCGAGTCTAAGAAGAGGAAGTAGAGAGGAGCGGAGACTGAAGCAATGGCCAAACGATAGTGGAGGGGGATTGTTAAGGTGAATACTCACGTTTTTACTTTTTGATTTCTTCAAACTCATTTTTAGTTGAAATCATTGCACCTGACAGAGACTTTTGTTCATTATTTCCGTACATAGGAAATAACTCACAATTAAAAGGTTATTCCTATCTTAAAATTTCACCATGACATGACATTATTATAGGTTGAGTTCCAATCTCTGGTGACCCTTGATGGTTCAGTGAAAGAGAGAACTGAGGTCCCTTCGACTTATTCCCAATTACCCACTGTGCAGGGAACTGCAACATAAAACCATTAATAAGGTTGTTCAATAAGGTTGTATTGTAGTTTTATGCAGAGGGGATGAACAGAAGCAGTGATGTGCAGAGACAAGTTGGTTTGTACAGTAGCGCTTTCATTCTAGGAATTAGTGGAGGATCTAAAAGCTAGGACCACCCTGATCAGACAGTGATGGTGTTCCCCAGAGGTTTGCCATTGCTCCTAATTATAGGGAAGTCCCTTTAAATTAATGCCCTTCAGCTATTCAACACCAACAGAAATTGACAATGCATTTCATTGCTGTCAATATACATTATGCTTTCCTTCTAATCAATACTTTCACTTGCTTCAGACAGCAGTGCATAAACTAAACTTTACGAGATGTCTACACAATAAATGATGTTAACTAAGCCAGATTGATTTAGAGACATGTAAGAAAGCCTCACATGTAAGAGAATAGTATGGAATAAAGCAAATGAAAAACAGGTTGTTAGTTCAACGTAGTTGATTAGAAAAGCTCCATTGAGGAATAAAACTTCCTGATACAGGCTTATTTGACTATTTCACCATTTTTTAATACTAGTATGTAGTATTATCTCACTGTAAGGATAAGTGGGATGGATTATAACATTTCTATGTGACCATTCACAATTTTATATTTGTAAGTAGTTTTAGATTTTTTATTCAATTTGGGATTGCTAAAATTGCATGGGGATTGTCATGGTGGGGGTGGGGATGCGTGCATCCCTGAACTCCACCAACACCTCTTTCCCTGCCTATTTGCACGGCCCTTCCTAACCAACGGCGTACAACTGGGCGGAAGTCCCTAGCTTGCGTAAGTGCAGGTGCCTAAAGAACAATAAACAAAGTGACAGGCAGGCATACAAACACTGAAGAAGTGAAACCAGATGCGGGAGATAACAACAGCACTAAGGGAAGAAACAAAAGCAAGGTCGATACGAACCGGGGTCAGAAGCCAAGAAGTTGCATCAGTACAAGTGATAAATCCAAGTCGAAGTCAAATACAAGCCGAGGTCAAAAACAGAAGTCCAATGTTCATAGAACGCTAGTGAGGGTAATAAGACCAATCACAGGCAAACTGTGGCTAGCAGGCTACCTGTTTAAATGTCCCTGGCCAGTGTCATGCACTCTTGTCCTGACCCTCACTATTCCTGAGCACTAGAGATGGCTCGAACTATCCGCCGGCGAACAGTTCCCGGCGAACATAGCTTGTTCGTGTTCGCCGCAGCGGGCGAACACATGCGATGTTCGGTCCGCCCTCTATACATCATCATTGAGCAAACTTTGACCCTGTACATCACAGTCAGCAGACACATTCCAGCCAATCAGCAGCATACCCTCCCTCCCAGACCCTCCCATCTCCTGAACAGCATCCATTTTAGATTCATTCGGAAGCTGCAGTCTTAGTGAGAGGAGGGAGAGTGTAGTTGCTGCTGATTTAATAGGAAAATTGATAGCTAGGCTAGTGAATTCAGTGTCCACTCCAGTCCTGAAAGACTCATCTGATCTCTGCTGTAAGGACAGCATCCTGAAAGCACCTTAAAAAGCCCTTTTTAGGGCTGCAACATTAGTCTGCCTTTTTTTTTTTTCTCCATTTATATTTTGCAGTTGCCTGGCCTGCCTGTGTGTGAGGAGCTGCAGGCCCACAGACTGTAGTGTGCCCACTGCCAGTGCCCATCCCTGTCATCCCGTGTGGCACAGGACTTTGCATCAAAAAAAGGCATTACATTTTTACACTTTAGTGTAATTTCAGTTGCTTGCCTGTTATTGTGTGTCAGGCCGACTTCCACTGACTGTAGTGTGCCCACTGCCAGTTCCCACCCCTGTCATACAGTGTGGCACAGGACTTTGCATCAAAAAAAGGCATTTAATTTTTACACTTTAGTGTAATTTCAGTTGCTTGCCTGCTGTCAATGTGTGTCAGGCCGACTTCCACTGACTGTAGTGTGCCCACTGCCAGTTCCAACCACTCATACCGGATGGCATAGTAGCTTGCCGATAAATAAGGCATTTAATTTTTACACATTAGTCTAATTTCCGTTGCTTGCCTGCTGCCAGTGTGTGTCAGGCCCACTTCCACAGACTGTAGTGTGCCCACTGCCAGTGCCAACCATTGATCCCATGTGGCACAGTAGCTTGCCAATAAATAAGGCATTAGTCTAATTTAAGTTGCTTGCCTGCTGCCAGTGTGTGTCAAGCCCACTTCCACTAACTGTAGTGTGCCCACTGCGAGTGCCCACCACTGATACCGGGTGGCACAGTACCTAGCACGCGTAGTACCTAATCTAAAAAAAAATGACAGGCAGAGGCAGGCCACCCCACAGGGGCCGCCGTGGTCGTGGTGCTTTGATTTCCACTGTCCCTGGAATAATGCTTAGTGTTCAGAGGCCACGTACCCTGGACCCAAAAAATTCTGAGGACATAGTTGACTGGCTTAGACAGGACACCCAATCTTCAACAGCTTCCGCTAAGAACCATGACGCACCATCCTCCTCCAGCTCAGCTTCGGTCACCTGGTCTCACGTTACCACGCTCCCGCCCACCTCCACCACCACCACAGCCACCACAGCTGCTTCACTTGATCCGTCAGAGGAGTTATTTACACATCAGTTGGATGCAATTAGTGATGCGCAACCAATATTGCCAGATGATGTAGATTACAGGGATATGTCTCAGTCAGGCAGGATTACACACATGGACGTACAGTGTGATGATGATGATGATGATGATGTTGTACCCGCTGCTGCTTCCTTTGCTGAGATGTCAGATACAAGTGAAGCGGTTGATGATGACGATGTGTCCGTGGGTGCCTGCTCGAAGAGAAGAAGAGGGGGAAAGTTCAGAAGGGGAGACAGAGAGAATGAGGAGACGAGTTGGAAGCAGGGGGAGGTCGTCGCAAGGAGTTAGTGGCACAGTCAGACAGCATGTACCGGCACCCGGGGTCAGCCAGACAGCACGCCAGTCAACGCATGCTGTTGCGACCACCAGAATGCCGTCATTGCAAAGCTCAGCAGTGTGGCATTTTTTTTGTGTGTCTGCCTCTGATAACAGCAATGCCATTTGCATTCTGTGCCAAAAAAAAACTGAGTCGTGGGAAGTCCAACACCCACCTCGGTACAACTGCTTTGTGAAGGCACATGATCTCACATTACAAACGCCTATGGGATCAACACATGAGTACAAGCAGCACACAAACTCAAAGCCAGTGAGCACTGATTCATTGTAATCGGTGCTGAGTTCTCCTCCTGTTCGTTGCCTAGGGGACGGAGGACGCTGGCCACGCTGAGGACACTGGCAAAGCTTAGGAAGTCTGCCGCGCTGTCACCATAGAGACGATGACGTAGGCAGTGTCCTCGCTCCTCACCAGCGGGATGCAGGCGGCGCTGCACAGAGAGTGTGTCACTTGCTCCCCCTTACAGGTATGCTATTATAGGAGCATAAAAAGGATATCCAGCACTGCTTGGGTGTTTAGTGCAAAATCTTCCTTTTATTTACGTGGCAACAAGAATTGTACAAACACACTGTACAGCGGTAAAATTGACGTGTTTCGGACCCTGGGGTCCTTAGTCGTAACGACTAAGGACCCCAGGGTCTGAAACGCGTCAATTTTACCGATGTACAGTGTGTTTGTAATATTCTTGTTGCCACGTAAATAAAAGGAAGATGTTGCACTAAATACCCAAGCACAGGGGCGTAGCTAGAAATGACTGGGCCCCACAGCAAATTTTTGTATGGGGCCCCCCCCCTGCGCGTTTTACTCCCCCGCCTCTTGTGTAAACCCCACTCCTTTGGCAAGTCACGAGAATATATATATATATATATATATATAAGTGAAAAGCAGCACTCCGTGGATACGTGTAGAAATGGATCCCTTTATTCCATACTGTGCACAGTATGGAATAAAGGGATCCATTTTTCCACGTATCCACGGAGTGCTGCCTTTTCCTTCATCTAAAAATTTGCTGATCCCGATCCAGGGACGACAGGAATTGCACCCAATTTCCCGTTATTTGAGTGCTGCTACCTGCGCCTTTTTTCTATATATATATATATATATATATATATATATATACACACACACACAGTATATATGTGTGTATATATATATATATATATATATATATATGGCCCATCGCCACTGCCTGCCAATTGCTGGGCCCCATCCTTCCCCTACTGTATATTGTATGGCAAGGTGCAAGGATTACTGTATACTGTACATAAAATGTATGGAGGTTACACCATGCCGGACAATATAACCCCTGCGCCATGTTGTACAATATACAGTATAGCCCCTACACAGTGTAGCGGTATACTGTATATTGTGTGGCACAGTGTAGGCTATATGTGTATACCATAAACATACTCCACATGAAAACTTACAGGTACTTGGCTTTGACCTTGGGGATCTCAGACACGACTTCGGCTGGGGGGCTAGGTCTAAGAACACGCCGTCCACTGGGCAGTATGGTTTTTTCGTTCTTCCTCTTCAGACTCTGTACATGAGGTAACAAGGGTAATATAACTAAGTAGTATCAGGGTACATTATTATACAGGGGTAATATAACTCAGGAGGCCTATCAGATATTATACAGGGGTAATATAACAGTTATATTACCCCTGAATAATGTCCCGATAGCCCTCCTCAGTTATATTACCCTGTATAATAATGTACCCTGATACCATTAGTTATATTACCCTCCCTGTATAATTTACTCCAGATACCCCTCAGTTATATTATATAACTGAGTGGTATCAGTTATACAGGGGTAATATAACTGAGGAGGGGTATCAGGGCACATTATACAGAGGTAATATAACTTATATTACCCCTGTATAATGTCTGATAGACCTCCTGAGTTATATTACCCTGTATAATAATGTACACTGATACCACTTAGTTTTATTACCCCGCTGGGGTAATATAACTAAGGGGCATCAGGGTACATTATTATACAGGGGTAATATAACTCAGGAGGCCTATCAGGGACATTATACCCCTGATTGCGCTCCTCAGTTATATTACCCTGTATAACTGATACCACTCAGTTATATAATATAACTGAGGGGTATCAGGGTAAATTATAACTGAGGGTACATTACAGGGGTATAACTGAGGAGGGGCTGGGAAAGCATTGTGGCAGGCCAGGTAGGGTATAGGGTACATACTTACAGTAGCCGGCGCCCAGCACCAGGCCCAGCATCCCGCAGCCAGAGTCAGCCAGAGTGGAGGGGGACAGTATGACACTGCTGCCAGCAGACTGCTGGATAGATTTAGTGAGCGGGGCGGGCACGGCAGCGAATCGGAGGGGAGGGGGATTGTATGGCAAGCTCCAGCGCCCCCCTTGTGACAGGCGGACACCCGCCCCCCCTCTAGTCCAAGAAATGGCCCTGCCGTCAGTGGCCCGCCCACCACAGAGCCAGAGGCTGCAGGCAGCAATGTAAGCCTAAGCAGCGGGGCGGGGCAAACTGTGAAGGGGCGGTAGGGAGGGGGGGCCCGGCACAGCAGACAGACAGCACAGCTGACTGAGTCTGAGACAGTGCGAGTCTCAGTCAGCAATTGGCGCAGCAGCAGATTACCGGGGAAGTAGAGGGGAGAGAGGACACGCGCTGCCTGGTGCCGGGCCCCTTGTCAGCCCGGGCCCCGAAGCAGCCGCTTCCCCTGCTTCCCCGGTAGTTACGCCCTTGCCCAAGCAGTGCCGGATATCCTTTTTATGCACCTGAAGTTACCACTCAAAAGCTTCTCTGAATCACCGTGCACGCTGGAATCTACATATGGGGTGAGCTGGAAATTTTCCATGAATTACTAGGTATGCTATTATGTAGGAGCTATGTGCATGCCTTCAGACAATCAGATATACACTCACCTCAAGAATTATTAGGAACACCTGTTCTATTTCTCATTAATGCAATTATCTAGTCAACCAATCACATGGCAGTTGCTTCAATGCATTTAGGGGTGTGGTCCTGGTCAAGACAATCTCCTGAACTCCAAACTGACTGTCAGAATGGGAAAGAAAGGTGATTTAACCACTTGAAGACCACAGGTTTATACCCCCCTAGTGACCAGGCCCTTTTTTACAAATCCGCACTACACTACTTTCACCGTTTATTGCTCCGTCATGCAACTTACCACCCAAATGAATTTTACCTCCTTTTCTTCTCACTAATAGAGCTTTCATTTGGTGGTATTTCATTGTTGCTGACATTTTTACTTTTTTTGCTATTAATAAAAATTTAACGACATTTTTGCAAAAAAATGACATTTTTCACTTTCTGTTGTAATTTTTTTTTTTAAAAACTACATTTCTATATAAATTTTTCTCTAAATGTATTGTTCTACATGTCTTTGATAAAAAAAAGTCCAATAAGTGTATATTTATTGGTTTGGGTAAAAGTTATAGCGTTTACAAACTATGGTGCAAAAAAGTGAATTTCGGCATTTTGAAGCAGCTCTGACTTTCTGAGCACCTGTCATGTTTCTTCAGGAGCTAGAATGTCAGGAAAGTAGAATACTCCCAAATGACACCATTTTAGAAAGAAGACACCCCAAAGTATTCGCAGGGGGCATGGTGAGTTCATGTATCATTTCATTTTTTTCACAAGTTAGCGGAAAATGACACTTTCTGAGGAAAAAAATAATAATAAAGTTTCCATTTCTGCTAACTTCTGGCAAAAAAATAAAAATCTCATACGGGCTCATTATGCCCCTCAGTGAATACCTTGGGGTGTCTACTTTCCGAAATGGGGTCATTTGTGGGGTGTTTGTACTGTTCTGGCATTTTGGGCGGGGCTAAATTGTGAGCAGCCATGTAAAGCTAAAGGTACTCATTGGTTTTAGGGCCCCTTGCGGACTCAGGCTGCAAAAGTGGCACTCATGTAGTCGCCGCACTCAGGAGAAGTAGGCAATGTGTTTTGGGTGCATTTTTACATATACCCATGTTGGGTGAGAGAAATATCTCTGTAAACTGACAACTTTGTATAAAAAATTTAAAAATTGTCGTTTACAGAGATATTTCTCACACCCAGCAGGGGTATATATAAAAATACACCCCAAAACACATTGCCCCACTTCTCCTGAGTACGGCGATACCACATGTGTGACACTTTTTGCAGCCTGGGTGCGCAAAGGGCCCTAATTCCAATGAGTACCTTTAGGATTTCACAGGGCATTTTTACGCATTTGGATTCCAGACTTCTTCTCACGCTTTAGGGGCCCCTAAAATGCCAGGGCAGTATAAATACCCCACAAGTGACCCCATTTTAGAAGAAGACACCCCAAGGTATTCCGTGATGGGTATGGTGAGTTCATGTAAATTTTATTTTTGTCACAAGTTAGTGGAATATGAGACTTTGTAAAAACAAAATTAAAAAAAATATATATCAATTTCCGCTAACTTGTGCCAAAAATAAAAATTCTGTGAACTCGCCATGCCCCTCAGCGAATACCTTGGGGTGTCTTCTTTCCAAAATGGGGTCACATGTGGGGTATTTATACTCACCTGGCATTTTAGGGAACCTAAAGCGTGAGAATCCAAATGCGTAAAATGGCCTGTGAAATCCTAAAGGTACTCATTGGTTTTAGGGCCTTTGCGCATCTTGGCTGCAAAAGTGTCACTCATGTGGTATCGCCGCACTCAGGAGAAGTAGGGCAATGTGTTTTGGGTGTATTTTACATATACCCATGCTGCGTGTGAGAAATATCGCTGTAAACGACAACTTTTTAAATTTTTTTATACAAAGTTGTCAGTTTACAGAGATATTTCTCTCACCCAACATGGGTATATGTAAAAATACACCCAAAACACATTGCCCTACTTCTCCTGAGTACGGCGATACCACATGAGTGACACTTTTTGCAGCCAAGATGCGCAAAGGCCCAAATTCCCATGAGTACCTTTTAGGAGGGCATTTTTACGCATTTTTCTTCTCATGCTTTAGGGCCCCTAAAATGCCAGGGCAGTATAAATACCCCACATGTGACCCCATTTTGGAAAGAAGACACCCCAAGGTATTTCATGAGGGGCATGGCGAGTTCATAGAAAAAAATTTTTGGGCACAAGTTAGTGGAAATTGATTTTTATTGTTTTTCTCACAAAGTCTCCCTTTCCGCTAACTTTTGACAAAAAGTTTAATTTTTCATGGACTCACTATGCCCCTCAGCGAATACCTTGGGGTGTCTTCTTTCCAAAATGGGGTCACATGTGGGTATTTATACTGCCCTGGCATTTTAGGGGCCCTAAAGCGTGAGAAGAAAATGCGTAAAAATGCCCTCCTAAAGGTACTCATTGGAATTTGGGCCTTGCGCATCTTGGCTGCAAAAAGTGTCACTCATGTGGTATTGCCGTACTCAGGAGAAGTAGGGCGATGTGTTTTGGGGTGTATTTTTACATATACCCATACTGGGTGAGAGAAATATCTCTGTAAATTGCCAACTTTGAATAAAAAAATTTAAAAAGTTGTCGTTTACAGAGATATTTCTCTCACCCAGCATGGGTATATGTAAAAATACACCCCAAAACACATTGCCCTACTTCTCCTGAGTTCGGCGATACCACATGTGTGACACTTTTTTGCAGCCAAGATGCGCAAAGGGGCCCTAAATCCAATGAGTACCTTTAGGATTTCACAGGGCATTTTTACGTATTTGGATTCTCACGCTTAGCACCCTAAAATGCCAGGGCAGTATAAATACCCCACATGTGACCCCATTGTGGAAAGAAGACACCCCAAGGTAATCCGTGAGGGGCATGGCGAGTTCACATAAAAAAAAATTTTTGACACAAGTTAGCGGAAATTGATATATATATATATATATATATATATATTATTTTTTTTTTTACAAAGTCTCATATTCCACTAACTTGTGACAAAAATAAAATTTTACATGAACTCGCCATACCCTCACGGAATACCTTGGGGTGTCTTCTTTCTAAAATGGGGTCACATGTGAGGTGTTTGTACTGCTCTGGCATTTGAGGGGTCTCCGCAATCATTACACGTATGGCCAGCATTAGGAGTTTCTGCGATTCTCCGTATATTGAGCATACGGGTAATGAGATTTTTTTTCCGTTCAGCCGCTGCGCTGAAAAAAAAAAAATGAACGGCACAGATTTCTTCATTCGCATCGGTCAATGTGGATGAAAAATCTCTGCCAAAATCAGTGACTGCGGTGCGGTGGGCGCTAGCTACCTAACAAGTAGCTAGCTAACTGGCGGTGATAGGGGACCCTTATGCCCCATTCACACGTCCGAAATTCTGTTTGCGGAACGGAATTGCGGACCCATTCATTTCTATGGGGACAGACTTTGTCCCGCTCGGATCCGGAATTACGGATCCGCGCTCCGGGTCTGCACTTCCGTTCGCAAAAATATAGAACATGTCCTATTCTTGTCCGCACTGCGGACAAGAAAAAGCATTTTCTATATAGTTCTGTGCGGATCTGCAAAATGCGGAAAGCGCATTGCCGGTGTCCGTATTTTGCGGATCCGCCGATCCATGGATCCGCAGATCCATGGATCCGCAAAACACATACGGACGTCTGAATGAGCCTGTAGGGGGTGATTAGTGACAGGGGGGTGACAGGGGTGATCAGGGGGTGACATGGGTGATCAGGGGTTAATCAGTGATGGGGGGTGGGGGTGTGTGTGTAGTGATTGGTGCACTTTTCCTATTTTTCCTCTGGTGGTCCCAAACAAAGGGACCACCAGACGAGCAGATATTAGGCATATCAGACGCTGTTTAAAAACAGCGCCTGATATGCGATTTAAATGCGGTTTTTTCCGCATCTACAGCCTGCCAGCGCATGATCAGCGCTGGCAGGCTGTAGTTTCAGTTGTCCCGGCTCCGATCACATGAACGCGCGCGCACGACGCGCGCGCGTTCATGTGAAATCTCAGGTCTCACGAGATGACGCCGATAGGCGTGACTGAGACCTGAGAGAGCCGCCGCGCTGACGCCCATCGGCGTTAGCGTGGCGGCAAGAGGTTAAGCAATTTTGAGCGTGGCATGGTTGTTGGTGCCAGACGGGCCGGTCTGAGTATTTCACAATTTGCTCAGTTAATGGGATTCTCATTCACAACCATTTCTAGGGTTTACAAAGAATGGTGTGAAAAGGGAAAAACATCCAGTATGCAGCAGTCCTGTGGGCGAAAATGCCTTGTTGATGCTAGAGGTCAGAGGAAAATGGGCCGACTGATTCAAGCTGATAGAAGAGCAACGTTGACTGAAAAAACCACTCGTTACAACCGAGGTATGCAGCAAAGCATTTGTGAAGCCACAACATGCACAACCTTGAGGCGGATGGGCTACAACAGCAGAAGACCCCACCTGGTACCACTCATCTCCACTACAAATAGGAAAAGGAGGCTACAATTTGCACGAGCTCTCCAAAATTGGACTGTTGAAGACTGGAAAAATGTTGCCTGGTCTGATGAGTCTCGATTTCTGTTGAGACATTCAAATAGTAGAGTCCGAATTTGGCGTAAACAGAATGAGAACATGTATCCTTCATGCCTTGTTACCACTGTGCAGGCTTGTGGTGGTGGTGTAATGGTGTGGGGGATGTTTTTTGGGAACACTTTTGGCCCCTTAGTGCCAATTGGGCATTGTTTAAATGCCACGGGCTACCTAAGCATTGTTTCTGACAATGTCCATCCCTTCATGATCACCATGTACCCATCCTCTGATGGCTACTTCCAGCAGGATAATGCACCATGTCACAAAGCTCGAATCTTTTTAAATTGGTTTCGTGAACATGACAATGAGTTCACTGTACTAAAATGGCCCCCACAGTCACCAGATCTCAACCCAATAGAGCATCTTTGTGATGTGGTGGAACGGGAGCTTCGTGCCCTGGATGTGCATCCCTCAAATCTCCATCAACTGCAAGATGCTATCCTATCATTATGGGCCAACATTTCTAAAGAATGCTATCAGCGCCTTGTTGAATCAATGCCACGTAGAATTAAGGCAGTTCTGAAGGCAAAAGGGGGTCCAACACTGTATTAGTATGGTGTTCCTAATAATTCTTTAGGTGAGTGTATCTGAACGTCTTTTGCTCCCAACCTCTCACAGCATGCAGGCTCAGAGAGAGGGAGAAAGAAACCGCAACTGCATCTCCCACCTCCACTTTTTTTTTTTTTTTTAAGTCATACTTATTGATAGAATGGCAGATTTAACCTCCAATTCACATGCATGCAAGCTGCACATTGTTATTTGTGTAGAAAAGCTTGCTATTGTTCTTGTCCATACTGTTAGATCAGATGGGCTGATCACCTTCTCAGTACAGCACAAAAGTACTGGCAACATGTTCTCCCCAAAATATCACATACAGTTTTCTGGTTTTTGCGGACTATAGAGGTTTCGAAACATTAAAAGAAAGCCTGCAGTCAAGGAAAATTAAGAAACATGGTTTTGGAAAGTGAAAAAGATGCTAAAACTCGCTAAAAGTGTTCAGCAGCTTTGCCGAATTTCACAAAGAAATTAGCATTGTGAGAAATAATTTTGTCACAAAGCACCTCCTTTGTAAGTAGTAAGCGCAATGATTGGGAATGGCGATTGTGCCACCCCCTGACATTGAACCCCTCAGACGCTGCATTCTTAGCTGATTGCGGCATCTGAGAATAATATTGAGGGCTTTCAGGGGTTAATCCGGAAAAAAAATTGTCACCTTATCCATTTGAGCACAAAAAGGCCGCCGTGGCCATCTTGATTGAAGACACCGTGGAAAATCTTGCGCTGTACGTGATGACGTCATCACACTGGGCAGCAAGGTGACATAATAAAAGTCAATGCACAGAAGGTTTTGTGAGAGATCTTCAGTCAAGATGGCCGCGGTGCTTTCTTAGCACTCAAATAGATGAGTTGGGTATATATATATATTTTTTTTTTATTTCTGGGAAAATTGATTAGGTACCAGACAGCACAAGGAAATTCGGCATCACAGTGAATCAAATAAGTACTTCTAATTAGCCATTCTGCGGTGAACTTTCAATTTCATTCTGTGGTGAAATTTGTTTTGGGATACAGCTTGTTTTGCTTAACCACGCCAGGACCGCTTAACGCACGGATGCGTTCGGCGGCCGGACGGGTTATTCTGGGTGGACGCATCGGCGTGTCATCTCGCGAGAGGTGAGATTTCCTGTGAGAACGTGCGCACGCGCTCACAGGATCGCGTCGGGAAGAAGTTAAACTACAGCCTGCCAGCGCTGATCATGCGCTGGCAGGCTGTAGTAGTTTAAAAAAATCGCATATCAGACGCTGTTTTGTTAACAGCGTCTGATATGCCTGCTCCTCTGGTGGTCCCTTTTGCTTGGGACCACCAGAGGAAACATATGTAAGTGCACCAATCACCACACAGACCCCCCCATCCACCCCTCCGTCACTGATTAACCCCTGATTAACCCCTGATTAACCCCTGATCACTGCATGTCACCCCCCTGATCACCCCCTGTCACCCACCCTGTCAGGCTCATTCAGACATCCGTATGTGTTTTGCGGATCCATGGATCCGCGGATCTGCAAAACACGGACACCGGCAATGTGCTTTCCGCATTTTGCAGATCCGCACATTGCCAGAACTATATAGAAAATCCCTTTTCTTGTCCGGACAATTGCGACAAGAGTAGGACATGCTCTATCTTTTGCAGTGTTCTCTGTGCATCACCGCCGGCCCCATTTACACTGACTGGTTCCGCATCTATTCCTCAGAATTGCGGAATAGATGCGGACATTTTTGCGGACGTGTGAATGGGGCCTTACTTCTTTTTTTTTTTTTTTTTGCACATTTTTTGGCAGAGATTTTTTCATCCACATTGATTGATGCAAATCAAAAAAACTGTGCCATTCATTTTTTTTTTCAGCCCAGAGGCTGAACGGAAAAAAAAAAATCTCATTACCCGTATGCTGAATATAGGGAGAATAGCAGAAACTCCTAATGCTGGCCAAACATGTAATGATTGCGGAGACCCTCAAATGCCAGGGCAGTATAAATACCCCACATGTGACCCTATTTTAGAAAGTAGACACCCCAAGGTATTCCGTTAGGGGTATGGTGAGTTCACCTAACATTTTATTTTTTGTCACAAGTTAGTGGAATATGAGACTTTGTAAGAAAAAAAAAAAAAGTTAATTTCCGCTAACTTGTGCCCAAAAAAAAAAAATCTTCAAATGTGCCAATGTGTACATATACCCATGCTGGGTGTGAGAAATATATCTGTAAATGACAACTTTTAATTTTTTTTATACAAAGTTGACAATTTACAGAGATATTTCTCTCACCCAGCATGGGTATATGTAAAAATACACCCCAAAACACATTGCCCTACTTCTTCTGAGTATGGCGATACCACATGTGTGACACTTTTTTGCAGCCTGGGTGCGCAAAGGGGCTAAAATTCCAACAAGTACCTTTAGGTTTTACAGGGCTGCTAACAATTTAGCCCCGCCCAAAAAGCCAGAACAGTAAACACACCCCACAAATGACCCCATTTCAGAAAGTAGACACCCCAAGGTATTTACTGAGGGGCATAATGAGTCCCTGGGAGATTTTTTCTTTTTTTTTGCCAGAAGTTTGCAGAAATGGAAACTTTATTATTATTTTTTCCTCAGAAAGTGTAATTTTCCGCTAACTTGTGAAAAAAATAAAATCATACATGAACTCACCATGCCCCTCCGCTAATACTTTGGGGTGTCTTATTTTTAAAATGGTGTCATTTGGGGATATTCATACTATCCTGGCATTCTAGCACCTGAAGAAACATGACAGGTGCTCAGAAAATCAGAGCTGCTTCAAAATGCGGAAATTCACTTTTTTGCACCATAGTTTGTAAACGCTATAACTTTTTCCCAAACCAATAAATATACACTTATTGGATTTTTTTTTTATCAAAGACATGTAGAACAATAAATTTAGAGAAAAATATATATAGAAATGTAGTTTTTTTAAAAAATTTACAACAGAAAGTAAAAAAAAATTCATTTTTTGCAAAAATTTCGGTCAATTTTGTTTAATATAAAAAAAAAGTAAAAATTGTCAGCAGCAATGAAATACCACCAAATGAAAGCTCTATTATTGAGAAGAAAAGGAGGTAAAATTAATTTGGGTGGTAAGTTGCATGACCGAGCAATAAACCGTGAAAGTAGTGTAGTGCAGAAATGTAAAAAGTGGTCTGGTCATTAAGGGTGTTTAAGCTAGGGGGGGGGGGCTGAAGTGGTAAAATTGCTTGGTGAATGCTAAGTTTCTTCTGTAGGGACTGAATAATTGCCTATTAGCCATTCGGTGGTGAAATTGTTTTGTGATACAGCCTGTTTTGGGGTGTACAACTGGGAAATCTTATTGCGTCTATTTGCCGTTCAGTGGTGAATTTTTTTTGGGATACAGCCTGTTTTGGTGTGCATTAATTAACATTTAATTTAATTCAATTAATTTATTTTACAGTATGTAAGTCAGACATGTGACAGGCCCTTCAAAGGGAATGGGCAGTGGCCAAAATGTTTGTCGTAGGCAGCCGAAGGGGGCAGGGTGGCAGCAGGAGTCACAGAAAGAGGCCTGATCTCCTGGTGTCATCTAGCGTTCGTGTCTTGACCAGCACCCCAGCGGTGCTTGAATGGTTGACTCCACATTATCCCAAGTGACATCAGACACCCCCAGCCAACAGTCGGTGGGTTTGTCAGACACATCCCTTAGTTGGCATGGCCCGGGAGCAGGCCCAGTGCCCTCACCTGTCCTCAACCTGCCTCTGGCCTTTTCTGTTCCCTCACTGTGAAAACTACTACATGCAGTGTGCTCAGTTTCACTTTTCATTGAGGAAGAGCTACTAGAGGACAGTCAGCAGCTACTGCCAGCCAAGGTGTGGAGGAGACATCCACGCTTCCTCCGCTAGGTGGGCAAGTAGTGATGAGGATAGTGGCATGGGATAATTGTGTTGTGAGTGGTCAGGCTTCTGACCCAAAGGCCATTGAGGAGGACATCAGTGATGTGCAGACACTATTAGATGATGATGAAGCTGATCACACTATGGAGCAGGGTGAAGAAGGGGCTTCGTCATCTTCAGGAGAAGATGGTGGCAGCTTGCCAGTCAGGCAGCGGCTGAGCCAGCAAGTCAATAGTGTGGCCGGGAATCAGCAGGGTGGCAGCAGTGGGAGGTCAGAATCCAAATGTGTACGGGGTAGACCGGCATTGCAGCAGCCTACCTGCCCGGAGAGGAGTGTTGCACTGGTTCACGGAAGCAGCGGCGGTAGCAGTAAGCCAGTGAGAAGTGTTGGAGGGAAAATCCGGTACTCTGCGGTGTGGCAGTTTTTTTTTGTGAAGCCGCCGGAGGAGGTCAAAATGGCCATATGTAGAATATCTGGGCAGAAGGTGAAGCATGGCCAGGGTGCCAATGTTGGTACCACGGCCCTGCGTCAACATATGCAGCATCACCATAACGTAGCCTGGGAGAACCGTGGCTCCGATGTGGTGGTCCAGCCAGCCACAGCTACCGCTACATCTTCCAGTGGCATTCACCAGGTTTCAGCCAGTCAAGGCTCCACCAGTGCCACCTCAGCCGAAGGGAGCTGTCTGTCAATCGCATCTTCTGCTAGTCCAGATGCTCCTGCTCCTACTCCTCATTAGTCATTTCGGCAGCAATCGATCACTGAAGCGATTGCCAAGAGCCACGCATCCAACGGTGCAGAAGCTGAACGTGCTCCTGTCCAAGTTGCTGGTGCTTTAGTCCCCCCCTTTCCCAATGGTGGACTCTGCGCGTTTTAGAGAACTGATGGATTGTGCCGAACCAAGGTGAAGAGTCACAAGTCATAATTTCTTTGCCAAAAAGGCAGTACCAGCCCTGCATCAATATGTAGAACAGAAGATGGGCCAGTCCTTGAGCCTGCAGTGTGCCTGCCAAAGTGCACGGCAGTGCCAACATGTGGAGCTGTAACTACTGTCAAGGACAATACATGTCCATTAAGGCCCACTGGGTGAATGTGGTTCCTGAACAGCCACACAAGCAACTTGGACAGGGCACGCCGCTTCCGCCTCCACAATGTTCGCCTCTATCTCCTCATCCTCCACCATGTCCTCAGCCTCCACTGCAGGGACAAGTCACAGTACCCCTCCAGCATACCACATGTGCAGGGCTCGGTGGTGTCACGCTGTTCTGCATCTGGTTTGCCTTGGTGAACGGAGTCAGACAGGGGAGGAACTTCTCCGTGTGATGCATCAAGAAATCAAATCTTGGCTTTCTCCATGACAACTGAAAATCGGACCCATGCTTACCGAGAGCGGGAAGAACATGGTGTCAGCACTATGTCAGGGAAGGCTGAGCCATGGGCCCTGCATGGCACATGTGTTCAATCTGGTTGTCAAGCGGTTCCTGGAGTCTTCCACCCATTTTATAGACCCGAACTCACCGTGGCAGTATGCACTGGAGATGGAGGCAGGGAGTCCCTGCGAGTCACTTGCACAAATGGCACGATGCATGCTCACTTGCTTGCGTAGTGACAGCCAAATTGTCAACATTCAGCAGAGGGATGACTTCTGGCTCTCCACCTTGTTGGACCCTCGCTACCGGTCCAGAATGGGGGCCATTTTTACACGCACTGAGAGGGAGGACAAACTGAACTACTACAGAGACACTCTATGTAGTCAGTTGGCCGCTGCCTATCTGCACCATCGTCCATCCTCTGGCATCGTCCATCCTCTCGCAGGGCCCTCTCCGCTCACGTTCCACTGCCATGGCTACTGGGGAGGGGTGAGGTGGCAGGAGCAGTACCAGCTCCATCAGCATCAGCCTGAGTCTACAGTCGCACCAGCAGCACCAGCAGGTAGACCTGGAGCAGGACCTGAACCAGCAGGTGGTGGCATACTTGGACTGCACCCCTGCCACCCCACATTGAAGATCTGCTTGAGTCCTGGGTAGCCAAACTGGATTTGTGGCTGCAACTAAAAGAGTTTGAATTAGAAAAGCTGTCCTGCCCGGCCAGTAGTGTGGCATCAGAGCCGGTGTTTAGTGCAGCGGTGGCCATGGTTATCCCAAGAAGACATTGCCTGTCCACCCAAAATGTGGAGAGACTGACTTTTGTCAAGTAAACTTGCCACTCTGTGATCTCTTCACGATGCTGCCATCTCCATACTGTGTCACTTTGCCACTCTGTTTTATCTTCCTGCTACTGCCATATCCACACTATGTGACCTTGCCACTCTGTGGTCTCCTAATGCTGCTGCTGCCGCCTCCACACTGTCATTGTGCCACTCTATGGCCTACTCCTGAGGCTGCAGCTGCCACCACCTCCACACTCTTTCATTGTGCCACTCTGTGGCATCCTCATGCAACTGCCACCTCCAGACTTTGTCATTATGCCACTCAGTGGCCTCCTCATATGGCTGCCACCTACAGACTGTCATTTTGCCATTATGTGGCTTCCTCAAGCTGCTGCCGTCTCCACACTGTCATTGTGCCACTATGGCCTACTACTGAGTGGCCTCCTCTCGGTGGCCTCCTCATACTGCTGACAACTCCAGACTCTGACATTATGCCACTGGGTGGCCTCCTCATATTGCTGCCAACTCCAGACTCTGTCATTGTGCCACTCTGTGGCTTCCTCGTGGTGCTGTCACCTCCACACTCTGACATTGTGCCACTCTGTGGCCTACTCATGCTGCTGCCATCTCAACACTCTCAGTCTGCCATTCTGTGGCCTACTCATACTGCTGCCACCTCCAGACTCTGTCATTGTGCCATTCTGTGGCCTCCTCATGCTGCTGCAAACACTACACTCTGTCATTATGCCACTCGGTGGCCTCCTCATACTGCTGTCAGCTCAAGGCGCTGTCATCGGGCCACTCTGTGGCTCTTCTGCCTCACCACTATGTCATAGGACCACTCTGTGGAGTTCTCATGCTGTTCCAACCCTTCCCACTTCTTGACTGGTCCACTATTCTGGCTTTCGGTCTCTCTTACATCATCATTAATTTGACCTTTCTTCTCATCTGCCAGAAGGAAGGAAAAATGAGACGCACTACGGATCCGGTCTGTGTAGTAGATGTAAGGCCTGTATCGTCCCATCAGAATTGGCGTATGATTTGGTAGCTAAAAGCAGGAGTGGGTACAAAACACAAAATACATACAAATATTCCATTCACGTGTAGTCTCTGTCTTAGATCCACTCCTGTTTTATTTTGTTTTTTTGGCATTAGCAATCCAGATGGATTGCTCCCCAGTTGTGATCCGTTTTTTTGTGGGTTACTGTTCTAACAGATCAGAGGAAGGGCAAATTAATCAATGATGTCAACACAAACTTACCACTGACACAGTCTCTACTCTGTCAATTGGGCTCTACTTGTATACACGTTTAATAGAACAGGTTCTGTTAACTTCGATGTGGAATCAGCTGACGACGGTGTAATAGGAGTGCGCTCCTTCTTGGCGCTAACATCGACCTGTAAGGCTGAGTTGATACTTGAGCTATTTGGTCAGTTTTGGCCCTGTGACTACCCAAGTGATTGAAGTATGCAGTGATTCTAAGAGCGACGCCTGTCATCTGCATGTCATATGGACTCACAGTATTATTTCACTACCAAACCAGACTCCCTATGAGTGTTTCTTCAAGGCACAGTGTTCTACACCACTATAAAGGCTCTCAACAACCAGGAAATAGCCAATTTTTAATGGAATTTGCTGCAAATATTTTTGGATCATATCAAATTTTACCAGAAAAATTTGGCAAATCGGCGAATCGAATTTTTAAATTTTTTTGTCATCTCTATTTTTTACTGTCCACTGGGTAAATGTGGTTCTTACAGGATTCAAAGGATGTATATATAGGTGCTCACCTGATACTTAATCATGTGTCGTGCTCAATGATCTATTCTGACTCACCCAGTCAGCAGCAGAATAAAGTGAAGGATTAATGGTAGTATATAGATCGGCACTCTATATCTGGTCACAAATATATTAAATATATATAGATCAAAATATATATAGAAAATATAGATTTATTTAAAAATAAAATTATAAAAAGGGTACCCTGATTAGTTGAAGGGATATAGTGTAGGATAAAATGTCAAATCAAAGAAATAGAAATCACACTGAAAGGTCACACTGGAAGGTCACACTGGAATAAAAACTAATGAGTCCTGCTTCTTGATAGAGAAAATGTCCCTTATTAGGAGTGAATGAACATCAATATAGGTGGGGAGTGTAGACTCCAATATGACTCCAATATGACTCCAATATAATTCCAATATGATATCCACAGTCTCAGTAGCAGAGCGTTCTCCCGCGTACTGTACATTAATAATAGGTAGAGGCTGATGTAATTAAAGAAAGCAAGATCACTTAGAAAACTGTATTGGGCTTGCGTTTCTTAATTGTGGCGTCCCACAGGAGGGCAAACGCAGCCTCGGTTTACCTTTCTGTAGTTACCACGGTGTCTGCATGGTGGAGCGATGCTCCTGTGTGGTGGCTGTTTCGGCGTCCGTGTGTATCACACGCGACGTCTCTGCTGGGCGGGGATGCCGGAATCCACGTAATGTTGGAGGCGCGGCTGCTATGAAGACTCTGCGTCTCACGTGGTATCAGGGTGTCAGCCTGTCCGTATACCGCGATCATTATTGCTGGCTAATTCCAATAATAGAGGCACAGCAAATCATGTAAGGGAAGCGCTTCCCTGGGATTTTGTTGGTTGACGGGCAAATGAGTCAACAGACGAGTTTCGTGGTTAAATCCTATTCCTTCCTCTTGTGTTCCTTTTATAGAAAAAATAGTGCTTAGATGGAAATAGTGCTTGGATAAAAATATGTGTCAAAGAGAAATCCATAAGGATATCGGTCATTTCAAAGGGGAATTTAGCTATTAAGTCCTGTGAGGATGTCATGTGCCAGTGAATATGTGTGAACGATGATATACATAATAGATAAAAATAGATACAACAATAAAGAATATCATGAACGGGACAAAAAAAAAAGAATATATACATATATATATTGTAAGAGGGCGCAAGGTTCCGTCGTCGACGGAAGGTACGTGTCACCGAGGTTCCTGGCCTCGGTGAGATAAGAGCCGGATTTTTTGTGTGTCAGCAGCAGCTAGTGCTGCTTGACTCATTGATACTTAGTATGGCTACAAAGCCGATCCGGGCCGGCTCTTATTGGGAATAGTCAAGTGCTGGGTGGGAGACTATTCCCCACGGTCCAGACCGGACTTTTTCCAGGCCTTTAAAAAGGCAGCCACCTCAGCAGGTGAGAGGTGATTATCCTGGAAGCTGCTGGTGTTACTGTGGAGCTCTCAGGGCTGAGAGCAAGAGTCTTCAAACAGGCGTGCAGTCTACCTGGAAGCTGCTGGTGGAAACTTTGCGTGGCCGAGCTAACTGCCAGGTGTGAACTAACACCCACCACTCAGGTGACCTTGCTGTGGGACTGATATTTTTGCCTTGTGTTTTGCCTCGTGTGAACAAGCACTAAGACTGTTTCTGTTTTGCCTCGTGTGAACAAGAACTAAGCCTGTTTTTGTGTTGCTGAGTGTGAATAAAACACTTCTGCTTTACCCAGAGAACTGTGTACCTTGCCTCTATACTGCGTCCGCAAGCCTGTCTACCAGAGCAATTTCCCACATTTGGTGGAGGATGCGGGCATGCGCAGTGAGGCTGGCGTGAACGCCGAAAATTTTTGTTTTTGCTGTGTTGGACTGCATGTCATATATCAGGCCTGCAAGTTTTGTGTTTTCTGGCAACCTGGAGGCTGCTGTGAAAGCTCTCATGGAGGCTAACGTACAGCAGCAACAGGCTAATGAGCTACAGCAAAAAAGACATGAGGAGGCTATGTGTGCACAGCAGCAGACGAACAATCTCCTAATGCAGCAGCTGATAGCCTTGCAGGAGTCGGTGCGAACGTCCCAGAAAAGAGTTGCAACTACGACAGCCCCAACTGTGTCTACCGCCAGGGACAAAGTCCGATCCGCCCTGAGGAAAATGGGTCCGGAAGACGATATAGAGGCATTCCTGACGGTGTTTGAAAGAACCGCCGAGCAAGAGAGGCTGCCGTTGGAGCAATGGGCTGAGGTGGTGGCGCCATTTCTGGTGGGGGACGCACAAAAGGCCTATTTTGACCTCAGCTGCGAGGAGGCAAAGAACTATGAGAGGCTAAAAGGTGAGGTGTTGGCCAGGTTGGGGGTAAACACCTATGTGCGAGCGCACAGAGTGTGTCAGTGGGTGTTTTAAGAGTCCCGACCCGTCCGGTCACAAGCCTATGACTTACTTCACCTAGTAAAAAAATGGCCCCAGCCTGAACTTTTGAGCCCTTCTCAGATGGTTGAAAGGGTCGTGGTCGACAGGTTTGTGCTTACCCTCCCGAGAGCCATACAGCGCTGGGTGGGACAAGGCGATCCAGGCAACCTGGAACAACTGGTTAGCCTGGTGGAGAGGTATATGGCCACTCAGGATTTGTTGAAGGACTCTGCGGTACTACCGAAGTCACGTCAGCCCCAGTTGCCGACCCGGGATCCTGGAAAAGGGATCCTACCTCATAAGGAGGGGAGTAGATCTCCAGTCAGTGGGAGGAATACCCTGGGGAGGAGGGAGGCTGCGGGGGTCAGGTGTTGGCATTGTCAGGCCTGGGGACATGTGGCCGCCAACTGCCCTAGGGCATCCAAACCCATGGACTGCGGGTTCGCTCGCCGGTCCTCTCTTTTTGCCCAACCAGTGTATATAGCTGACCCTCTGCTGGCCGCGGACATCCCTTCGATGTGTGACATCATGGTTAATGGACACTCCGTGCAGGCCCTGCTGGACTCTGGGAGCCTGGTAACTCTGGTCCATGAGTCGTTGGTAACGGAAAAACTCCAAGAAGGGCGAACCCTTACCATTGTCTGTATACATGGGGATCGCCGGGAGTATCCCACCACTAAGGTTACCCTGACGGTGGGTGGGAAAGAGGTGCCACATGTCGTGGGAGTGGGGAGACGGCTCCCTTATGCCGCAATATTGGGGAGGGACTTTCCCCAGTTCTGGTCTTTGTGGAGGAACGGGTTGCCTACCTGTGGGGAAGAAAAATGTCCGGGTCCCGAACCTGAGGACCCCGAAGCAGAGACACCAGCGGTAGGGGTGACCACTACTTCCGTGATAGAGGGGGAGACAACCCCACTAAGTGTAATGGTGGGAGACGTGGAGGGCTTGCCACCGGGACCGGAATTGGCAGACCTCAACGTCTCCGGAGAAAATTTTGGGACCGCACAACACCGGGACCAAATCCTAGCCAGGGCCTGGGAGAACGTTGTGGTAGTTGATGGTAAACCCCAAAAACCTGGGGCTGAGTTAATGCTTCCCCATTTTGTTGTTCACCAGGAAATGTTGTATCGGGTGAACCAAATCCGGGGTGAGAATATTGAACTGTTGGTGGTGCCCACAGCGTATCGCAAGCTCATTATGGAGCTTGCCCACCAACATGTTCTTGGGGGACACTTGGGGTGGCAGAAAACCCAGGACCGCATACTGCAGCGGTTTTATTGGCCCAGTGTGTTCAAGGAGGTAGAAAATTATTGTAAGTCCTGTCCAACCTGTCAGGTAAATAGCCCCCAGCCACATTTCCATAGTCCTCTGGTACCTCTTCCAATCAATGAGGTACCGTTCGAGCGAATCGCTATGGATCTAATAGGGCCCATACCGAAGTCTGCTAGGGGCCACCAACACATTCTGGTCGTTCTCGATTACGCCACTCGGTATCCGGAGGCGGTACCCCTGCAACATACATCAGCTAAGCTCATAGCTAAGGAGTTAATGGAAATGTTTTCCCGGGTGGGCCTGCCTAAAGAGGTTCTGTCAGACCAAGGGACCCCCTTTATGTCCAAGGTTATGAGGGAACTATGTAAATTGTTGCGTATAAAACAGTTACGGACGTCCGTTTACCATCCGCAAACGGATGGTCTCGTCGAATGGTTTAACCAAACGTTAAAAAATATGTTAAAAAGGGTGGTGTCTAGAGATGGGAAGGACTAGGATCTGCTTCTGCCCTATCTCATGTTCGCAGTGCGAGAGGTGCCCCAGGCCTCTACTGGGTTCTCGCCCTTCGAACTGCTTTATGGCCGACACCCTCGGGGCCTGTTAGACATCGCCAAGGAAGCGTGGGAACAACAACCCGTCCACCACAAAAGTGTCATTGAGTATGTCACCCAGATGCAGGAATGGATGGAAAGGGTGTTGCCGCAGGTCCGGGAGCATATGGAGGCGGCGCAACAAGCTCAGAGTAGGGTGTATAATCGTCAGGCTCGGGTACGGGATTTCAATCCGGGAGATCGGGTTTTGGTTCTGGTACCCACCCTTGACAGCAAGCTCCTAGCTAGGTGGCAGGGCCACTATGAGGTGATCGAGAAGGTAGGGGAAGTAAATTACAAAGTACACCAGCCAGGGCGGCGCAAGCCGGAGCAGGTGTACCATGTGAATTTACTAAAGCCGTGGAAAGATAGGGACACGTCCGACAACAGCCCCCGTCCAGGGCTTCTAGGTGAAAAGGGTCCAGCCCCACAGTTTGAGGCCTGTGAAGCAGTAATGACAGTAAAAATTGCAGACAGCCTGTCTTCCAAACAAGTTCAGGAAGTCAGGGAGTTCATCAGTCGGAACACGGATGTGTTCTCAGACCTCCCTGGCCGCACTTCCCTCATCCAACATGATATCGTCACTGAGCCTCAGGCCAAGATCCGGTTAAAACCATACCGGGTACCCGAGGCTCGGCGACGGGCCATCGCGGAGGAAGTGCAATTAATGTTGAAGATCGATGTCATTGAGGAGTCGAAAAGTGAGTGGGCGAGTCCCATAGTCCTAATACCTAAGCCAGATGGGACGTTGCGGTTCTGCAGCGATTTTCGCAAGTTAAATGAAGAGTCCAAGTTTGATGCGTATCCCATGCCCCGGGTAGACGAGCTTGTTGAGAATTTAGGGCAAGACCGTTATTTTTCTGTGCTAGACCTCACTAAAGGGTACTGGCAGGTACCCTTAACGGAGTCGGCCAAGGAAAAAACTGCTTTTGTTACCCCGCAGGGCCTGTATCATTATAAGGTATTACTCTTTGGCCTGCATGGCGCCCCCGCCACCTTCCAAAGGTTAATGGACATTGTGCTGCGAACTTCTCGTCGGTACGCTTCAGCCTACTTAGATGATGTAGTCATCCACAGCACCGACTGGGAAAGCCATTTGCCCAAAGTGCAGGCGGTAGTGGATGCCCTTAGGAAAGCTGGACTAACCGCTAATCCAAAAAAGTGTGCAATTGGGTTAGAAGAGACCAAGTATCTGGGGTATCTCATTGGGCGGGGACTCATCAAACCTCAGGTAAATAAGATAGAAGCAATACGTAATTGGCCCCGACCGGTCTCCACCAGGCAGGTAAAATCGTTCCTGGGGATTGTAGGGTACTACATGAGGTTTGTGCCCCACTTTGCCACGATAGCAGCACCATTGACAGACCTGTTGAAGGGACGAAAGTCCGGAAAGGTTCACTGGAGTGAGAAGGCAGAAGAGGCTTTCTCTGCATTGAAGTCGGCCCTGTGTGGGTCCCCGGTTTTGGTGACACCCGACTTCAACAGGGAATTCATAGTACAGACGGATGCCTCGGAGATAGGCCTCGGTGCTGTACTGTCTCAGGAAGTCAACGGCGAAGAACATCCCGTTGTCTTCCTGAGCCGTAAGCTCAACCCAGCCGAGACCAGGTATAGCATAGTGGAGAGGAAGTGCCTGGCTATCAAGTGGGCACTCGAGTCTCTCCGCTATTACTTGTTAGGGAGGAAGTTACGTCTGGTGACCGACCATTCCCCTCTCAAGTGGATGAGCCAGGCCAAGGAGAGGAATTCTCGGGTCACCAGGTGGTTCCTGTCCTTACAGAACTTCAAGTTCTCAGTAGAACACAGGGCAGGCCGCTTGCAGGGTAATGCAGATGCCCTGTCCTGCGTCCACTGTCTCATGTGTGTTCACCCCCTCAGGGTTGAACAAAGGGGGGGGTATGTAACAGGGCGCAAGGTTCCGTCGTCGACGGAAGGTACGTGTCACCGAGGTTGCTGGCCTCGGTGAGATAAGAGCCGGATTCTTTGTGTGTCAGCAGCAGCTAGTGCTGCTTGACACATTGATATTTAGTATGGCTACAAAGCCGATCCGGGCCGGCTCTTATTGGGAATAGTCAAGTGCTGGGTGGGAGACTATTCCAGACCTTTAAAAAGGCAGCCACCTCAGCAGGTGAGAGGTGATTATCCTGGAAGCTGCTGGTGTTACTGTGGAGCTCTCAGGGCTGAGAGCAAGAGTCTACAAACAGGCGTGCAGTCTACCTGGAAGCTGCTGGTGGAAACTTTGCGTGGCCGAGCTAACTGCCAGGTGTGAACTAACACCCACCACTCAGGTGACCTTGCTGTGGGACTGATATTTTTGCCTTGCGTTTTGCCTCGTGTGAACAAGCACTAAGACTGTTTCTGTTTTGCCTCGTATGAACAAGCACTAAGCCTGTTTTTGTGTTGCTGAGTGTGAATAAAACACTTCTGCTTTACCCAGAGAACTGTGTACCTTGCCTCTATACTGCGTCCGCAAGCCTGTCTACCAGAGCAATTCCTCACTATATATATATATATATATATATATATATATATATATATATATATATATATATAGATATATATATATATATATTTATATATATATAATGTAGAAAAATCTATTGAAGCACCATCCAAAAAAGCGAGTGCAATGTTCAGCAAAGGGTTTAGGCAATGCCCAAAGTTATAAAAAAGAAGAAGTTGGACTGCACACCTGTATAGTGAAAACAATAAAAAACTTTATTCACCCATAAGGTGGCAAAATTGCGATGTTTCGGCTCACATGAGCTTGAGGAAGGCTCATATGAGCCGAAACGTCGCAATTTTGCCACCATACGGGTGAATAAAGTTTTTTATTGTTTTCACTATAGAGGTGTGCAGTCCAACTTCTTCTTTTTTATATGTATATGTATATATATATATATATATATATATATATATATATATATATCGATGTTGGTAACCATATGTATATGTAGAATAATTTTGAAGGATAATATTACAAATATTGATGAGAAAATATTAATAAGGTATGTCCACATAGTAGTTAGAGATGCCAGATATATAAAAATTAATAAAAATTGTTTAAATATCAGAAACTGGTTGAAAATGTTAGATATCTGACAATGCCAAAAGAAGTGGAGAGGAGGCTTGATTGAAGTAAGGGGATTGGGGCCCTGAACCAAAAGGAGGTCGGAGTGCTGATAAGCAGCCTGACTTCTACCTCGCGTCGGCGTAGGGCACCCAACCTATACACACTCAATAAAAAGGAGATAAAAATTCAGTATAATTTTATAAAAATTAAAACAATTCAAGTTCTGCATTCAGTCCCTACAGTATCAATGTATTCAGCTCAAAAGGTATTTTGATTCAACCCGGGACATCTGTGAGATCCCCCTCTCCAGTTCCTTTCTTTCTTTTCAATAGCTGCAAAAAACATCCCACTTGGGTCTTTGCTGTGGTGTGTAGCAAAATTGTGTGACAGGGAATGTTTCTTATAACCCTTTCTAATGTTGTTAACGTGTTCAGCTATCCAAATCTTCAAGGTTCTTTTGGTCCTCCCAACATGTTGCTTCTTGCACGGTGAGACATTTTTTAATTTCATGTGAAAGATTATTAGTAGTCGAAAAACTACTTTCTCCGTTTTTTTTCGGGAAGGAGGTCAATTTGCAGTTATTGCACTTATTACATCTGAAGAAACCCTTTAGGGTGCACCACTTACTAATCGGATGTTCGTTTGATTTGTGTTTCCGTGGTTTAATTGTCGGTGCGATTTTTAAAACTAAATTCTGGGCTTTGCCATATGTTATTAGTGGGCGGGTTGGAATCAATGGTCCTTTTAATTTTGTCCTGTAGAATCAAGTGCCAATATTTGTTTATAATACGCTCCACTTGTTTATGTTGTTTGTTGTATGGGAGTATTATGCGTAAGGAATTATCTGTCGTCAAGTAATTTTTTGGAGTTATTCTTTCTTCACAGAAGAAGTCTGATTCTACCATTCTGATTTTCTCAGGGGACTTTTCAATTTCTACTTCTGGATACTGTTTTATAATAATTTTTTCTTTTAATTTAGTGGCCTTGTTTTCAAACTGATGACATCTAAACTCTCCTGTGGGTATGTTTAATAACCACCTTGGTAGGTGACAGCTAGAGAACAAAATGTAACTGTTTCGTGCTGTAGGTTTCTGGTATGTGCTACAGATCAGTTTATTTTCGTGTATTATAATCAACAAATCCAAAAATTCTATTTGTGTCTTGCTAACATTGGAGAAAAAATGGAGATTGTGTTTGTATTGATCTGATCTAAGAAGGATTGAAGTTATATTTCATCGTTTTTCCATATGAAGATGACATTGCCTATATATCTCTGCCATAGGACCAGGTCCGTCCCCAGTTTTGGTCGAATGTGCTAATCCTCCAATTCTGCCATGAATAAATTGGCATAACTGGGGGCTAACCTGGTACCCATGGCAGTACCCCTAGTTTGTAGGTAAAAATCTATATCAAAATAGTTATGATTTAAAATGTATTTAACTCCATCGGCCAAAAAGTTGATCTGTTCTATATTGTATAATTGACTTTTTTAAATTTGGGATGTCATGGATTTTATCCCTAATTCATGGTCCATTATCGTGTATAAAGACTGTACGTATATATATATATATATATATATATATATATATATATATATATATATGTATATAAAGAATATGGACACACTCCTGATGAAAAAATAAAATAAAATTGAATTTATTCACCCATGTGGTATACAAGCGACGTTTCAGCCCTTCAATAGAGCCTTTCTCAAGCCTTTTTCCACAAATTCTGAGGAAAGAAAAAATTACAAAGTTTCTGCTAACTTCTGGCAAATAAAAAGAAAATCTCCCACGGACTTACTATGCCCCTCAATAAATACCTTGGGGTGTCTACTTTCCGAAATGGGGTCATTTGTGGGGTGTGTTTACTGTTCTGGCATTTTGGGGAGGGCTAAATTGTGAGCAACACTGTAAAGCCTAAAGGTACTCGTTAAACTTTACGCCCCTTTACGCACCTAGGCTGGAAAAAAGTGTCACACATGTGGTATCGCCGTACTCAGAAGAAGTAGGGCAATGTGTTTTGGGTGTATTTTTACATATACCCATGCTGGGTGAGAGAAATATCTCTGTAAATTGACAACTTTGTATAAAAAATTTAAAAAGTTGTCATTTACAGAGATATTTCTAACACCCAGCATGGTTATATGTAAAAATAAACCCCAAAACACATTGCCCTACTTCTCCTGAGTACGGCGATACCACACGTGTGACACTTTTTTGCAGCCTAGGTGCGCAAAGGGGGCCAAATTCCAATACCTTTTAGGAGGACATTTGTACGCATTTGGATTCCAGACTTCTTCTCACGCTTTAGGGCCCCTAAAATGCCAGTGCAGTATAAATAGCCCACATGTGACCCCATTTTGGAAATAAGATACCCCAAGGTATTCCTTGAGGGGCATGGCGAGTTCATAGAAGATTTTTTTTTTGGGATGAGTTAGTGGAAATTGACTTTTATTTTTTCTTACAAAGTCTCATATTTCACTAATTTGTGACAATTTTTTTTTTTTTACATGAACTCACTGGCATTTTAGGGGCCCTAAAGTGTGAGAAGTAGTTTGGAATCAAAATTCGCAAAAATGCCCTTCTTCTCACGCTTTAGACCCCCTAAAATGCCAGGGCAGTATAAATACCCCACATGTGACCCCATTTTGGAAAGAAGACACCCCAAGTTTCTCCGTGAGGGGCATGGCGAGTTCATAGAAGATTTTTTTTTTTGGCACAAGTTAGCGGAAATTGGCGTTTTTGTTTTTTTCTCACAAAGTCTTCCTTTCCGCTAACTTGTGACAAAAAGTTCAATCTTTCATGGACTCAATATGCCCCTTAGCGAATACCTTGGGGTGTCTTCTTTCCAAAATGGGGTCACATGTGAGGTGTTTGTACTGCCCTGGCATTTGAGGGTCTCCGCAATCATTACATGTATGGCCAGCATGAGGAGTTTCTGCTATTCTCCTTATATTGAGCATACAGGTAATGAGATTTTTATTTTCTCCGTTAAGCCTCTCGGCTGAAAAAAAAAAATGAACGGCACAGATTTCTTCATTCGCATCAATCAATGTGGATGAAAAAATCTCTGCCAAAAAATGTACAAAAAAAAAAAGGGAAAGGACATAGGAGTGCTTGTGAAGTAAGCCCCATTTACACGTCCGCAAAAATGTCCGCATCTCTGACAGGTGGTGATCAGGGGGGTGACATGGGTTGATCAAGGGTTAAAGGGAACCTGTCACTGGGATTTTGTGTACAGAGCTGAGGACATGGGTTGCTAGATGGCCTCTAGCACATCCACAATATCTAGTCCCCATAGCTCTATGTGCTTTTATTGTGTAAAAAATGATTTGATTTGATACATATGCAAATTAACCTGAGATGAGTCCTGTCCTGGAGATGAGTCAGGGACAGGACTCATCTCAGGTTCATTTGCATATGTATTAAATCGTTTTTTTTACACAATTAAAGCACATAGAGCTATGGGGACTGGATATTGTGGATGTGCTAGCGGCCATCTAGCAACCCATGTCCTCAGCTCTGTACCCAAAATCCCGGTGACAGGTTCCCTTTAATCAGTTTGGGGGGGGGGGGTGTTGGTGTGTGGTGATTGGTGCACTTACAGTGTCCTCTTGTGGTCCCAAGCAAAAGGGACCACCAGAGGAGCAGGCAAAACAGCGTCTAATATGGGATTCAGATGCCATTTTTTTTAACATCTACAGCCTGCCAGCGCATGATCAGCGCTGGCAGGCTGTAGTTAAAGTTCCTGACGTTGCAATCCTGTGAACGCGCCTGTGCGGGCGTTCACAGGAAATCTCGCCTCTCGCGAGATGAAGCGCCGATGCGTCAACGAGGAACATCCCAACCGCTCGCAGGACACATCCCTGCGTTAGGTAGTTGGGAATGGTTAAAAAGTAACCATATAAAAAATAACCAATCAAATCAGGAGATTCAAGCTATTAAACAGTTACAAACACAAGAAAACATCATCATCCGGCCGGCAGATAAGGGAGGAGCCATCATTATCCAGGAAACCGAAAAATACAATCAAGAGTGTAGGAGACAGCTATCAGATACAACAACCTACAGCAAACTAAATAGGGACCCGACTGAAATCTTTAAAGAGACCATTGACAAACTTTGTGATGAAGGAACAGCAAAAGAAATACTATCAGTTCTAGAAGCAAAATTTATCAATAACACACCATGCAGATTACCCATTTTCTACTGCTTACCAAAAGTCCACAAAGACCCAATGAACCCACCCGGACGACCAATAATCTCTGGAATCAGTTCCATTACATCTAATCTTTCACAGTACATAGATAAATTCCTACAACCAATTAGTTAAAAAAGTACCCTCCTACATTAAGGACACTACTCAAATAATTAACATACTGGAGAATCTTGAATTTAAACCTAATTGGATCTTAGGGACCCTGAACATACAGTCTTTATACACGATAATTGACCATAAATTAGGGATAAAATCCATGACATCCCAACTTGAAAAAAGTCAATTATACAATATAAAACAGATCAACTTTTTGGCCGATGGAGTTAAATACATTTTAAATCATAACTATTTTGATATAGATTTTTACCTACAAACTAGGGGTACTGCCATGGGTACCAGGTTAGCCCCCAGTTGTGCCAATTTATTCATGGCAGAATTGGAGGATGAGCCCATTCGACCAAAACTGGCAAAACGATTAAATAAAACTTCAATCCTTCTTAGATCAGATCAATACAAACACGTTAACAACATTAGAAAGGGTTATGAGAAACATTCCCTGTCGCACCATTTTGCTACACACCACAACAAAGACCCAAGTGGGATGTTTTTTGCAGCTATTGAAAAGATAGAAAGGAATTGGAGAGGTAGAGGTCACATCTCACAGATGTCCCCGATTGAATCAAAATAAATTTTTGAGTTGAATACATTGATACCGGAGGGACTGAATGCAGAACTTGAATTGTTTGGATTCTTATAAGATGATACTAAATTTTTATCTCCATTTTTTTGAGTGTGTATAAGTTGGGTGCCCTGCGCCGACGCGAGGTCGAAGTCAGGCTGCTTATCAGCACTCCGACCTCCTTTTGGTTCAGGGCCCCCAATCCCCTTACTTCAATCAAGCCTCCTCTCCACTTCTTTTGGCATTGTCAGATATCTGAAATTTTCAACCAGTTCCTGATATGTAAACAATTTTTATTAATTTTTATATATCTGGCATCTCTAACTACTATGTGGACATACCTTATTAATATTTTCTCATCAATATTTTCAATATTATCCTTCATATACATATGGCTACCAACATTTTATTTTATTTTTTTATCTATTATGTATATCATAGTTCAAATATATTTACTGGCAAATTACATCCTCACAGGACTTAATATCTAAATTCCCCTTTGAAATGACCGATATCCTTATGGATTTCTCTTTGATATTTTTATCCAAGCACTATTTATACAGTTAAGAAACGCAAGCCCAATACAGTTTACTTAACGATCTTACTTTCTTTGATTACATCAGCCTCTACCTATTATTACTGTGCAGTACGCGGGAGAACGCCCTGCTACTGAAACTGTGGATATCATATTGGAATTATATTGGAATTATATTGGAGTCTACAATCCCCTCCTATATTGATGTTCATTCACTCCTAACAAGGGACATTTTCTCTATCAAGAAGCAGGACTCATTAGTTTTTATTCCAGTGTGACCTTCCAGTGTGACCTTTCAGTGTGACCTTTCAGTGTGATTTCTATTTCTTTGATTTGATATTTTATCCTACACTATATCCCTTGAACTAATCAGGGTACCCTTTTTATAATTTTATATTTAAATAAATCTATATTTTCTATATATATTTTGATCTATATATATTTTAATCTATTTGTGACCAGATATAGAGTGTAGATCTATATACTACCATAAATGTGGTTCTTGCCCAGCCAAACCAGCAACCTGGCCAGGTTACGACTAGTGATGTCCCAAACTATTCGCCGGCGAACATAGCTTGTTCGCGTCCGCCGCGGCAGGCGAACATATGCGATGTTCGCGTTCGCCCCTATACTTTATCATTGAGCAAACTTTGACCCTGTACCTCACAGTTAGCAGACACATTCCAGTCAATCAGCATACCTTCCCTCCCAGGCCCACCCACCTCCTATCTAAACGCAAGGACGGCATCCATCTTAGATTCGTTCTGAAGCTGCAGTGTTAGTAATTGTAAATCGCAATGCGATTAATATAACCTGTATTATTCGCATTGCGATTACAACTTAGAGCTGAGTTCCTAATGGTTGTATTGCTAGAATTTAACGAAGATAACCAATATAGCACTATATTCTCAATCTTCGTTATATTCTAGCAATACAACCATTAGGAACTCAGCTCTAAGTTATAATCGCAATGCGAATAATACAGGTTATATTAATCGCATTGCAAATCCAACTTCTATAATGCACTATTCATAGATATAGCACTGTATTATTTACTTGCTACTATCCCACCATTAGCAAACTCGCCAAAGTTGTAATCTCAAAGCGATAATACTTACAATTATTAATCGCTTTGCGAATCCATTTGATGCCTCTATTTGATTGTATATGACGGTTGACTACCACCAACGTTCTGCTGCCTCCGAGGCAAGATATCTGAACCCCCAGGGGCCATTTGGGTGTTTTTGATAGAAAATGCATCAAAAACGCATTTGCGTTTTTATATTTCTTTTATTTTTTATTTTATTTTTTTGTGTATTTTGCCACATTTGGTTGCATATTTACATTTGGTATAGGAAAATATGGTAGTCTAGATTATGTGTCTATACCAAAACCTAGGATCATTGTTTGACAGCATATTTTCTAAGCCATGTAGCTGAATATAGTTTATAGACTACTATATTTGCCTATACCAAATGTAAATATGCAACCAAAAAACGCAGATGCGTTTTTGATGCGTTTTCTATCAAAAACGCCCAAATAGCCCCTGGGGGGTTCAGATATCTTGCCTCGGAGGCAGTAGAAAGTTGGTGGTAGTCAACCGTCATATACAATCAAATAGAGGCATCAAGTGAGCTGAGCCACGCCCCCTGCACGGATCACATGACGGTGACGTCACCCCCGGGTCCTTCGGCTTTTTCAAAGTTCGGGTTCGTGGAGGCCGCCCCTTATGGATTCCATATCCTGGGATAGTCCGCGGTAGTGGAATCCATAACGGGATGCGGTGATTACCCCAACCTGAACGCCGAACTAATTTTTGAAGTTCGCTCATCTCTATTCCTAATGGTTGTATTGCTAGAATTCAATCTTCGTTATATTCTAGCAATACAACCATTAGGAACTCAGCTCTAAGTTGAATTCGCAATGCGATTAATGCAAGTTATATTATTCGCATTGCGAATTCACCTTGCCACACTCTGCATCAACTACGTAATAGTCCATAAGAGTTTTGCCATGGATCCCCCTCCGGCATGTCACAGCCCAGGTGTTAGTCCCCTTGAAACAACTTTTCCATCACTATTGTGGCCAGAAGGAGTCTGGGTTTTAAAATTCGCCTATCTATTAAAGTCTATGGCGGTTCGCCCTGTTCGCACGTTCGCAAACATTTGCGGAAATTCGCGTTCGCCATTCGCGAACGGAAAATTTTATGTTTGCGACATCTCTAGTGACGGCGCTCCCACGCCGTTGGTTCTGCGAAATTGTAAGCCTCTTCCTCCTCATCCTCCACCATGTCCTCAGCTTCCACTGCAGGGACAATCCACAGTGCTCATCCAGCATACCACATGTGCAGGGCATGGCAGTGTCACGCTGTTCTGCACCTCGTTTGCTTGGGCGAACGGAGTCAGACGGGGGGGGGGGGAACTGCTCTGCGTCCTTCATCAAGAAATCGAATCCTGGCTTTCTCCTCGACAACTTAAAATCGGAACCATAGAGACCGATAATGGAAAGAACATAGTGTCAGCGATGCCTCAAGGAGCGCTGAGCCATGTGCCCTGTATGGTGCATGTGTTCAATCTGGTGGTAAAGCAGTTACTAAAGTCTTCACCACCATCTGCAAGACATCCTGTAAATGGCCAGGAAACTTTGCATGCACTTTCAATATGAAATGTTTAAACCCATCGGAATTCCACCCTCCATATGTTGGACCGATTGTATTAACAGAGAAAGGACATAAACAATTTCTTGATGATACGGGTGGACAAAGGTACTCCCCTGTGTAACGTCGATGTTAGCCAGTGGCAGCTCATGCGTGATTTCTGCCGTTTGCTCGGGCCCTATGAGGAGGCCAATTTATTTGTCAGTCACCTGGATTATGGGATGAACAACGTCATTCCACTGATTCATGTCCTGGAGAACATGCTGCATAACAACTACGACCGTGCAGGCTGAACTAGAGAAGGAGGAGGAGAAGGAGGAGGAGGATAATCGAGCACAAGCAATGCATAGATAAATGGGTAGTTTTTCTACATAGGTGATTGGAGAGGAGAAGCAGGAGCAGCCCTATGAGCTACAGGACGATGAGGAAGACGAGGCATAGGACCCTGGCACACCGAGTCACTTGCACAAATGGCCCAATGCATGCTTGCTTGCGTAGTAGTGACAGCCGAATTGTCACCATTCGGCAGAGGGATGACAACTGGCTCTCCAACATGTTAGACCCTCCCTACCGGTTCAAAATGGGAGCCTATACCCGGTGAGAGGGAGGAAAAACAACTACTATTGAGACATCCTATGTAGTCAGTTGGCCGCTGCCTTTGTGCCATCGCACATCCTCCCGCAGGTCTGACCATCTGTGGTATCATTATGGTACTGCCATCTCACCATTATGTCACTGGGCCAATCTGTGTTCTCCTCTTGCTGCTGCCACCTCAACACTATGTCACTGGGCCACTCTGTGGTCTACTTATGCTGCTGCCACCTCACCACTTTGTCATTGGGCCATTCTGTGGACTTCTCATGCTGTTCTCACACACCCTTATTCCATGACTGGGCCACTATTTTGCCTTTTTGGTCTGGTTGACATCATCATTTATTTGACCTTTCTTCTGATCTGTCAGAAGCAAGAAAAAATGAGACGCACAACGGATCCTGTCTATATAGCAGCTGTATGGCCTGTATTACATGTTCCTTATTTTGCATTAGAATTGGCTTATGATTTTGTAGCCAAAAGCAGGAGTGGGTACAAAATTCAGAAGATATGCAAATATTCCATTCATGTGTCATCTCTGTTTTGGATCGACTCCTGTTTTTTTTGGGCTTTAACAATACTGATGGATTACTGACCACATGCTGACCAAGTGAAGGCAGATGCTCAACAGACAGGATCCGTTTTTTGTGGGTAATTGTTCGGGCGGATCAAAGGAAGGGCAAAATAATCTGTGACGTCAACACAAACTTATGGTAATGCTGACACCCTCTCCACTCAGTCAGGGGGCTCTATTTGTTTAAGCGTTTGATAGAACAGGTTCTGAAGACATCTATGTGGAAACAGCTGATGACAGTGTAAAATGAGTGCGCTCTTTCATGCTATAGTAGGATCTTGGGCCTCTGCATGTTTCTTTATAACTGACGCTAACATTGACCTGTAAGGCTGAGTTCACACTTGAGTTATTTGGTCAGTTTTGGCCCCGTAATTGACAAAATGAGTGAAGTGATTCTAAGAGCGACGCCTGTGATCTGCATGTCATACAGACGTACAGGATTGTTTCACTAACACAGCAGACTCCCTATGCGTGTAACTGCAAGGTAACCTGTTCTATTCCACTATACAGGCTCTCTGCAGCCTGGAAATCACTGTTTTTTTAACTTTATTCACCACAAATAAATTTGGATTGTATCAAATCTTTTTGGAAAATCCGGCGAACCGATCGAATCACATTTTTGAGAAATTCACTCATTTCTACCTCCCATGTACAAGAATTTAACTGCTAGAATATACTATAATACTACCTCCTTTGTACAATAATAGAACTATTATAATACTGCCTCATATCTATGTACAAGAATATAAATAATATAATACTGCCTCCTATGTACAAGAATATAACTACTATAATACTGCTCCTTATGTACAAGAATATAACTACTATAATACAGCAAATCAATTAAAATCCAGGAATGGAAAAACAGTTAATTTGCTAAATTAAAACTTTTACAATACTGCTCCCTGTGTGCAAGAATATGCAGTATCTACTATAATAACCTTCTACTAGTATGAGACCGATTCGCCAAATTTTGAAAAATCTTGGTTTGGACCCGACTTGGTTCGGGCAAAACCAAAGTTGCTCCAATTGCTCTGAAAGGTGGTATAGAAACCCTCCTAGCCCCCTAGGACTATTAGTAAAAATTATCTGTTTTCAAGCTCTGGAATGCAATGACAGCAATAGTAAATGATGTCTGAGTGACTCTGACATACAGTACATAGCTATGGGTAAATGCACGTTTGACAATGCTAACATACAGAATGTTTAAAAACACACCCAGCTGGCACATATCTCATGCTTTTTCTTATTCCAAAGCTTCCAAAAATTGTCTCTTATAGGGGGCTGATAATGTTTAAAGACACACGGTGTCATGGGATTAAAAATAAATAAATGGCTTGGGGGACCAAGCATCCACAAATTATGCCTGGACATGGTGGTAATGCCTGTCTGTAGTGGCGCCAGCAGGAGCAGGATAGCATGGAACAAACAAGGCTGTCTATGGGTAATAGTTAGAGATGAGCGAACACCTGGATGTTCGGGTTCGAGAGGTTCGGCCGAACTTCCGAAAAATGTCCGGGTTCGTAATCCGAACTCAACCCGAACTTCATCCCGAACCCCATAGAAGTCAATAGGGACCCGAACTTTTGGGCACTAAAAAGGCTATAAAAGACTCCCGGAAAGGGCTAGAGGGCTGCAAAAGGCAGCAAAATGTAGGTAAATCCCCTGCAAACAAATGTAGAGAGGGAAATGATGACAACATAAAATAAAAAAAAATTAACCAATATTAATTGGAGTTAGGTCCCATAGCACAGAATCAGGCTTCAAATCACCCACCAATGGAGAAGGTCGCTTACTATTATTTCGACCCCAGAATCCAGACAAAGGAGAGAGGTCCCATAGCAGAGAATCTGGCATCATATCAACCACCACGGGAGAAGGCCGCTTTCAGTGACTTAGGCCTTAGCACCGACACAGAGGAGACAGGTCAGATAGCACAAGAATCAGTTTTTCATCAACCACCACAGGAGAAGGGCACTTTTAGAGACTTTGACCCCTGCACCCAGACGGAGGAGAGAGGTTTTCACAGCACATATTAAGGCCTCATATCACCCATCACAGGAGTAGGCCACCATTTAGTTAATTTGCCCCATGCAACCATGTCAGATGGCACAAGTATAACATTTATATCACCCAGCACATGACAAGGCCACTTTCAGTGAGTTAGGCCTTAGCAACGAGACAGAGGAGACAGGTCAGATAGCACAAGCATCAGTTTTACATCAACCACCACAGGAGAAGGGCACTTTTATAGACGTTGACCCCTGCAACCACACGGAGGAGAGAGGTCCCACAGCAGAGATTCAGGCATTTATATCAGCCAGCACAGGAGAAGGCCACTTTCAGTGACTTAGGCCTTAGCACCGACACAGAGGAGACAGGTCAGATAGCACAAGCATCAGTTTTACATCACCCAGCACAAGAGAAGGCCACTTTTAGAGACTTTGACCCCTGCACCCAGACGGAGGAGAGAGGTTTTCACAGCACATATTAAGGCCTCATATCACCCACCACAGGAGTAGGCCACCATTTAGTTAATTTGACCCTGCAACCATGTCAGATGGCACAAGTATAACATTTATATCACCCAGCACATGACAAGGCCACTTTCAGTGAGTTAGGCCTTAGCAACGAGACAGAGGAGACAGGTCAGATAGCACAAGCATCAGTTTTACATCAACCACCACAGGAGAAGGGCACTTTTAGAGACTTTGACCCCTGCAGCCACACGGAGGAGAGAGGTCCCACAGCAGAGAATCAGGCATCATGTCAACCACCACAGGAGTAGGCCACCTTTTGTTTCTTTGACCCCTGCACCCAGAAAGAGGAGAGAGGTCCCACAGCAGAGAATCAGGCATTTCGATCACCCACCACAGGAGAAGGCCGCTTTCAGTGACTTTGGCCCCCTGCACCTACACAAAGGAGACATGTCAGACAGCACAAGTATAACATTCATATCACCCAGCACAGGAGTAGGACACTTTCATGTACTTTGGCCCCGGCACCCAGACAGAGGGAAGGTTCATTCAACTCTGGGTTGCACCACAAGATCCTACTTAATTTAAAAAATTGATTTTTCAATGAAGAAGTGGCCAGGAGTACCAGACAACATGGTTTAAGGCAGTTATTAAGGACTACTGTGCACAAGGGAGGGTCAGGTCTTGTGGGATCCATTCCTGGTTCATTTTTATAAACGTCAGCTTGTTCACGTTGGCTGCGGACAGGCGGCTGCGTTTGTCAGTAATGACGCCCCCTGCCGTGCTGAATACACGTTCAGATAAAACGCTGGCCGCCGGGCAGGCCAGCACCTCCAAGGCATAACATGCTAATTCTGGCCACGTGGACAATTTGGAAACCCAGAAGTTGAATGGGGCCGAACCATCCGTCAGTACGTGGAGTTGTGTGCAGACGTACTGTTCAACCATGTTAGTGAAATGTTGCCTCCTGCTAACACGTTCCGTATCAGGTGGTGGGGCAGTTAGCTGTGGCGTGGAGACAAAACTTTTCCACATTTCTGCCATGCTAACCCTGCCCTCAGAGGAGCTGGCCGTGACACTGCTGCGTGGCCGACCTCTAGCTCCTCCTCTGCCTTGGCCATCCACCTGTTCCCCTGTGACAGTTGGGAATGCTCTCAGGAGCGCGTCTACCAGTGTGCACTTGTACTCGCGCATCTTCCTATCACGCTCCAGTGCAGGAAGTAAAGTGGGCACATTGTCTTTGTACCGTGGATCCAGCAGGGTGGCCACCCAGTAGTCAGCACACGTTAAAATGTGGTCAACTCTGCTGTCGTTGCGCAGGCACTGCAGCATGTAATCGCTCATGTGTGCCAGGCTCCCCAGAGGTAAGGACAAGCTGTCCTCTGTGGGAGGCGTATCATCATCATCCTCTGTATCCCCCCAGCCACGCACCAGGGATGTGCCTGCGCTGTGCTGGGTGCCACCCCGCTGCGAACCTGCTTCATCCTCATCCTCCTCCACCTCCTCCTCATCTTCCTCTCGTCCTCCAGTAGTGGTCCCTGGCTGACCACATTTGTACCTGCCCTCTGCTGTTGCAAAAAACCTCCCTCTGAGCCACTTCTAACAGACTGGCCTGAAAGTTCTAAAAACGACCCATCATCCTCCTCCTCCTGGCCCTGGCCCACCTCCTCTTCCATCATCGCCCTAAGCGTTTTCTCTAGGAGACATAGAATTGGTATCGTCACGCTGATAACAGTGGCATCGCCACTGGCCATGTTGGTGGCGTACTCTAAACAGCGCAACAGGGCACACAGGTCTCGCATGGAGGCCCAATCATTGGTGGTGAAGTGGTGCTGTTCCGCAGTGCGACTGACCCGTGCGTGCTGCAGCTGAAACTCCACTATGGCCTGCTGCTGCTCGCACAGTCTCTCCAGCATGTGCAAGGTGGAGTTCCACCGGGTGGGCACGTCGCATATTAGGCGGTGAGCGGGAAGGCCGAAGTTCCGTTGTAGCGCTGACAGGCGAGCAGCGGCAGGATGTGAACGCCGAAAGTGCGCACAGACGGCCCGCACTTTATGCAGCAGCTCTGACATGTCTGGGTAGTTGTGAATGAACTTTTGTACCACCAAATTCAGCACATGCGCCAGGCAAGGGATGTGCGTCAAACCAGCTAGTCCCAGAGCCGCCACGAGATTTCGCCCATTATCGCACACCACCAGGCCGGGCTTGAGGCCCACTGGCAGCAACCACTGGTCGGTCTGTTGTTCAATACCCCGCCACAACTCCTGCGCGGTGTGGGGCCTGTCCCCCAAACATATGAGTTTCAGAATGGCCTGCTGACGTTTACCCCGGGCTGTGCTGAAGTTGGTGGTGAAGGTGTGTGGCTGACTGGATGAGCTGGTGGAAGCAGAGAAGGAGGAGGAAGCCGAGTAGGAGAAGAAGGCTACAGGAGGCAAAGAATGATGCCCTGTGATCCTTGGCGGCGGAAGGACGTGCGCCAAGGAACTCTCTGCCAGGGGGCCCAGCGGCCACTACATTTACCCAGTGTGCAGTTAGGGAGATATAGCGTCCCTGGCCGTGCTTACTGGTCCACGTATCTGTGGTTAGGTGGACCTTGCCACAGATGGCGTTGCGCAGTGCACACTTGATTTTATCGGATACTTAGTTGTGCAGGGAAAGCACGGCTGTCTTGGAGAAGTAGTGGCGGCTGGGGACAACATACTGTGGGACAGCCATGAACATCAGCTGTTTGAAGCTGTCTGTGTCCACCAGCCTGAATGACAGCATTTCAAAGGCCAGTAGTTTAGAAATGCTGGCATTCAGGCCCAGGGCTCGAGGGTGGCTAGGTGGGAATTTACGCTTTGTCTCCAAGGTTTGTGAGATGGAGAGCTGAACGCTGCCGTGTGACATGGTGGAGATGCTTGGTGACGCAGGTGGTGGTGTCGGTGGCACATCCTCTGTTTGGTGGGCGGCAGGTGCCAACGTTCCTCCCGAGGCGGAGGAAGAGGCCGAGGCAGCAGCAGAAGAGGGAGCAGGGGGAGCCTGAGTGAGTTCCTTGCTTTTAAGGTGTTTACTCCACTGCAGTTCATGCTTTGCATGTAGATGCCTGGTCATGCAGGTTGTGCTAAGGTTCAGAACGATAATGCCTCGCTTCAGGATCTGATGGCACAGCGTGCAAACCACTCGGGTCTTGTCGTCAGAACATTGTTTAAAGAAGTGCCATGCCAGGGAACTCCTTGAAGCTGCCTTTAGGGTGCTCGGTCCCTGGTGGCGGTGGCCAGTATCAGGCGAACTCTCTTGGCGGCGGCTGTTCTGCTTTTGCCCCCTGCTACCTCTTTTGCTACGCTGTTGGCTTGGTCTCACCACTGCCTCTTCCTCTGAACTATGAAAGTCAGTGGCACGACCTTCATTACATGTGGGGTCTAGGACCTCATCGTCCCCTGCATCGTCTTCCACACAGTCTTCCTCCCTGACCTCCTGTTCGGTCTGCACACTGCAGATAGACGCAGCAGTTGGCACCTGTTTTTCGTCATCATCAGAGACGTGCGGACTACGATGAGGTGGTATTCCCATGCCCACATCATCAGGAAACATCAGGGGTTGTGCATCAGTGCATTCTATGTCTTTCACCACTGGGGAAGGGCTAGGTGGATTTCCTTGGGAAACCATGCCAGCAGAGTCTTCAAACAGCATAAGAGACTGCTGCATAACTTGAGGCTCTGACTGTTTCCCTGATATGCATGGGGGTGATGTGACAGACTGATGGGCTTGGTTTTCAAGTGCCACCTGTGCGCGTTCTGCAGAATATTGGGTGGGAGATAATGTTGTGAACATGCTGGATCCACTGTCGGCCACCAAATTGACTAGCGATTGTACCTGCTCAGGCCTTACCATCCTTAGAACGGCATTGGGCCCCACCAAATATCGCTGTAAATTCTGGCGGGTACTGGAACCTGAGGTAGTTGGTTCACTAGGACGTGTGGCTGTGGCAGAATGGCCACGTCCTCTCCCAGCACCAGAGGGTACACTAACACCACCACGACCGCGTCCGCGACCCTTACTAGATGTTTTCCTCATTGTTACCGTTCACCAAGCACCACAATAAGGAATAAAATATTTGGCCCAATGTATTGATTTCAAATTTAGGCCTTTTTTTACAGGCACCTAACACTATCTGCCTATTTGTTTATGTAGCGTATTACACTAATCCAGGCACAGCAGTAACCACTGATTTAGGGGAATATCTCTTTTAGGGCTAGTATTTAGGCCCTGGATGAAAGGTATCCTTTTATGGACAGATTTACACTTGGCCTGCAACAGCTGGGACACCAGATTCAGGGCATTGCTATATTGGCAGGTTAATTTCACCCCAGAACAAAATATATGTGTAAGCGGACACTATGAAATCGGTCCTGCAACTGCTGGGACACCAGATCCAGGGTATTGCTATATTGGCAGGTTAATTTAACCCCAGAACAAAATATATGTGTAAGCGGACACTATGAAATCGGTCCTGCAACTGCTGGGACACCAGATCCAGGGTATTGCTATATTGGCAGGGTAATTTCACCCCAGAACAAAATATATGTGTAAGCGGATACTATAAAATATGTCCTGCAACTGCTTGGACACCAGATCCAGGGTATTGCTATATTGGCAGGTTAATTTCACCCCAGAAAAAAATATATGTGTAAGCGGACACTATGAAATCTGGCCTGCAACTGTTTGGACACCAGATCCAGGGTATTGCTATATTGGCAGGTTAATTTCACCCCAGAACAAAATATATGTGTAGCGGACACTATGAAATCTGGCCTGCAACTGTTTGGACACCAGATCCAGGGTATTGCTATATTGGCAGGTTAATTTCACCCCAGAACAAAATATATGTGTAGCGGACACTATGAAATCTGGTCTGCAACTGTTTGGACACCAGATCCAGGGTATTGCTATATTGGCAGGTTAATTTCACCCCAGAAAAAAATATATGTGTAAGCGGACACTATGAAATCTGGCCTGCAACTGTTTTGACACCAGATCCAGGGTATTGCTATATTGGCAGGTTAATTTAACCCCAGAACAAAATATATGTGTAAGCGGACACTATGAAATCTGGCCTGCAACTGCTGGGACACCAGATCCAGGGTATTTCTATATTGGCAGTTTAATTTCACCCCAGAACAAAATATATGTGTAAGCTGACACTATGAAATCGGTCCTGCAACTGCTGGGACACCAGATCCAGGGTATTGCTATATTGGCAGGGTAATTTCCCCCCAGAACAAAATATATGTGTAAGTGGATACTATAAAATATGTCCTGCAACTGCTTGGACACCAGATCCAGGGTATTGCTATATTGGCAGGTTAATTTAACCCCAGAACAAAATGTATGTGTAAGCGGACACTATAAAATCGGTCCTGCAACTGCAGGGACACCAGATCCAGGGTATTGCTATATTGGCAGGTTAATTTCACCCCAGAACAAAATATATGTGTAAGCGGACACTATGAAATCTGGCCTGCAACTGTTTGGACACCAGATCCAGGGTATTGCTATATTGGCAGGTTAATTTAACCCCAGAACAAAATATATGTGTAAGCGGATACTATGAAATCTGTCCTGCAACTGCTGGGACACCAGATCCAGGGTATTGCTATATTGGCAGGTTAATTTCACCCCAGAAAATAATCTATCCTTTGCCAGACAGCAGACAGTATTATACTTGTCTAGCCAAAGCTGGAACACCAGATTAAGGGGATTGGTATTTGGGCAATTGTATTTAACCACTTAATAAAATATAGAAATTGCTGTCCTGAGTTTCTAGGGGTGACAATTAGCACAGCCAAGCCCCTGATGTAGGATATAGCAAAAAAAAAACTAGTATTGATGGATTGATGGACTTGGTGGCAGCTTCTTCTGGTGCACCACAAGTCACAAAATGGCCGCCGATCAACCCAGAAAATAAGTGACAGAAAAACGCTCTGTGCAGCCTAAAAACCAGTGAGCAAGTAACTAGCAGAAGTTCAATGATTCTCAGCTGTTGATCGATCACTTCATTAAGTGTTTTGGCTAAGTTAATCCCTTCCTAATCTCGCCCTAACACAGCAGCTGCATCCTCTCCCTACACTAGTCAGAGCAGTGTGACGTGCGGTGCTACGTGACTCCAGCTTAACTAGAGGCTGTGTCACATGCTGCACTTGGCCAATCACAGCCATGCCATTAGTAGGCATGGCTGTGATGGTCTCTTAGGGCAAGAAGTAAAACGCTAGCTGATTGGCTGCTGTGCAGCTCTTCAGATAGCGGGAAGTAATCGCCGAACAACGAACCCGAACCCGAACTTTTTTGAAAATGTCCGGGTTCGGGTCTGTGTCACGGACAACCCAAAATTCGGTACGAACCCGAACTATGCTCGAACTGTTCGCTCAACACTAATCATCTCTTATTCGGGGGTCATTCTCACAGACTTCGCCACAGACATCAGATTGAAGTCCAAACAATGCTTTATTTTCAAGCACAAAACAGACCAAAACATAAATCACAAACATAAATCCTCGGCCTTCTGGCCACTGACAAAACAGTCTTTCCCTCTCTATCAGGATCTGGGTCTACCACCCAGCTCCTCAAAACACACCAGTGATTTCCCCACACACAGGGTTGGAGGATCCCGGCTCGCACAAGCCTCGACACAGCCTGCTCCTTTCCCAGACTGGGAGCCACACCCAAGTCCAGCAACAGGATTAAATAGCATCTCTGGACATGAGCATTGTCCGAAATGCTAGACTGGAGCATGGGGAACAGGCACCCACCCAGCACATTGCCTGCTCCCAGTAAAAGCCCATCCTGGACTAGCTGGAGTCAGCAAAGCTAATTATCTTGGTGTCCACCAACTAACTTAGTGGCCACCTATATCTAGGGCCTTCACTGCACCAAGGCCGGGCCCCTTGGTGACATGCTCCTGTTGCAAACGACACCCCTTTTTTATGCTTCCCCAGGACTTTATTACACCCCTCCGATTCACATTGCCACAATATATATATATATATATATATATATATATATATTTATTTATTTTATCAATTTAATAGTAGTAGATAAGACAAAAGGTTAGTAGTAAAATTATTGACATAATTCATATTAAACTGAAAGCAAAAAGTACTAAAATATATTTTAATAAAGAATACAATAAAATAAAATAAAAAATGAATAAAATAAATAAAATTCTTAAAATAATTGTTTTATTCATTTTTTACATACTTCAGTACTTTTTGTTCTCAATTTATTATGAATAATGTTAATACTACTAACCTTTTGTCTTATCTACTATTATTAAATTGATAAAATAAATATACATAGCCTGTGCCTGGATTATTTTTATTTTTTTATCTATTCTGATTTATTATTTTGTATTTTTTAGGATTTATAAGACTCGTAGAGCAGCGTCATATAACTTAACATGGTAGACATATTTATTGTATTTTCGGAAGGCTGAAGCTACTGTTAACTTTTCTAGAATCTTTATGCAGCTTTGGAAGCCAAAATCAGGAGTGAATCATAAAATGACAGAAAGTATACAGGACAGATACAACTTCTCCTCTTTTTTGAACCCATTCCTTGTGTTTGTTTCCAAAACTGCCTGTAGAAAACTTACCGTGTGGCCATACCCTTAGGATCCATTCACACGTCCGTTGTGTATTGCGGATCTGCAATACACTGGGCCGGCACCCAAATAGAAATGCCTATTCTTATCCGTTATTGTGGACAAGAATAGGACATGTTCTATTTTTTTCGGGAGCTGCGGACCAGAAGATCGGGGCCGCTCACCGGAAATGCGGATGCGGACAACACACTGTGTGCTGTCAAGGCACCATTGAAAATTAATGAGTCTGGAACCATTATACGGACGTGTGAATGGACCCTTAGTACAGGGCTACAGTTTAAATTTGGCTTCCATACTTAGTGTGGTACTGTCATGGTCAAAGAAACTAGTCACAATGCTCTACTATTTACTTTTATTATGTTCTGATGCTGCAGTGCCACACCATGAACTTTGGCCATGTGATGTGTGTTGTGGCAAAAGTCCATGTAATCCTTGTACTTATACAGTAATGTTCTACTAATTGGAAGACGTGTTGTAAATTAAACAGCTTTCCAGTACTTATATTTAGGGATGAGTGAACCAAAACTTTGCGAGTTCGGCTACCCAGAACCCGAACCCAGACTTTTTCACTGAAGTCCGGGTTCGGGTTCGATGTTCGGGTGATTTTAATATTTTTCTTTATAACATGGTATTATTGGAAAATAATGGCATTCTTAGGATAGAATATAAAACAATATGGTCATTGAGGGGTTAAAAAAACTTGCCTCATCAACTTGATCGCATCGCAGCAGCTTCTTCTATCTTTACTGAACAGGACCACTGAACAGGACTCTCCCATGTGGTGACATCATCACGCATATTGCAGGTCCTTTGGCAAGTCCTGTTCAGTGAATATAGAAGAAGCTGCTGCAGCACGATCAAGTGGATGAGGTGATTTTTTTTAACTTCTAAATGGCCATATTGTTTTGCATTCTGTCTTAAGAATGCTATTATTTTCCAATATAATCATGTTATAACGGAAAATAATAAAGTTAAGTTCGGGTCCTGAACCCGAACTTTGACCTGAAGTTCGACCGAACCCGAACTTCCACGGATTTGCTCATCCTTACTTACATTAGCTCTACTCTGGACTCCAAGGACTCCAATTAATCACAATACCAATTCAATACTTCTGGCTTCTCATTATCCTTTACTCACATCTTCTCCCATCCCTTGGTTGAACATTGACAATACCGTATGTCTCTTTTGATCTGTACTACATACTGTATTGAAATATGTAACTATCAGAAATTCACATCACATCCACTTGGTGGCCACATAGAGAGTTGCTTAGGATAGACACCTCGTGACACAATATCACAAAAATTATCTTGTTTTTAAAAGCTGGTTATCTTGTGCCACACATATCAGGATGTGTCCAGCCAAGAAGAATGATAAGGAAAAAGTAATCTGTAATTATAGGAGCGGTTAATTGCTCATGTATATATTATATACTCTAGTTTATACTTCACTAAAGCTCATCTTTGAGAATCAAGCCACAAAAGTAATATTTTCGCTTTCTGATGTTTCTTGATTTTCTCATTTACACTTCTTAAAACCCAGATTTGCATGAGATAATTACACTGCTCAAATGTAGAAGAGAAATTTTTCGAGAAAATGAACTTCTATTACATGTAAACCTGAGATATTAGTAATATCTCCACGCTGGTATTATGTAGTCTGACTCATTTTTTTCGTTAAGTGATTTATTATCCAAATGTCCTTTCCGAGCAATTTGTAATTGAACACTTGACCACATCAAGGAGATAAGTCACAATTCATACTTGCAATTCATTAGCAGTGATCACAGCCATCAATGGCCAAGGTACTTTTAATGTACTTTCCAGTGATTTATACAGAGAGATAATTTGCATGTGCATAAGACAAAGACGGTTAAAAAGAAGAAAACCGGAAAAAAATGGTCATGAACTAACCATCTCCCATCCTAATAATAATAATTTGTTCACCCTCTAAGAAAAAATCATAATTAGCGAGGAAGAAATAAAATGTGAATATCGATCATAGGACGCTAAAGGGCAAACTGATGGAGGGTGGAAGAAGACTTCACTAAATGTGTTTGTCCACATTGTGCTCCCTTCATATGACACCGAACAAAGCCCAAGTCGTGAACAAGTAGCAATAACATAGCAAAGTCTTACAAAAATACTGACTATTCAAATGGCTGTGCACTTTCCAAAATGTGAGCAAATTAGGTGCAGGTGATAAATAAAGTGATTAACATTTAAAAGAGGCTCAGATGGCTGTAGTAAAATATCCATTTATCTCATCCACACACTGGAATGCTTAATTAGTAACATTGTGCAAATGACACTAAAGTCTTATCATCCTTATTATCCATCCTCTTTTCTATTCTGCTATTTAGTCTGGCTGAAGTAGAATGCACGCCTATAAAGCCACTATCAAAGGTGTCCTGCACTGAAGAATTTCTGATAATAATGCTGCCATAGAGGAGCACAAGGTCTCCACTGTACCTCGATTTTACTTTGATTTCATAATAAGACATACAAGGTGTCATGAAAAGGTAGGGAACAGAGCAGCCCTGGGTTCCACAATCCCTTCTGGACAACAATCTCTTTGTAGCGAAGTGCAGGGGACTTAAAACAAAACTAGAAAAGAGTAGTCAGACAGAAAGAGGTGAAAAGCAGACGGGCAAAACCAGGACCAGATCAGAATCTAAAATTTGATACAAAAACGCAGCAAATAAAACCAGGAGAAAACTTCAGAGCAAAATCAATGAGGTCAAAAACTAGTAGAGTAAAAAACCAGGAGGTAACATCAGAGGCAAAATCAGTAACCAAAGGCAATGTTAAAGAAACACGCAAAAGTCAGTGATCCAGAGTAGCAAAGAAAAAAGTAGCTAATGAGGCTTAGAAAACAAATCACAGACACCTTTGGCCAGAAGCTACCTGTTTTAATAGCCCGCCTTAGAAAGCATGTGACCCCGGCAAAGAGCCTGATTGATCTGGCGCCCAGCTCCCTGATAGGTCGAGCAGCCCCATTGTTAGTGAGGCTGGTTTCCATAGCAGCAGAGCACCTATGCCATATTGTGGCTGGACTCACCACGAGATCGCAGACAGGTAAGTGCATGTCATTCCATATGTATGAAAATATTCTACCTAGGAATCAATGCTTTTGGAGGAGAAAGCCTCGGCGCATATTGGACCCTCAGTGGTAGCACACAGACTCTGCTAGGCTCTAAACTAAAGCTAATTTTACACAGACGGCTAATCAGGCCAATTATCAGGTATGAGTATTTGTAGAAACGCTCATTCCTTAAAAGTCACCTGTATAAAGGGTGTTGGCGATCATCCAATGAACGAACTAATGCTTGTTCATCAAATGATTGCGTCGTTCTACTGGCAACAAAAGTCGTCGCTCATGTGCAGCAGATCGTGATGTCGAAACAGGGATCTGCTACCCAGGAATAATGATTGTCTATGGGAACAAGCAATCACTTTATTGTTGATTTGCCTCCATACAGCAGAGGTGATTGCTGCATGTGAATGCAGCCTTCATCTCCCCTGACAATCAGGCAATTATTGTCTGGCTCATTCCCGATAATTGCCTGACATTGGTCCATGTAAAAGGACCTTTCTGCTTGGCCTACACACAGTTTTGAATGTTGTCTATTGACACACTAAATACACTGTGGTACAGTACATGCAACTTAGTGCACACTTCTGTGGACTGCAACTGTGATTTAAAGAGGTTACCTGAGTAAAGACACTGGAATATGTTATAACAATAAAATAAGTTATACTCAGTGGTCCAAACCTCCTCCGCTTTAGTGTCGCCTTTTTCGATCCTCCAGGCCAGGCTGTTTACATGACTGCATCAGTGACATTCTCATATACTGTACCAGCGGCTGCCAATACCTGACTTCAGTGGTATTGTGCCATATGGCCTCAGCAGACATGTGTGGTTTACAGGACATCAATTCCACAGCCAAGAATATGATGTTATGACTGCCGTGGTGGGAAGCATTGGAACAGAGGCACTGAAGTGTGGGAATTTGAAATTGTGAAGATAACTTCTATTGTTTTAACACATTCCTGCCATCTCTCGAGGCAGAGACACTTAAAAATTGCTTTATTATGGCATCAAATGCAAACTGAAATGTTTGGCTGCCGGCACCATTCCTTGTGACACTCAGATGGTGTTTTATATATTAAGTGACAAATCTTGTTCTAAGGGCTCATGCAGATGGCCGTTGTCCGGCTGTGCCCATATTGTGGCCGCGTGTATATCATATCACGAATGCGGACCCATTCACTCGAAAGGGTACGTGATCCGGAGGGAAAACTACAGAGTGCTTCCGTGAGGTTTCTCTCTGTGCCTCCGCACTGCAAAAAAATAGAACATGTTCTATTTTTTTGCAGTGCGGACGGATCAAGGAACTATTCAAGTTGAATGGGTTTGCATCCATCTGCAGAATCCGCTCGGATGATGCCCGTGCATTGGGGACTGCAAATTGCAGTCTCCATTGCACAGAACAGCCGGGCAACATGTGATAGAGGCCTAAGTATGAGAAAAATGTGTGCGGTCCACTCCAATATCAGTAATAAATTACCCTGGGTTCACACCTGAGCGTTTTACAGCGCGTTCAAACGCGCTGTAAAACGCTCAACAGATTAAAACCAATGCATCCCTATGGGAGTGGTTCACACTTGAGCGTTTTACAGCGCGTTTGAACGCGCTGTAAAACGCCCAACGCATAAACAAGTACTTGAGCTTCTTTTGGGGCGTTTGACGCGCGTTTTGTGATTGACACCACAGTAGTCAATCACAAGAACGCTAGCATCTGACTGCAGCGTTTCCTATTTGCAAAAACGCGCAAAAAAACGCGCGTCAAAAACGCGCGTAAAACGCGCGTTTTTGGAACGCTCAGGTCTGAACCCAGGGTTAAAGTGCTGCAACATTGTGCCTACATTGTACAGACATACAATGCACACTTGGTAGAATCATACAGTGCCCATAAATTGCTTAATATTATTCAAATAAAAACCTTAAATGTACCATGAGTAAAGTTATGTGATATTGCTAAAGGGTTACTCATTTCCATTTGAACTCTAGCAAAAGGAAAAAATAAAACATAAAACTATTTTGGGGATTCTAATGAATACATGTTTAGCTGCAGTGGCCTGAATAATCAATAATAGATCAGTACTTTGTTGACAGATGACATCATAGGATACAAACACTATAGTGATGAGCGGCAGGTGCCATATTCGTTTTCGAAGAAATTCGCGAATATTCGAAAGATTATTCGTTTCATATTCGTCGAAATCGAATATTCGTCATTATTCTAGTTATCGCGATTAATATGCGATTTAAATAATCGCGTATTGCGATTTTAACTTAGGCTACTTTCCTATTGGTTTCATATCTAGAATTATAGTGAAGATGACGAATATGACGAATGTATTCGTCATATTCCTCAAATCGAAGATAACGAAGTATTCTACATCTTCGTTTTAGCAACCTATTCGTCAACTTCGCTAATTCTAGCAATCAAATAGGAAGGTTGACTATAGAGACAACTGTGTTTAATTCGCTATCCGATTATATAATTTTTTTTTAATAAATAGAATAATTATAATAATTATCAAGTAATATAATTATTCTATTAAAAAAATAAATAAATCGCATAGCGAATTTAACACAGCTGTCTCTATAGTCAACCTTCCTATTTGATTGCTAGAATTAGCGAAGCTGACGAATAGGTAGCTAAAACGAAGATGTAGAATACTTCGTTATCTTCGTTTTGAGGAATATGACAAATACATTCGTCATATTCGCTAATACTACCAAGCCAACCATAGTAAACCAGGTCTAAGTAGAAATCGCAATGCGATTAATTCAAGTTATAACAATCGCATTGCGATTTCAACTTAGAGCTGGGTTTATAATGGGTCAGCTTGCTAGAATTAACAAAGTTAACGAATATGGAATATAGCAGCAGTGCTAAGTTGAAATCGCAATGCGATTAATTTAACTTAAAGTAATCGCATTGCGATTTCAACTTAGCACTGCTATATTCCATATTCGTTAATTCTAGCCTATGTAAGATAGCAGTGCTAAGTTGTAATCGCAATGCGATTAATATAACTTGAATTAATCGCATTGCGATTTCAACGTAATTCCTCAAATCCGACAGTACATTTTAGTATATGGAGACGTTCCCATGGTGATGGGGACGCTCCATGAGCACGGAAGTCAGCAGAAGCGGCAACGGGCACTGACTAGAGCAGCTAGGAATCCTCAGGACAGGTAAGAACTACTTTTGGGAAGTGGGAAAGAAAAAAATATAACAAAAAAAAAACAAAAAAAAAACGAATATTCGAAATAGCGAAGTTATAGCGCTATATTTGAAATATTCGCGAATTAGCGAAGTGCCGATATTCGCTAAAAAAATTCGCTATTTGAATATTTGCGCTCAACACTAAAACACTATAGGTACAATGAGTCGTAAGCAGGAGTAGTCAACCAGCTAGGGTGAAATCCAATGACACGGTAGGGTTTTGGTTTCCTTTCTAGAGATTCAAAAATATGGTTTCTATCTGCATCTAAATACATTAATTGACACTCCAGCTTGGATACTAGATGAGATACAGTTTGGCATGCAGGTTCTGTATGGTATCCTGCAGCACATTTCCCCACAGAGGTTGCAGCTGGGTCTTTAGATCCTTCACACTAGTAGATTGCTGAAGCTAGTGTCCCAGCTTGTCCCATAAATGCTTGATTTGCAATAAATCTGGTGACCAGGTAGGCCAAGTATGTGTTGTAATCTGGCCAGGACATTCCTCGGAAATCCTTGCTGTGTCTATGTGGGCATTACCCTGCTGAAAAATGCCAGTTGGAAGCTCTGCTTGAGAAGCAACACACAAGGCTGCAGGATGTCCTGCACATATCGCTGAGCTATTTGTTTCCCCTGTACCACAACTAGGGGTGACCCACAGTCGTATGTAATGGAAACCCAGATCATTACAACAGCTTCTGGGGCAGCGTGTTGTTCTACAGCAAAGGCAGGAAGCACCCACCATGAGGCCTCCATACTCAAACAGACCATTGCCATATCCCAAATTTGGATTGGTTGCTAAAGACGATACAATTTCAGTCTGTAGTAGCCCAGGTTTCTCTCATGACATTGCTGCAAATGGAGGCAGCAGTGGTTAGCTGTGAATGGCAGGACACATAAAAGGTGCCGTAACACTTTCTTCTGTTAAGCCCCTGCAAATGGTCCAGGCAGAGACAGGGGTGTCTATTGAAGGTGCAGTCTGTGTCTGGATGGTGGAACATGAAACTGTGGGACATTTTGTTTTTTTGTGGATAAAACAATCTGATCTACTAGTAGTCTGCGTAGGCCAGCCAAATCTTGTTTACTGGGCATGCATGCCCTCACATAACCACTCCTAACACCTCCTAACGGCTAGGTTAGAAGGGCAATTCGTCAAAATGATCATCCTGCTTCTCTCAGTCTAAGGATATGCACCCTCTCAAAGTCTGTCAAATGGGCAAAATATTTTGAGTGCATTGTAGGGGCATGTTTAGGAGTGAACAATCTCTCACCCAGAGGTATACTATCCAAAAGAAGCCTCTGAGAGCATTTTTTTATAGTCACAGGGAAAGCACTTTTATGCCTTCTTGTGGCAAGATCCTGTGTCTAATCTGACCACACGTTTAATAATTTATATATCTGCCTGAGACGTATCTGCATGCTAAGTTTTGCAGCAATGTTTCTATCTGGGCTTCTTCTTCTTATTCTTAATTCTTCTTATTATTCTTACTCTTATTCTTCTTCTGCTGTATCACTGGAAGGTCTACATTGGGTCACTAAGGATAGAAAATAAGTAACAGAATGACAGGGAGCAATATGAAACCATTGGATTATGGGAAACCTCCATAGACAGGAACACGGACCATTGAGTTACCATGCGCCATTCATGGTAACTAGATTATGTTCCATAAGTGGATCATTTTAATAATACTGCCCACTAGGCCATTGGATCCAAATTAAAGTTTTTTTGAACTGCAACCAAAACTGTAAATATCCTACTAGATGGCAAGATTGCAAAATTTCTGATAAACTTAAAAGTGAATTTGAACAAATTACAAAAATTAAAAGAAGACAGGAGAACAATTACTCCCAATCTTTCTTTATAATACTCTACCTAAACAATGGTCTGAGGTTTTGTAATTTCGGGAAATGTCATGAAACTCCATAGTAGTAGATAAAATGGTAAATTAAACCAGGCACTGAAATATATAGTAAGAGTCCAGTTCTAAATATTTCCCTGTATGGAATCATTTTAATGATGAATGCAATGTGTTATGAAACATTAGTTTTACAACAGTTCAGAATAATGAAAGCACAATGTTGGGCTGCAGTAATGCACACCTCATATTGTGAGATAATTGTTGATCACATAGTTATTGCGTAATTAGTCATCTAGAAATTGACGGTGAATAAAACACTGTATGGGTTTGGGAACTAACAGAGAAGCATGCTTCATAATGTATGGAAATTGAAGTAGATGTTATTAGAGAAGAAATTGTCCAGAACAAAGGAAATTTATGAACATGAAAGATTGTGGCTAGTGTTGAGCGAACGCAAACTGTAAAGTTCGGGTTCGTACCAACCTTTAGGGTTTTTGGTACCCGGACCCGGACCCGAACCCGAACATTTCCGTAAAAGTTCGGGTTCGAGCTTGTTGTTCGGCCATTTAATAAAGCTTGTTGAAAGGCTGCAGGGCAGCCAATCAACAAGCGTTTAAGATGTGTGCCCTTAGAAGCCATCACAGCCATGCCTACTAATGGAATGGCTGTGATTGGCCAGTGCAGCATGTGACCCAGCCTCTATATAAGCTGGAGTCACATAGCGCCACACGTCACATCAGCTCTTACTAGTGTAGGGATAAGATGCTGCTGCTGTGAGGGAGAGATTAGGAAAGAATCTGATATCAGAGCTTGGTGTTAAGTCTGCGATCTACAGCAATTTTTTTTGTGGGTGCAATGCAACATTTTTGTACCCTGCCCTGAGCCCAGTGACACAGAAAAATAAGTTTTAATCCGTCTGTTAGTTTGGAGGGCGTTAGCGACCATTTTGTGCAAGTGCAGTGCACTTACACCTGCATATGTGCCAGGGACAATAATTTAATCCTGTTCTTGTAGTTCAGTGGGCGACATATACCCATTGTTTAAGTGCACCTACGTTGCATATGTGCAGGGGAAGGGAAAATAATTTAGGTAATCCGTCTGTGAGTTCAGGGACCCAGGGGGTGACATATTCACATTTTTTTATGTAAAGTACCCCTGTGCTGCATATGTGACAGTGTAATCAATTCAGTAAATCCATCTGTTAGATTCTAGGGGGACAAATAATTTTTACTTATTTTTTTGCCATAAAGTACATTTGTGGCCTGCACTGCATTTATGAGAGTGAAATATAAGCAGTAAAAACAACTGTAACATTGTTGGTGAAAAAAAATCACTTATTTTTTTGCCATAAAGTACATTTGCGGCCTGCACTTCATTTCTGATAGTAAAATATAAACAGTAAATACAACTGCGACATTGTGGTTGAAAAAAATCACTTATTTTTTTTCTATAAAGTACTTTTGCGGCCTGCACTGCATTTCTCAGAGTGAAATTTAATCAGTTAATCCAGCTCTTAGATTGTGGGTGGACATTTCCACGGGTTATCAGACCAGTCATTCACAAGTGGCTTGGATTTTGTGTTCCTGCTGCACTGCATACCTGACAGGGAAATATATTCTGTAAATTCGGCAGCGTTTAGATTGTTGGGTGATCTGTACCCCTTTTTTCATTCACACTACCCCTGCACTGCATACCTGACTGGGAAATATATTCTGTAAATTCGGCAGCGTTTGGATTGTTGGGTTCTGAAGTTATATGCCTTAAAATCTCCATGATGTCTCCATGATAAATCTGCAGCGTGGGGCCCCCGTGTGGCTTCTACACACTTTCAAAATAATCCTTCAGCGTGGCGAATAGATGCCGGATGACGGGGACGCTCTATGACTAGTGTTGAGCGAACAGTTCGAAAATCGTTCGGGTCTGCACTTCATTTCTGATAGTAAAATATAAACAGCAAATACAACTGCGACATTGTGGTTGAAAAAAATCACTTATTTTTTTTCTATAAAGTACATTTGCGGCCTGCACTGCATTTCTCAGAGTGAAATTTAATCAGTTAATCCAGCTCTTAGATTGTGGGTGGACATTTCCACGGGTTATCAGACCAGTCATTCACAAGTGGCTTGGATTTTGTGTTCCTGCTGCACTGCATACCTGACAGGGAAATATATTCTGTAAATTCGGCAGCGTTTGGATTGTTGGGTTCTGAAGTTATATGCCTTAAAATCTCCATGATGTTTCCATGATAAATCTGCAGCGTGGGGGCCCCGTGTGGCTTCTACACACTTTCAAAATAATCCTTCAGCGTGGCGAATAGATGCCGGATGACGGGGACGCTCTATGACTAGTGTTGAGCGAACAGTTCGAAAATCGTTCGGGTCCGTACCGAATTTTGGGGTGTCCGTGACACGGACCCGAACCCGGACATTTTCAAAAAAGTTCGGGTCCGGTGTTCGTCGATTACTTCCCGCTTTCTGAAGGGCTGCACAGCAGCCAATCAGCTAGCGTTTTACTTCTTGCCCTAAGAGCCCATCACAGCCATGCCTACTAATGGCATGGCTGCGATTGGCCAAGTGCAGCATGTGACCCAGCCTCTATTTAAGCTGGAGTCACGTAGCGCCGCACGTCACACTGCTCTGACTAGTGTAGGGAGAGGATGCAGCTTCTGTGAGGGCGAGATAGGCAGGGATAAAGAAGTGATTGAATCATCTACCTTTCTACACCTGTGCATCAGAACAACTCAGCTGAGCTGTTCACTGAAAGTCACTATTTTGTTGAGACTGGCCAGAGCGATTTTTACTGGCACATGTAACTGGGCTGACCGGCGGTGGCCATTTTGGGACTTGTGGTGCGCCAGCACTTGCTGCCACAGAGTGTAAACCAAAGCTCCAAAGAAGTTAAAAATCTACACCTGTGAATCAGAACAGCAGCGATTCAGCTGCTCAGTCAAAGTCAATTTTTTTTCTGGCTGGGCAGACTGTTTTCTGGCACATGTTACTGGGCTGATAGGCGGCAGCCATTTTGGGACTTGTGGTGCTACAGCAAAAGCTGCCACAACATCCATTAATCTAATGTAATAGTCGATTTTTCATAGATATACTACATCAGGGGTTTGGCTGTGCTTGTGTCACCCATACTAACTGCAAAGATATTTAATATATCAGTGGTGAAACTGAAAGTAACCCACTTGGATAGCAAATCCCATGAATGTGCTGTTCCAGCTAGGCTAGCCAGTGCCACTACTTTGTCCAATACTGTCAGCCAGAAATATATATTTTTTTTATGTGCCAGAAATATAAATTAGAAAAAGCTTTCACCGTAATAATAAAATTATTCTGGTGTTAGACCAGAAGAAGCACTCCTGTTGTAATTAATACTGTAAAAAGGCTTAGGCAATATTTCTCCCAGTGTGGGAAATTTATCTAGCAAAACTAGCATTTTAACAATTCCGGTGTTCTGAAATACCAGCAGTCCTCTTGTAATTAATACCGCCAAAAGGCATTATATCGTCCAGTGTTGTAATTTTGGTGAAAAAAAGGCCAATTTAATCAATCTGGTGTTTGTTAGACCAGAAAAACTAGGCCTCATGTTTTCACTCCTCTAAAAAGGAATTATATTTCCCCATGTGGAAATCTATGTACCAAAACTAGCATTATAAAAAATCTGGTGTCCAATTAGCAGCAGTGTTCTTGTAATTAATACCGCCAAAAGGCATTATTGTCCAGTGTTGTAATTTTGCTGAAAAAAGGCCAATTTAATCAATCTGGTGTTTGTTAGACCAGAAAAACTAGGCCTCACGTTTTACTCCTCTAAAAGGAATTATATTTCCCCGTGTGGTAATCTATGTACCAAAACTAGCATTATAAAAATCTGGTGTCCAATTAGCAGCAGTGTTCTTGTAATTAATACTGCCAAAAGGCATTATTGTCCAGTGTTGTAATTTTGCTGAAAAAAAGGCCAATTTAATCAATCTGGTGTTTGTTAGACCAGAAAAACTAGGCCTCACGTTTTTACTCCTGTAAAAGGAATTATATCTCCCGTGTGGAATCTATGTACCAAAACTAGCATTATAAAAAATCTGGTGTCCAATTAGCAGCAGTGTTCTTGTAATTAATACCGGAAAAGGAATTATATCTTCCAGTGTGGGAATTTTGGGGCTAAAAATAATATATTTTATTGTGGTGCGAGTTGAATCGCAAAAATGAGGAAACATTCTATTAAGGGACGAGGACGCGGTCGTGGTGGTGTCCGTGGAGCCTCTGTTGCTGGCAGAGGACGTGGCCGTTCGGCCTCAGGCGCACAAAGTAGTGAAACAACTCCCTCAAGTAGCCGGCAGAATTTACAGCGATATTTGGTGGGGTCCAATGCCGTTATGAGGATGGTAAGGCCTGAGCAGGTACAGGCATTAGTCGATTGGGTGGCCGACAGTGCTTCCAGCACGTTCACCACATTGTCTTCCGCCCAGTCTTCTGCGGAAAGCGCACAGGTGGCACCTGAAAACCAAGCCCATCAGTCTGTCACATCACCCCCATGCATATCAGGGAAACTGGCTGAGCCTCAAGTTATGCAGCAGTCTCTTCTTCTGTTTGAAGACTCTGCTCCCACAGTTTTCCAGGGGCGTCCACCTATCCCTTCCCCAGCGGTGGAAGACATTCCATGCACTGACGCACAACCACTTATGTATCCAGATGATGAGGACATGGGAATACCACCACAGCAGAGTGACCGAGTGTCTGATGATGACTGAAACACAGGTGCCCACTGCCGCGTCTTATTGCAGTGTGCAGACTGAACAGGAGGAGGTCAGGGAGGAAGACTGGGTGGAAGACGATGCAGAGGACGATGAGGTCTTAGACCCCACATGGACTGAAGGTCGTGCCGCTGACTTAAATAGTTCAGAGGAAGAGGCAGTGGTGAGACCGAGACAACAGCGAAGCCAAAGAGGGAGCAGGGGGCAAAAGCAGAACAGCCGCCGTCCAGAGAGTTCGCCTGCTATTGGCCAGCGCCAACAGGGACCCAGCACCCCAAAGGCATCTTCAAGGAGTTCCCTGGCATGGCACTTCTTCAAACAATGTGCTGAGGACAAGACCAGAGTGGTTTGCACGCTGTGCCATCAGACCCTGAGGCGAGGCATTAACGTTCTTAACCTGAGCACCACCTGCATGATCAGGCATCTACATGCAAAGCATGAACTGCAGTGGAGTACACACCTTAAAAACAAGGAACCTGCTCAGGCTCCCCCTGCTCCCTGTACCGCTGCTGCCTCGGCTTCCGCCTTGAGAGGAATGTTGCCTCCTGCCGAGCAGCAAACAGAGGATGTGCCACCGACACCACCATCACCACCGCCACCGTCACCTAGCGTCTCCACTATTTCACACAGCAGCGTTCAGCTCTCTATCTCTCAAACCTTTGAGAGGAAGCGCAAATTCCCACCTAGTCACCCTCGAGCCCTTGGCCTGAATGCCAGCATTTCTAAACTACTGGCCTTTGAAATGCTGTCATTCCGGCTGGTGGACACAGAAAGCTTCAAACAGCTGATGGCCATGGCTGTCCCCCAGTATGTGGTTCCCAGCCGCCACTACTTCTCCAAGACAGCCGTGCCTTCCCTGCACATGCAAGTGTCCGATAAAATCAAGTGTGCACTGCGCAACGCCATTTGTGGCAAGGTCCACCTAACCACAGATACGTGGACCAGTAAGCACGGCCAGGGACGCTATATCTCCCTAACTGCACACTGGGTAAATGTAGTGGCGGCTGGGCCCCAGGCGGAGAGTTCCTTGGCGCACGTCCTTCCGCCGCCAAGGATCACAGGACATCATTCTTTATCTCCTGTAGCCTCCTCCTCCTACTCGGCTTCCTCCTCCTCCTCCTCTGCTTCCACCAGCTCATCCAGTCAGCCACACACCTTCACCACCTACTTCAGCACAGCCCGGGGTAAACGTCAGCAGGCCATTCTGAAACTCATATGTTTGGGGGACAGGCCCCACACCGCGCAGGAGTTGTGGCGGGGTATTGAACAACAGACCGACCAGTGGTTGCTGCCGGTGGGCCTCAAGCCCGGCCTGGTGGTGTGCGATAATGGGCGAAATCTCGTGGCAGCTCTGGGACTAGCTGGTTTGATGCACATCCCTTGCCTGGCGCATGTGCTGAATTTGGTGGTGCAAAAGTTCATTCACAACTACCCAGACATGTCAGAGCTGCTGCATAAAGTGCGGGCCGTCTGTGCGCGCTTCCGGCGTTCACATCCTGCCGCTGCTCGCCTGTCAGCGCTACAGCGGAACTTCGGCCTTCCCGCTCACCGCTAATATGCGACGTGCCCACCCGGTGGAACTCCACCTTGCACATGCTGGAGAGACTGTGCGAGCAGCAGCAGGCCCTAGTCGAGTTTCAGCTGCAGCACGCACAGGTCAGTCGCACTGCGGAACAGCACCACTTCACCACCAATGACTGGGCCTCCATGCGAGACCTGTGTACCCTGTTGTGCTGTTTAGAGTACGTCACCAAGATGGCCAGTGGCGATGCCACAGTTATCAGCGTGACTATACCAATTCTATGTCTCCTAGAGAAAACGCTTAGGGCGATGATGGAAGAGGAGGTGGGCCAGGGCCAGGAGGAGGAGGAGGAGGATGACGGGTCGTTTTTAGCACTTTCAGGCCAGTCTGTTAGAAGTGGCTCAGAGGGAGGTTTTTTGCAACAGCAGAGGGCAGGTACAAATGTGGCCAGCCAGGGACCACTACTGGAGGATGAGGAGGATGAGGAGGAGGTGGAGGAGGATGAGGATGAAGCAGGTTCACAGCGGGGTGGCACCCAGCACAGCGCAGGCACATCCCTGGTGCGTGGCTGGGGGGATACAGAGGATGATGACGATACGCCTCCCACAGAGGACAGCTTGTCCTTACCTCTGGGGAGCCTGGCACACATGAGCGATTACATGCTGCAGTGCCTGCGCAGCGACAGCAGAGTTGCCCACATTTTAACGTGTGCTGACTACTGGGTGGCCACCCTGCTGGATCCACGGTACAAAGACAATGTGCCCACTTTACTTCCTGCACTGGGCGTGATAGGAAGATCGCGCGGTACAAGCGCACACTGGTAGACGCGCTCCTGAGAGCATTCCCAACTGTCACAGGGGAACAGGTGGAAGGCCAAGGCCAAGGCAGAGGAGGAGCTAGAGGTCAAGCCCACGCAGGCAGTGTCACGGCCAGCTCCTCTGAGGGCAGGGTTAGCATGGCAGAAATGTGGAAAAGTTTTGTCTCCACG